>VXBH01007697.1:449870-555447 GCA_013400035.1 Rynchops niger | reverse complement strand
GGGGGGGGAAGTAGGAATTTAAGCTAACTTTAATGTTATGGTGGTAAAACATCGATTACTTATTACCATAAAGATAAGCTTTTTTACTCCCATTTCACAGGGGGTAGCTGATACTCAGATAAGTCCTTCACTGCACTGCATTTTAAGAAATATTGCCTCTATTGGAAATAGATAGCAACAATAATCTGTTCTAATTATGCTCTTCAGAGTTGAAAAGCGCATCTGCTGCGATGACTGCTCAAAGCTTCGTATTAGGCAGTTAGTTCCTCAAGGGAATTGTTTGTTGTTTTGTTTTTTTTTTTTTTTTCTAACTAGTGGAATAGTAGCAGATTTTAAAATAAAATAAGTAAAAAAAAAAAACAAAACACACCAAAACACTAGAAAATCGAGGACGTCAAGTAAAAAAGGAGGAGGGATGAAAAAGGCAGACAAGTTTGTTCAATTAAAAAAAAAATACAAAAAGACAAACCAGGTTTTTGATAGTGACTGTTAGAGACCACTGCGGAGAACGGCATTGAGAACCCCTGGCATTTCGCCTGTAGATCACAAAGCAAGGGGCGGGGGGAAAGCTTCTCCTGCGTTTGCAGACACACGGGCGTTTCCTGCAGATAAATCGCACAGGCCACGCAAATACTTCATGGAAGCCGGTGCAGTTTTGCCGTCCCTCGCTAAGTGGGAGGGCGGTAAAAGTCTCTTCTTGTACGAGTTGCTCGGGAGGGCTGTGCGTCCCGAGCTCGGTAGCGCCGCAGAAGACGGCGAAATCCACCCGTGGATCCCCGGCAGGCGCCCTCCCGGCTCCCGCCGCTCCTTCCCGCCCTCCCCGCGGCGGCGGGGCCCTCGCACCCCCAGCCCACCCCGGGCGCCACCGTCCCTCCGCCCGCCCGGCGCAGCTCCGGCGCCACTCCGGAGGGCTCACGCTTAAAGAAGCCGCGGCAGCGACTTGAGCGCGGAGGCGGCGGGGGCCAAGGGAAAGCCCTCACCGCCCCGCCGGGGAGGCGCCCGCCCCGTCAGGCGCCCGGGCGCGGGCAGCCCCCAACGGCCAGCGCCGGGCGGGCCCCGGCACGGCCCCACAGAGCGTCCTCTTCCCCCCCCAGCCACATGCCCCGCTTACCGGCTTCGGCATTTTGAGGGCTGCTGGTGCTTCTCCTGCTCCCCAGGCAAACGTTCACGCAGCGGCTGCCTCGCCTCAGCCGAGCGCCCTGTGAGGAGGAGGTGGGAGAGGGAGGAGGAAGGAGCCGCTCCCGGCCACGGCGGCAACACAGCCCGCGAGTGCGGCGCCGGCCGCCCAGCGGCGGTTAAGTACGCAGGTGGGNGGTGGGGCCGCCGCGGTGACTCACCGCCGCCGGCCATTACCCGCCGCTCCCCCCGGCGCTTTCCGAGCGCGGCACCAGCCTCACCCGGCTCCGCCGGGCACCCCGGCCGGCCTCGCCGTCCCGCGGGGCGCGGGGTACACTCCGGTTCAGCCTCCAGGCCCCGCGGGGTGAGAGGCACGAACCGCCAGGCAACAGGTGCCGGCGGGCGGGGGCGGCGGCCCGGTAACGCGGCGGGCACAGCCGAGCGGCGGCGGGGCCTCCTTGGGTCGCCTCTCCTCTGTGCGTCCTCCCCCCGCGGTGCGACCCTCACGCCCACCGCCCTGCCCACCGCAACATGGCCGCCGGGGCCAGCCCGCCGCCGCGCCCGCACCTGCCGCCAGCCGGGCGGGGACCCACCCGGTGCGGCGGGGACGGCGCTCGCCGAGGCGGAGGATGGCTCGGGGACCGGCGTCCGGCACCGGGGAAGTAGAGGAGCCTGAGGGGGCTCACCCAGTCGCCTGCCGCCAGCCCCGGGAGGGGGAATGGGTTACCGGCGTTTCCTGTGATGAGGGGCAGCGGCGTGTCTTCGGTTCTGTTGCGAGTCTGTAATAGTCGGTGTGTTTCTTGCAGTTCAAAGATGGGAGATAAAATTACTTAACCAGACACAGGATTGTTTTGTGTATTAAAGCACATTTGCAGCTGCGGCAGCAAGAGAGAAAAGTTTGAAAATCCATATAAACTCAGAAACTAGAAAGCAAAGAGTATATTCATTTGGCCCCGATCTTTTATCAAGACCAAAAAAGATCATGCAAGTAGCCTAACAATTTATAGGGATACAAAGATGACAAAGTCTGTGTCTCTGCCCCTTGTTCCTTCTCCCTCTTCATTCACGAACACACTGCTGCAGATAAAGCGTCCGTCAGCGCCGTAGGAGCTGCTGGCCTCCCGCAGCATCTCCTCGCTTGGCTGGTCGTAACAGCACATTGTATTTACATAGTCGTGGGCGACGGCCCGTAGGATGCAGCTCTTCTGCTGTGCCGGCAATGGCATGTAGCTGAGCTGTGGGATTAAAGAAGTCGTGCAGCCTGTACCCACGCTGCTGCCTGCAACATCTCCGCTTCAAGCAGCACCTGGCTTTTGGGTCAGAAACGGCATAGGACGGGAGCTGGGAGGCACAGAACAAGGCAAATAACAACAGAGTAAGTGGAAAATACAGGGCAGTGGAGAGCCTGGGAAACATCAAGGGATGGTAACAAAAAGGACAGCCCTAACAACACAGTTCCTGCACAGGAGAAGATACAAATGGTGTCTTCCCCCACAGAGTCCACTTGGCAGCTATTGATAGCCCCACACTAAAATCAAAGAATCGTTACTGTGTTAGGTCTGTGGAGAAAGCCAAGTCAGAGGCTGAGAGAATTCACGGTTATGTTCCTTTCCTGTTGCATGATCCCTGGGGATTAGAGGAGGCTTTACTGTCAAAATGGAGCCATGAGGGTGGCAGCTGGCAAGAGCAGGTGAATAGTCTAAACTGAACAGATTCTAAGCGAAGGGCCATGGCATCAAACATCTTTGGGAAACAGATGTGGCCTCTGTTTTCAGATGAAACAATTCCACTGAGATTACTTGGATCAGGTTAATTTAACAAAATACGATTTGTGAGGAGGCTTTCTATGCTCTTCCATTAAGCAGTAAGTTTATGTTGGGATTTGTGCCTTATTCAGTAGGATAATACTGGAGATGGACCAGACCAGATTGTCACAGTGTTTTGGGTAGGCTGCCCAGCACAAGGAACGTCTGTTTCAAGTAAGCAGTGCTGGAAGAACCCAGCTTTTGCAGCTCTCACTCAGAACCCTAAGTGGCGTTCATGGAATTTTTTGGGGGGTGGAAAAGGATAGAGATGAGATATTTTCATTCCTCACTTTTAAAATCCAGATTTTGGTTATGATTGGAAAAAGAAAAGCCAAACAAAGCATATGTGTCTGCATGCCCCAGAAACAGGGTATTGCACAGATCTAATGGGAAGCCCATTTCCATCCTGGGAGATTTCCATTCCCAAAATCCTTTCCTGTCCGTAGCTCAACATGGGTTTAGAGACGTCACCCTGGGGGTCCATGTTTGAGTGATTCCATGTCAGAACAATGCCTCATTTAATAAATCATAATCTCTTCAATGTCTTGAATCAGTCAGGTAAGTATTTGTTTCCGTATGTTAGTTATATACGCAAGCTTAAACCCCTTTTTATTTTTACACTTACCATTGCTTCCTAACCACAGAGACCTAGAGGCAAAAGGAATTTTGGTGACTAATAATTAAGTGTGGCAACATACAATCTTTAGGTTCCTGTTTGCCACAGCACATAACCTTGTGCCCTTCTCCCACGATCACCTGCAATACATGGGGAACAGTAGATACCTCAATGGTATCCATAACTACCAGCTTACTCAATGCCGCTCCACCCAAAACCAGCCACCATGAACATGCTGAGCTTACACACGCAGAATTGTCTTCAGTGGAAGGAACCAGAACAACCACCAGCTTGGAGCATAAGTTAGAGACCCTTTGCCTCCTTCTTGGGCTTTTGCCTTCTTCTAGGTGCATTTTCAAACCTTGGCTGCAGAGCATGGTTCCTTATTAGACACTCAGTTAGGTGGGGGTAGCAGGGTGTCTTTGTTGCAGTAAGAAAGTCTCTTCTGTAGCTGGGTCCCTGAGCTCTTTATGTTTCTCTCCCCACCTCCCCCTCAAAGGGATAAGACAGTATATAATTCCTCCCTTTTATACAGAAGCCCACTCATCCTTTGCAGATGCAGTACAACTAGTCTAGCTCCCCTCTCCTCCAGAGGGGGGATGAAAGCCTTCACTTCCCTGCCTTTCTCTAGAGCGTCCTGATAGTCGGCATATTGAGTTTTTGGAGCATGGACATCGTGTAATACTGAGAAGCATCATCTGTGAATGGTTACAGACTGAAACTCCTTTGGAGCCATCAGAGCGGGCATGAAATGGGTGCAAAGAAATCAACTCCCATCAAGACAGCCTGGGGCAGAAGGACAAATACAGAAGCCAGGGAAATTTTCATATGAAAAATCTATGGAACTTGGTTACTTCTAGATTTAGGCGTTAGCTAAACAACAGAGAGCTTTTATAGCCACCCTAACTACAGCATCTTCAGTCAGACCTCACAAATAAGCGTAAGACTGAAATCAAAATGAAGCCTTTAAGTTACAGGATTAAGATCTGCTCTGATCCAGCACTTATTCTTAACCTGCTTTATTAAGAGGATAGCATTACCAGCAATTTACAGGAATTACTAAGGCAGAGGAGGCGACGAAAGGATCTCAATTGCTCAGCAGGTCAGTAGCAGAACCTAGTTTCTGTTTTCTTCTCTGTAACAGTTCCTGTACCTTACTGACCCCTAACCAAACTGGGCGTTGTCATCCTCATCAAGCCTGCCATCCCTGTTTTAAAGAGAAGACCCATTTAATTTTCCTGGTCTACTTTAAGCTGTAATAACATTCCAACTTGATGTGAAACATTTATGAATTCCAAGTATTTGCCATAATTTGCTCAAGCAAATCCTATCACTATAAAGTGGCTTTTGCTTAACAGGCTCAGTGCCAGCCAGGTTTTAGTCACTGTAAAACTTCCTAAACTGGATCATCCCGGAACTGGGAAACATGGAACCTTGGGCCCTAAAACCACCATTCGTGGTCACCCACACAAAATGAACAGTCTCAACAAGAGGCAGCCTTGAACTCCTTGTTCCTCCATATAGAAAGCTTCACCCAGGTTTAGGATTTTTGGCAAGGCATAGCTGGAAGAGTTTTGCAGCATCTCTGCTGGTTCATTTGCTATTTTACTCTGGGGCTTTTTTACTAACTGGAAATCTATAGTAGCTAAGTCTGTCCTATTAACAGCTCACAGACTGTGCATTTAGTATAGCAGTTAAAAGAAAGGACATTCAGTATAGAGATTAAAAGAAAGGATGCCACATTCTGTGCCGTGCTGTACAGATTTAATAAGATTTGCCCTCATCGAGGACAGTCAAGAGGGTGATTTTCTTTGTCAATTGAAAGAACTGTATGAGGAGAAAGAACCACGTGGTTTTATTGACAATAGCTTCTTTTTCATTGTGCGTGACTTAATAGGCAGTTTATTCCCCATTGCAGTTTCTGAAATTTTGGCATAATAATTCCTGAAATGTCAGACTTCAGGAAGAGTGGCCAAGGACCTGCAGAGTTCTATTTCTGTCTGCACGGAGAGCTGCTTTCCCACTACCCACGCTGAGCTTATTGAAAACCTGATGAATTCAGGTCAGAGTTGACCAGGATCTATTTGACAAAGCACTGTTGACATTCTCTGAGTTTCTTTTGAAGGGGATATATGAGTGCAAAGCTCGTGCCTCATTTTTGGTTGTTCCTAAATGAGAAGCTGCTGCCAAGTTCAGTTAATGTTTTTTTTTTCCAGTAAGCGTGGATTCCCACAAGTTTACTTTGTACTAGCAAATGGTTAGGTGGTTTCAGGCGTGCAAATAAATCTCATTATATGATCCGGTGGTTACATGCTGGAAGGCCCTTATCTTTGCATTAATTTTATTTTCCAGCTGCACCCCCAAGTGTTCCTTGGGATTACCTGACCCTTTGCTTGATCATCATGGAGCCCTATGGGGACATGCTAGGTTATGAAGAAATGTATATATAATGAAGTTCATGAAAGATTATTTTAAAATGTGGTAAGAAGGAAAAAGAAGCAGACAAGACTTCAAGCTTTTATCTGGTTTGTTCTTACCCATCATCAAAAGAGAGAAAAGCTCAAAGGAAGATTATGTTTCTACTCCTCAGCAAAAACTCTGAAAAGTTCCAAGGCCAGTTTGCTTTCGGCTCCCATGAGAGTTGTCTTAGTAGTAACTCTGGTAACACATTGTTCACTGGTCTTCCATGGGAAACCTTCACAGGGAGTGATGCAAAGCGTGCAATAAAATCTTCCTGTGGACTGAAACAAAACATAATGTGGCATTTACATTTGGAGTATGCTGAGACTGAGAAATTATTTACAATGGATGGGGAAGGCAAGACATAGTGATAGGTAAAATATAGATAAAATATTAGTCAAAGTAAAGGCAGGTTTAAACACGCATGTGATCAGGGAAGGAAAATCTATGGTAATCATCTGTGTAACTGAAATCCACAATGAACTATTGATCTTACCAACAAAAATAAACAAATAGAAAAAGCACTAAGTTTTATGAATCTACTGAATGAGAACAATCATGTCACAAAGCACTGTTTCAAAATGTGTAAAATGACGAATGAAGTTCATGACATACTGAATTTGTGGAGATTATACTACACATGTAAATCCAGCCATGTTTGTTGAAGACTCAAAGCAAATGGAAACTAGGGGCAACGCAGCTTTTACGTCTCAAAATGAAATAATGATCTTAATGCATATGATAAGAAAGGAAAGAGGAAGGGAGTTCCCTTGGTTAAGTAATCTCTATTCCACCTTGATATCTTCCTTTGTGTTTTTTTTATTTGGAGTCTGATTAAAAGCAGAGCTGAGTGCCATATACTGCAAATGCCCCCTGCAAGCCTGAACTCTTTCTACCAGGACCAGCTCTTTTAGTTTTGTTTTTGTTTTTGTTTTTAACATCAGACTAGAGATGTATAAGGACAGTGTTGACAAAAATGCAGGCCAAATAATTGTAACTAACTTAGTTCTTGTGCTTCACAAATGGAGCACAGATGTGTGCTTAGAGCAGGTGTGAGCAGTAAGGAAGGTGGAGGCAAAATAAATGCCCACTGGTTGATAGAGGGAAAAATAATTCATCAATCTATGTTCAGGAGGTTTTTTTTACTCCAGGTTGTTTTATGGTTATATATGCTGCTGACGTTTATATCGCTCTCACTGTGGGAATGAGGCTATAAGACTTCAAAAATACAAATAATAAGCAACTTCAAATTAACTAAGAGTGCCAAAATTCAGCATTTTAGGGCTAAAATAAGACTGCAGAGTTCAATGTACAATTCATGGACATAGAGTACGTTTTCTTTTCCTGTGATAAGATGCTGACTCACACCTTTTAAGATCAGAAAGACCATGTTATTTGACTTTCAGCGTAAACTAAGCTGTTGAGTTTTGCCTGGTGAGTCTCAAATCAAGCCTGTAACATTAGAAAGGCCTTAAATCCCAGTCTCAGGACTGAATGACGGTGATTCTACCTCCTGTCCAGCTCTCTCCATAGACAAGTGCTCTTTCAGTATGAGTTGTGAAAGTTGTTTGCATTGACTGGTACTTGTATTTCTCATTCAGTTTCAGAAGATGCACTATCTAGAATGCAATGTGCAGTTAAATACTGAGAAAAGATAAAACACTTAGCATGGCTCTTGCCTCCACTAAGTAATAGAATCTGAGCATTACTCTCCAGCTATCAAAATAAAAGACTGTTTTCTCTTATTTTTCCCTAATTGAAACAGAAAGAATTGCTTGATGCAGAGGTTACTAGATAAAGTTCAGAAGGTCTCAAATATCACTCTAGCCTATTTTTCCACTCAGTACTGTCTCTTTCAGATTATCTTCCCATATTTTGCCTAGCCTCATTTAGGTGCTCTACATAACAAGGCCTCCCCGCCTTTAAACATTAGAGATCGGGTTTATTTTGCAGCATAAGGCTGGTTAGCTTTAACAGCTGCATTCAATAGCAAGAGAAACAGAAAATACATAATATTGGTGCTGCTGTTTATTGCTAGTCATACATTAGCCCTCCTACTCTGCATCACGTCCCTCTGCTGTAGACAAAGTTGTGTCTGCTCCACTCAGGCTGCAGCTGCCCAGCGGCAGTGCAGGCTCCCCAGGGAACTCTCAGCACCGAGCTAGAAGCGAATATACAATGGAGACTTCTCTCGCAGATAAAGGAGGGTAATTTTGACCTTAATATATCAGGATTAAGACACTAAGCTGGAGCCTGAAGTACAAGAATCCACCTATCTCCTGGGAAATCCTGTTTGCTGTGTGATAACACAATAATGCTGAGAACAGGCAGGCACTGCTAAAGATGCAAGACCAAATACAAGGCAGGTATAAGCAGGGTGACATTGCTAAACAAAGCAGAACACTGCCTACTGTCACCAGACTTTAATTTTAACTCTGATATTTTGCAAGAGTTTAGCTGGAACTGTACCACAATCAAATACTCATTCATGAGGAAAAGCTATTTCTGTTTCATAGCGAACAGCTCATACACAATTTACAAATGGCTACATATATCCTTAATTAGTTTTCAACAACCCCGCTAAACACTGAGGGCAAACTAAATCCATTTTATGTCAAGGCTGCAGTTACACAGTCACCTTATCTAATCAGCCCCAGCTGCCTTAAAGTCAGTAACTCAGAAACAAAGAGGCTACCAAACCAAATAACTTCTGTGAGGCCTCGCTGGAGGAGAAGGGGATCGGGTTGACTACTGCTCACCTGCCACACTCAGGCACGCAGGCAACCTGAAACAAAGGGAGTTTTCAGTGCTTCCCAGTGACACACCTAGTTTGTGAAGTAATTACCTCTGACGCATGACACTAAAGATAAACACTGAGTCTTGTAGCATGTTGGCTAGCAACTCAAAACGCTTTGGAAAATAATATCATTATGCTACCTTTAAAATAGCAGGTGGATTTCACCTGTTTGCAGCAGGTAACTCAGGACCTAGGTACTAATTGAGTACCACTTCAGCCTTCAAAATAGAGGTGAAGTGCTGCCTCAGATGTAACCAGGATTTCACGCAGACTTGATTTGCTCCTAGGCAGAACACAGCTCAGCTCAGCATTTCACTTACTAATAAGCTGATTAGCTTTTAAAGGTGGCATGCTGAATTCTTTGGTCTCTTTTAATAAAAGGCAAATGTAAGATGAGGGGGAAAAGCTATGTGGTTGCACATAACATACAACCTTATGATCACCTTCTCATCTGCATGACCTCTCAGCCATTCCTGGCAACCCCTTTGGAGCCATATTTGTTGGTCCACTGCTCTGTTTTGACCTTCGAGTGCTTACAGTGTGGGAGGAGAAGGGTGAGGCGCTGCTGGACTCCAGAAGCAGGGTGTTGTGTCCCTCCACCTGGTATCACTTGAGGGTGAGGATCTGGTGACTCTGGAGCTGATGGCTCATGAGCTAATTGTTTAATTATCTTGCAGCGGTAAAAACATTGTTGTTGCAGCAATCAGGCATGAAGTAGAGTTTCTGTATCCTAGATTTTGTCTGGTTTTCCCAACTATGTCATTTGGCCTTACGGACTTTGCTTTGGGTGGTTTAGCATGAACATATGTCCATTAGAGACCTTCATAGACTTGCCTTGGATTATCTCCAAAGCCATGCTTAGCTCGATCCTGGATCTGAGAGAGACCAGGAGCACAAGAGCTGGAGACACCTTCTAGACATGGCTGAAGCATATTGTCCCTAAAGCATGCTACGCTGTTACGTGTGGCATTTTCCTATGAGCCAGCGGGCTGCCCTGTGTTGTTCTCCCTGAGCGTGGTCTGCCTGCCAGGGCAGATGGAGAGTGAGGTGAGAGTACATCAGTAGCGACGGCCTTTCGCCGAGTTCAGTTTTAAGGCCAAATCCCGTTAGCGCTTGAGATGTTGTTACAACAAGGGCTTCACAGTAGGCCATACTGGCTAACATAGCCCTGTTTCTGACACAGCGTGTTGAAGAGCAGTCAGCCCAGGCATGGCCTCAGTTCAGTCTCTAGGTGCTCTGGGCCTAGGGCCACGAGTGGCTTCTCGTCTACCTTCTGTGGGGAAACTGGTCTTTGCGAAAGCCTGCGAGAAGTGCTCGGCCCGCTCCATGCCGACATGGCAGGCCAGGCCTGCGGGGCGGTTTCCCTGCCCAGCCCTCCATGGCTGCTCTGCCAGGCAGGACAGCGGCACAGAGTGGGAAAACGGGGAGTCCTGGCTGCTGGCCTAGCTTCCCTTCACCTGCCTGATGTGGTGGGCCAGGAACACACCAAAAGGGCCTTAGAGACGACAACAAAATAGGGTGTGTATGTGCAGCTGATTCATGGGGTGGAGGAACAGCTGGACGTGCTTGCAAGGAGAGCCACCGGTCTCGTAGGTGGGGACCCTCCACGATGCAGGTGTGGCTCAGGGGCACCCTGGAGATCTGCGCCTAAGGTGCTCACAGAAAGCAACGTGGACAGGGCTAACGAATGCAAAAAAGCCTACCCTCTAGCAATACAGCATTTTTTCCAGTGGTGTTCAAATTGATGGGAACTCTCCTCATCGCTTCAGGAGGCTGTCCCATAAACGAGCAATGTCACAGCAAGGAATCATTTTCTACCATGTTATCTTTCCCAGTATCTAAATGTGCTCCTTCCCTGCATTGCTCTCAGTACCCTCCACCCCAGTCGCCTGAAATAACTGCTCACTCATCACTGTAGTGGGTTTAGCTGTGCTGTACGGATCCAGAGATAAGAAACAATATTCTCTAGATAAGAGCGCAGACTTGCACAAAGTTCTTTCTTGTCTCAGAGTTCAGTCTGCACCCTTATTTGAAAAAAAAAAAAGAAAAAAGGAATGTAACAAAAGCCTCCACTTTACAGGCATTACCTTAAAATGCAGCATGCAATATCATGAGTGCAGTGCTAAGGACTTTTGAAATAGTGGTGGTGTTTCAAGTAAGATTTCTTTGCAAAGAAATGTGCAGCTGATTCACGGGGTGGAGTAACGGCTGGACATGCTTGCAAAGAAAGTCACTGTTTTCCTCACAGTTGCCAATATGTAGTATTTGAAACGATCTCTTTTTCTGTGCTTCAAGCAGCAATTAAGTATTGTGTTTCAAATGCCACGACACAGCAACTGGTGAGTAAAGAATGACTTATATAAGAAGTAAGAAGAAGTTTTGTTTGCTTTTGCAGGTGTTAAATTTCAGCAGGACAATCTTAACTCAAACAAAGCCCTAAACAAAAGTCACTGGAATTCCTGACTGACAACCTGAGTTTCATGTTAGACGAGGCAGATAATAAAAATTATCTCTCCTGGATCTAAAATCTTTAATCACTGACTTTTACCATGGCTGTAAAATTCTGAGTTTGAGTTCTTTCACTTCAGGTATAAAATTTTTGTTTAAATTGTTAATACATGGGAAAAACAATTGCAGCAACTACATGTATCTAAATTGTTTATTTCTGTAATGAGTATACTTTAAAAAAAAAACCCCAAACCAGTAAAACTTGCACTGGCAAGTACATTGCAGGATTGAAATGTGAATTTTGGTTATTTTCTTGCTCTTCTGGTAACCTGGTTATTCCTCCCTTGAGGAGAAATGCAATGCTACATATCCAGTACCCAGATGGATTCAAACTCACATCCTGTAAGCAACCTCAGAACATCTGGAAAAAGGTAATTGAATCATGTTTAGACCCAGTAATTAATTCTGTGGAACCCGTTTACAGGAAACACAGCTGCAGTGAAACCCAGCTTGCAGAGAAGAGAATGAAAGCTGCAAGTTGTTTCGATGCAAACTACTGATGCTTGTAAGTGAGCCCCTTCCCACAGGACTCAAGCTTGCAATCCTGCCCCGATGTCAAAGTCCTTCAGGGTCAAGATGGTGGGACCAGGCCTGTAACCGAGGGGTTTAGTGGAGAAAATTCCATGACTTCACTACGACAGGCTCCCATTGTAATTCTTAATTGGTTACTTTAGATTACTCTCTCAGCCAGCCCTTGTTAATGTGAAATGATAACCTTGAACTGTGTTCACAGTTTAAGCATTACCCAAAGATCTGCATGCAGCGTACAGGGACAAAGTCAGAAATTCTTTTGTGCTTGTGTGAGGTCAGAATCAGGCTGATTCTGTCAGCCTGATCACAGGATCACAGTAATCTAGCTGTTTATGGGCCTTATCAGACATTAGATTAAGAGTCTGTGCATGCCAGTCTGGAAATGGATCTTACTGGCCTCATTCTACTACTTTTAGCCACGGTGCTATTACTGGATTTGTAGAAACATAGAATCACAGAATGGTTTGGGTTGGAAGGGACCTTAAATATCACCTAGTTCCAACTCCCTGCCCTGGGCAGGGACACCTCCCGCTAGACCAGGCTGCTCAAAGCCCCCTCCAGCCTGGCCTTGAACACTCCCAGGGATGCGGCACTGACAGCTTCCCTGGGCAGCCTGTTCCAGTGTCTCACCACCCTCGCAGTAAAGAATTTCTTCCTAATATCTAATCTAAACCACCCCTCTTTCAGTTTAAAACTGTTACCCCTCATCCTATCGCTGCACTCCCTCATAGAGTCCCTCTCCATCTCTCCTACAGGATTTTCTCTGCTCAGCAGTTCCTTTTGTATCTTCCAACCCAAAGCTGCTTTTTCAATACTTGTTTACCCAATGCCTCCTCTTTCACAGCCTCTCAACGATGCCCTTCAAGGCACGCCATGGTTCAGCTCCTTTTTCAGCCCTCCTCACTCCTCACCCCTCATCCCAGCTGGGGAGGCAGCTGCACCCCGGTGAGGAGGGAGAGAGAGGAGAGCCCAGTGGAGTGAGGAGCGGATCGATCCCTGTCGTCCCCAGGAAGGAAGAAAGGTGTGGCTCATCCTGAATTTGCCTGAAACGTTCTCTCATCAAAGGCCAGCAGGCAAGCAGGAAGAAGGTTTATCAGGTGAGGGTTCCTTGGAATTGCCCATCCAGGCCCTACAACAAAGGCCGAGCCTTATGGGATTAAGAGTTTTGTTCTGTGCAATATGGTTAATAAAAAAACCTGCCTATAAACAGGGTCAACTGGCTCCAGGTGTTCTGGGCTGGGAACAGGCTGCTCTGGGATGCACAAGGACCTTTGCTGGAGCACATGTACAGGCCAGCTACAGCAGCCAGTAAATGTTATATTATCCTAACAGCGTAATGAGTTGGTTTCACTATTATTCATCTTTTTTTCATTAATTATTAATATCCAGTTAGTATGGCAGTGAGCAGAATGTACCCACAGGTCTATCCGTAAGGAATTAATTTACTGCCTGCTTTACAATGGTTCTGTGTAAACACTTGAGTCACATTTAAGTATTGCATTTTTATGGGAGTAGTGGCAAATTCAGGTGAGCAAATACAACGCTTTGGAAAAAACGAAGCACTTTTGGTCCAGTCCCAGCCCACGCCGCTACCAGCCTGCGACAGTGTGAAAATAAATCAATGTTGTTAATGAAAAAATCGAGGAACTGAAAATGATCCCAACATGCTCTTTAAAAATCAATGTTTCAGTTATTTCCACAGGACTTCTGCTTCGTGCAGAATGAACACAGCTTTAGAGAGGCCCTGCCCTTACTCCAAAACTCTCATGGATTTCAGTCAGTCAGGATCAGGCCCGGGATGGGTACCTGAAACCAAAAGGGTGAGAAAGGAAGCCCAAGGGATTGATTACTTCCCAGCATCTGAGTAATTTCTTAAAAACACCTTAAAATACTCTTAAAAAATTAGAATTATTTATAAATATACAATTGTACAACGCCGGTATTGTCCTGTTACATCTGCCTCTGTAGAAGAGGCAGATTTTCCTCTATTCTTGTTCCCTAAATCACAGAGCAGGCTTCAAATGTCATTACTGCATTGTTTCTTTCTCCGCAGATGTAACGCTGTTTCCAGCAGTGCAGTTTCACTGATGAACAGCAAATGGAACTGACCCAGATGGAGACTGGGATCTGCAAGACACTCCTCAGATTTGCATTGTTTCCTTGCAGGTATCCAAACTGTTTGCCAGGACCCTGTGGCAAGGCATGTACCTCTTTGTGAGGCTACTGACTTTGGTTCATTCTTGAAACCAAGCATCCTCCATAATTCAGTGAAACGACAATATTTTTTAACCCTGTACATATACTTGCGAGTCTTGCTGAACTGGAGCCTGAATAAAGTATGAGTCCAGCAGGCATTCCTGTACATGCTCAAGGATAATAGTTGACCAATCTGTAGGGGGAGAGGTGATGGACAACTTCTAGTGACTGATCTTCAGTAAAACTAATTTTCATCCTTAACATTTTTAGAATCATTTCAGTACGGTGTCTGTGCATTGTTAGTCACTGTGGCACACATACTGCCCTGTTTTCTTGTAGACACAGGAGCTTCAAATTTTTACTCTCTACCCTCCCACATTCCGGTGCAATTCCTTTCCTTAATGAGCATGCACACAAAATGACCTCTGTGTTCCCATCTGCAAAATTGTGCACTGTTTCCCTGAACTCTGGAGCTCACATTTTCATGATAAAAGGTGCAATTATTTTCCTTTGCAGCAACATTTGCAACAAGACTGTCTTTGCAAACAGATTTTCAGCCTCTCATTAGGTTGACAAGAATATGGGCAGCCTGGTAAGCGATCTTTTGCGTGTGGCAAATGAATTTTATTTAAGCACCCCTTTACATTAGTCTTTTAAAAAAGCCTTCTGAATGCAAAGGCAGACACTACTGCTCACTACCCTTCCCTGCGCATTACAAATTGTTTATTAATGAGGCAGGTAGAATCTGATTTTATGCAACCTATCATAAAAATGTGTTAACAAAGGTAACCTAAAATTAGCATCTTTCATTACTATAACATCATTCCCAAACTTTCCTCAATTACAAGCTGTTCCTTAATGGTTACAGTTCATTATTTGTCATTCTGGAGTCTCAGAAAGCTCTGAGCAGTGCACTACACTGGTGACCCAGGCACTGGCAAGGCAGAAACTGAATCTATGTAATTCTTAAACACTACTCTCCGATCTTTTTTTCCCCTGAACAGATGAGATTCAGTGAGTGCAAAACTTCACTGACATTCTTTGATGATGCCTTTGATTTGTGGTGGTGGCAAAACTGCTTGTCCCAATACAATTACAACATTTAATTGGTAAAACCCACACAAATCAACACCTCCACTAACAATGCAGTTTCACTGTTTTAATGGTGGGGAATTACTTGCATTTTGCTTTTGGCACAGGTTCTGATTTAATTCCCAGTTAAGTCAATGACAGCCTGGAGAATCTCTCGCTTTGCTTCAGTGACAGGGGATAATCCCAGCAGCCACGGTTTATTCTCCAAATGTTAGCAGAAGTGCTTTGCTTATCAGGCAGTTGATATTGTTAGCTCAAAGGTAATAAAATCTTTGCATCCAAATATAGGCTTTCGTGGGATCTTAGTTGACAGATTTATCAATTGATAACACAGTCTTGGATTTCGTCTTAAATTTTGGTTAATTGAAGCATTTGGGAAGTATGGATCTTTCCAACACCACTCATTGAGGAATAATACTGAACTTATGTTGCCTACTCGGGACCCTTACTGTCAGTGAACTCTGACTTTCCAACCATTGTCAACTGTCTTTAAATTAAGACTTCTAAAACCAGAATCTAGTTTTATTTTTATTTGGTTAAAGTGACTGAAGACACGTGACATGGTCCGAGCTAACCAGCTATAAGGCAGATCTATACTAAAACTGCAAACTTCACTTTCTGCTCTCTCCTTAACTTTTTCCCCTGTAAAGACAATTTAGCAGTGGGCTTATAAAATATGCCATGAATCTTTATGCCCTGAGGGCATGGCCTGGAATACAGTGAAATTCTTGGAAAGACTCATAGGTTTCAATGGACTTGTAATCAAGCTCTGAATGTGAGAGGCAAGAGACTCCTCAATTTCCTTTTCTAGATAGTGATGGAACACTATCAATGTTGGAACAGTAACAGTGATAGAAGCGCCCAGCTCTGGGAAACATTGTGTAAAATTTTATAGTACGTTGTTGTATACGGCTTGATAGTGGTTCAGCTGTGACAGCAGGGGAACCCCTACAGTATAGAATAGGGTAATTCCTGAGTAAACTGCCTCCTGAAAGATTTTCTTTTCATGAATTAATGGGCAGCAGATGCTGGGAGGAATGTGTTTCTTTGTCTTTCTTTCAACAGTGCTTCACATGTAGAGTAAATACACGGAAAGCATGATACACCTCTAAATATATGTATAAAAGACATATACCCAGGATTGCTCTTTAGAAATAAAGAAGCACTACCAGGTGACCAGTAGCATAATCTTTAGTTTAAACAATTTGATACTTTTGAGAATAATTTTTATCCATAAAATAAACAGGTTCTGAAATCCTACAACAGAAGTTGGACAAAGTTAAAGAGCTTCTGCAAAGTTTATGTATTGCACTCCACTTGCCAACAACGTGGTCTGTCTCAGGAAATGTCATTAACTAAGCCAGTCAAAGTCCAAATTATTAATATTTTACTATAGGTGTTAGCAGGCAAAACTGTAAAAAGTGCTTCTTCACCATCTTTGTGCTTAGCATGCGATAGGCCTATCACCTGGCAGAAACTGTCCAGGAGTCTTTTGGCTCAGGCTCCGGATTAAGACAGATCTTGCCTGCGCAGACAAATTCCCATGGGAGAGGAAGGGCTTACACAAATGAGTACTTCAGGGACACACCGATATATTGCATTTCCAACTTGTCTGACTGCCGGAAGACGCGCTGGCTGTAGAAAACTGGGGATTCCCCATGACACCCATCTCCACACGGCTTTACTTCTGCACCCTCCTGAGAGCTACAGCCAAGAATTCCAGGGATGATGATTCTTGCAAGACTTAAGGGAGGCAATTAGCACTGCTTTGTCAGTCTCGTGCTACGTTTGCCGAGCTAATACTTGCAGTTGCACCTTTCTCAAAGTGCTGTCTTAGTTGAACAGAGTTTGGTGAACTGGAGGAACATCCAAGCCCACATAAGAATACAGCTGGATCTTGACACCACCTACTGTTGAGCTCTTTGACCACATGAAATGGCAATCTGGTCTTTCATCCTCCCCAGCAGAGTTTTCAGACTTTAATCTCAGGTACGTACCAATGTACCAGCAGACCTGCTGGAGAAGTGAGGCACTGCAGCTGCTAAAAGCGTACAACCCAGCCATAATCACAAACTGTTTCTATAAACAGAGTATGAAAGTCACACATGGCTTTTACGGGCC
This sequence comes from Rynchops niger, assembly GCA_013400035.1. Lineage (NCBI taxonomy): Eukaryota > Metazoa > Chordata > Aves > Charadriiformes > Laridae > Rynchops > Rynchops niger. The sequence continues at coordinate 538,205 of VXBH01007697.1, read as the reverse complement.
AGGTGTTCTGGAGGCTATTTTTGAGTGGCACCGAGTCCTGATAACATATTTGATTAAATGTTCAGAAAGCACTTGTGCAATATGCCAAAAATAAATCTGCAGTGACCTGATCCATCTGACTCTGTGCCATCCTGTCCTGCAAGAGTAGGAATGTGAGGAAGCTCCTATCTAGAGACCAAAATCAGCAACCCTGAATTAAAGTTGTGCGTAGATCTAGAGACGGACACAGCCTGGCCACTTCCTGAGGGTTCATTTGCACCGGTGCCAGTGGTATGCAGAGCTACCACAGCACACTTCTACAGCCGGACCAACACCTAAAGCAGCTGTCGCTGCCACAGCTGTGGCTGCTACAGCCGGTCCCTGCCACCCGCCCTCCCCTCAGGTGTATGCTTAGGCCCAGCTGTCCCTGCCAGCCTTTCATCTCTTCCCTGCTGCAAGGACATAGATGGACAAGCAGAACCACGGGATGTTCTTCCCTCCTGCAGGGAAGGCTACGGATGAACCCCCTAAAATCTGGCTCTAACCTCCCCTGCCGGCAGACCCCTGGCAACCCCGCCCTCAGGCGCTGCTGCCCCCCCCAGCCTGCCCCGGCAGCAGCAACCTTCCGCCGGTCGCCGCCGGAGCCTCCCTCAGCCCCGCCGCCATCTTGAGCGCACAGCTCCAAACTGCCCGGAGGCAGCAGGGCGCCTCGGCGCCGGGGCGAGCACAAGCAGCGCCGTAACGGACTGGGTCAGAAAATGAGTAGTTGGAGGTATAAGATCAGTCAGTAACATAACAAGTGTGGGATGGCTTGTTACTCCTTTTCTAAAGGTTCTTTTACTTTATTTGTTGAGGGGACGTGGAAGAGGAAGTATCAAAAAATCAGGTGAGGGAAGTCTATGAGATAGTAACGTCAACATTTTTGCCTTTTAGTGTAGGAATTATTGAAAGTTAATCACCTGCTCTGCATAGTTGTTATCAGCACAGGCTGGTATTTTGTGACAAACAGTCAAATTAAACTGTTTTCCCGCATCCAAGGATTCCCTTAAAGAGAAAAGAAGATGGAGGTGCTTGGGGGGTGAATCAGCTGTTGTGGTCTTCTTGCTTGCTTTCCTCCTTCCCTTCCTCCCGCTTACTGTTTCTCTCTCTCCCCGTTTCCTCCAGCCATATGTACTGCAGCTACTGACTTTGTGTCTGCTCCACAGGTATTGTATTCAGACAGGCTCTGGCAAACTACTTAACGTTCTTTCACTAAAAGCCCGTTGCAAACAGGTAACACATGGGCGATGTTTTTGGTACAGTTCACATTCAGAGTTTAGATACGAGTGTGGTGACTGTGGCTCGGATGCTCATGCTTGGTTTTGTGCGTAGTTGCCTAATTTCATTAATGCAGTGCTCCCAGAATTTCTGTCTGCAGTTCAGGTAGTGTTGTTTATGAATTCATCAGACTGTATAATGCACACGTGGACACCACAAACCTATTCTTTTCACCCCTGATAAAATGTTAGGTGTTGTCAATCTCTTTTCATAAGCAGCGTTACACCTACTTAGTTACTGGTGTATGGATTGATGCTGCGATGGTGGCTAACTGTATAATGCAATGGTCTGGCTATCGACATACAGTAACCTTCCTCCTGTTACTTCCTTGTTTCGCTAGTCTCTTTCTGTTTTATTTCTCTGCTACAAATCATTTTTCCAAATTATACTTTTGAAGTGCACTTCAGGCCGCTTTTTATGTTTCAAATAGTTTTCAATTTAATAATTTACCAAGTCTGAAACTTCGTGCTGAAATTTGGCCGTTCAGCCTGAAGCCCCTAATATTCTTTAACTGTTTGGCTGAACTCTGTAATTACAGAAAATAACCTCTGTAATTGTACAATATCTTCCTCTCCCAGTGATTTCCCAATGTACTTGTCATATATGCAGCTTTACTATGAAGTTGCTATGTAAATAGACCTAAACGGGCATCTGTCCAATTTGTAGTTACTGTTGCCTGGTGCTACCAAAAAAAGGAATAATTAGCTTGTGTGGGGCAGACGAGGATTGTTTCAAATTTTCTAAGCTGCTGGAGATATAAATTGGAATTCTGGTTACCCAAAGTCAACAGTAAATCTCTTATTAATCTTAAAGCAGTGTTTGACCCAAATTTATTAAATAATTTTTCAAGTAAATGAGATTTTGGGGTCAGCCTGTACGGGTCATTATTTGATTTCATGGGAAATAAAAATCCTAAGACTTAGCAAATGTTTGTTGGTTGTTTTTTTTTTCCTAGTGAAATAATCAATACTAAGTCAAGCAATGTGAATTGTTTGTAATTCCCTGCTGGAAAGTTTCAGACAATCTAACCACAAGATAGAAGGAAATGAATCATGTGTTAATCAGGCAGAACAAGGAATAACAAAATAGGAGACTCGATAAAAACACTTTACTAATCTCAGCTATGTGGTAAGTGCTTGTGAATATTGCATGCATTTGTAGCTAATTAGCTTGCTTCCTGAATTAGTGCAAACTGTGTTACTGTAACCACTGTGAGACCAGGACTGGAGTTTCAAGGTGCTACCAGGGAACGCAAAAGAAGGTTTCTTAAGTTAAATTACAGATCTTCTACCTAGTGTCTTTGCTTTATGGTTTTCCAAACAACCCTGTGACAAAGTTGGCACTGGCTCAGGATTATACTTTTCCTCCTTAAGAGTTTTGGATGCTGTTGCGTTTTTGTTATTGAAGGGCAATTCCTTGAAGTGTGTTACTTGAAGTGTGTTGGGCAGACGTTGATATACCACCACCAGGGACACAAAGAGGGAAGTTTTAAATCATGCCCCAAGGGTTTTCAGCAAATGCCCTTTCTAAACATGGTCAGATAAGTGAAAGGTAATGCTAGGTAAAATGTACCGCAACTCATCCACCCCCGGTTGTGCTGGCTGGTGGACGGCGTTGTTACAAGTGCCTGGTGTCAAAGATCAAGCACAGACAGCAGCAACCCTGCAAGCCATTCTGTACCTCATCTCGGACGAAGCTTGTGCACCTCTGTTCATCCTGAGGTGTGGCAGGGAGCTGTGGGTGGGGATACTCAGTGCAAGGAAATGCACAAGGAAGTCTTGATTTGAGGTGATGTCGCAGAAAAGTGGAATGGACCTCACACAAGAGAAGCAGCACTATGTTTTGTTGAGGTAAAATAATAATTTGACAGAGTTCAGTAAATTCAATGGAATTTAACAGTTTCACGGGGATTAACTGAGGTTCCATAAGTTTGATGATAAGGTTCACCTTATTAATTACTGCACAGAAGAAAGATATAAAGGAAAGTTGTGCTAGCAAAGTTTACGAAGTTTTAACAAGCAATAGCTTGTCACTTATCGAGATCTGTTGCAGCAAGGGATCTCTCAGTGTTGAGGAGTGAGTAAGGGATCCCTTCGCCTTGGGCAAGGAAGGATCTCTGTGTCTCAGGTGAGGACTGTAAAGCCTTGAGAGGCTCAAGGGGAGAGTCACCCAGCAGCAGCCTAGCTGCAGTTCAGGGGGAGCTCAAGTCGGGCTCATCCGATGATCTGCCATTGGTAAAGGGTCTCTCTGCCTTGGAGTAACCTCGAGAAGTGTCCCAGCTCAAGGGCAGATCACTGCCATCCTGCCTAGCAGGGAGAGCTCAAAGAAGGCTCACTTAGGCTGTCATATTCATGGGATAAAGCGGTTGGCTTGTAGTCAGATCACATGCGATGGAAAGGTAGGTGTGAGATTCCCTGTACCCACAGCTTCCTTTGTTTTTTGATAAATGAGTTTTGGAAAAGCCGCCCGTTATTTACGCACTAATTGCATGATCTGTGTTCCAAACTCATATGTATGGATGTTTCCTGTGTCACTCTGTTCCTTTGTGGGTTTTTGGAGAACAGGTTGAAACTAGAGGAGCTCTTGGCCTGCCTACTGCTCAGGCCTTTACCTCCTTTGGAGCCTGTACCAAACTACTGCTAGTTTGGTTAGTGGGTTGAGTTCATCCATCACAAGTAACTTCAGTTCCATAGTCTTTTGTAAAAATAATAGGAAAAATAAGTTTAAACTACCCAAAACACGAGTGATAATGACTAAGAAAATGTCTCTGGATGAATAAAGTGTTATTATAAGATATAACCTAACATCAGAAGTCTGCAGCTAAAATGACTTAAAATTGCACACCTGTAGTGAGGTTCCAAGTGTCAAATTAACATCTCTGTTTTATTTCCAATCTCGGTTCCTGTACGTTACATTATAACTGCATGAAAGTGCTATTAAGAAGAACAGAGTCCAGATGTTGCTGCTGATTGTTACTGTTTATTGTTGTGCAGAAGGAAAATAATATATGATTTCTGTCAGAAAACACTGTGGAGATAAATGCAAGTATCAGAATTGGATTTAAATGATGCTGTGACAAGTATGATGCATTTTCCCTTTCCGTAAGCCCTCTATTCCCTGAACCCCCCTACAGTGCTTCTAGTACAATACTGTACAGTCTCTGTACAATACAACTTTCCTGAAGTCTGAGAGAGATTTATAGTTGTGTGCTGTTACCGCTCAGAGCAAGTTTAAAACAATCATCTACAGCAAGAACATGAAGATTGCTTAGTCTCAAAGAAAAGCAAATAGAGTCTGAGCACAGTTTCAGGTAGTTTCTCAGATACTGCAGATTCCCAGAGTTGCTTCTCTGTTTTGGGCCATGTCGGCTGTTAGAATCCCAGAATACTTTGAATTTGAAAGACCGCTGGACACCTCTTGTCCAACCCTTTGCTTAAATTTGGGGCAGCTTCAAGTTCGGTCAGGTTGCTCAGGGCGTTATCCAGCAGAGATCCTGTGGCTTCTCTGGGCCCTGTCTATATTTGACCAGCCTCATGGTGAAAAAGCTTTCTCTCTCTAATAAGAATTTCCTGTGCCCCAGTCTTGCTTTTAACTTGCTAATAAATTGTATCTTGCCCATACAGACAAGAAAACCAATTATTCTTCCCCCTCTTCAGTGATTCATTGACATATTTAGGCACAAGATACTATATACTCATCTCTCTACGTTAACAGCCATGTATGATGCAAATGGCTCTGGGATAAATGTAGCTAATTACTGGCTCTTGATGGAGACCAGATATGATGGTAATCAACTGAAGTGACTGATTTCCATTTTGTTTGTCCTAGGCATATCCTAACAGTTACTTATCGTGAATCTTTTAATACGCTTTTAAACATAATGCATTTTCAAATAGTTTTAAAAGTGACCCTACTCTAAGAATTGTTATTTGCTGTTAATATAAAACATCTGTAAATACAACTTGCTCTTACTGTGTGTTTATCACAGGTAACCTCCTGTTTTCTGACAGGGAGAACCTCTATCACAATTGAACTTTCCCACGTGTGTAAGAGTCTGCTTTATATTGCTGACCCTGGCACTGTTAATTATAGTGATTAGTTCTGCTTGGCTAAGGGTGTGCACCTGTAGGCTCTGAAGCTCATTGTACACCCACTTCTCTGATATTCCCTTAAAAAAAAAAAATCCTCCTAAAAAGCCTTAAATCCTTTTCCCCCCTTTTCACTGATTGAAATTGGCATTCCAAACATGCAAATGTGTGTGTGGTGCTTCAAGGCTGTTGATGTGCATGCAAGGACACGGCCTTCATCTTGACATGCATGGCTTGCTCTGTGTGGCCATGAGATAAGAGCCACTTCGGGTTTGTGAGTCGCTGACTGGCTGTAATCAATGTACACATGCATATTCAAAACATAATGTGCAGAATGTGAGAGGGGACAAGATGACCCTCTTGTGTGGCTCCGGCACCACTCCCCATGGAATTGTTGGTGGTGACACGGTCTCTGTGAGCTACTTCTGCTATCGGAAAAGTGACACAATGGCCAGTAACAAATCAGTATGCTTTGTCTCTAACTGCCACTCGATAGCATCTCACTAAGTTCTGCCTGCCAGAGTGCCCAGAAGAGCTAAGGGTGATGTGGGGCGGGCGGGAAATTCAGTATGTCCCAGACCTGCGCACCAATTGCACTGGGTAATTGACAGGGAAAGCAGGATATTTTACTGTGTTAAACACAACCAAGTGTTTCAGTTAAGCTTAATACTAAATTTCACATTCTGTTTAGCTCACAGGTTCATGCAAAGTGTTGGTCAGTTCCTTGTTTCTCCTGTTATTTTAGTTATCAGAGGATGGTATATTATTTTACCCAGTGTAGGATTCTGTTGGACAATGTAGGAGCATGGGCTGTTGTGGAAATACGTGATTGTGAAGACACTGAGATATATTGGAGCTTGCTGCTTGTCCCAATGGACTTGGCTTAAAAACATTAAAAAAAAAAGGTTTTTCCAATTCCATGAACCACAAAAGACTTGCATTTGTTCCTATTTTGCTTTGTGTCAAAAATTATATTTGCTTTAGTGTTTTTCCCAGGAAGAAAAACTAAAGAAAGAGGCTGCACTAAGCAATGGTGTGGTAAGAGAGAAAAAAGATTTAGCTTCAAGTCTCTAGTGTAATAACTTTAATCTGAGTCTTGAGGTGATCTTGACTTAATGATTAATGGTCACTTGGCTACTTTGGGGTGCATATCTTTTTGTTTCCATCTTCAAATTACATTCAATATCTAAACGCTTAGTGAAAAAAAAGTAGCAGTATGTTGCTAGAAAAAGCTCTGGATATAAGTAACTGATGCTTTTTTTTTTTCTTTTCCTTTTGATAAAAATAGCAGGGGAATTGGTGGAGGAAAAAACCTTAGTGCATGTAATATCTCAGTGAGGAAAATAAGGGCTACAAGTCCCGATGCTAACTTCCAGGAGAAGGTATATCCAAGAAGGGAAAAATAGCATTTAAATTACTTTGAAAAGTCAATTCTTTTTGTGGCAAAATTGTTAAGTGCATTTTGTTTGACAGAATCTATGAATATTTCAATCTTTCATCTTGATTTGGGATAGAAATAGATACTGAATTATCAAAATTTGCCACTGGGCAGCAGATCTGAATTTCAATAAATTCTGCAGGGTACCCAGCAATGAAAAGTTTCTTACAGGCTTTATTCTATTTTTCTCATTGTACATGTGGAAGGAAACATGATCTGAACATTTAGAGATCCTCAAGTAATTACTTTGGTTTTTCCCATTGAAAACTTCAGTGAAAAATATACTGAAAACCCCAAAATGTTATGGAAAAAATATTTTTATTGGGAAAAAAAATAATAGAAATCTAAACACAGACAAACTCTTATTAGGTTTTCCATGAGGATCCTGACTGTTGTTGACTAAATTAATCTTCGTATTTCAGGAAGAGTTCAATTTAAAGCTAGAGTAAATCTCACTGAAAATCAACTTTGAAAATTCTTCTGTTTGAGTGGTGCAGGTGGTTGTGTACTTAGTGGTGCTCCTCCTGACTGACAGCAGTGAAAATTTGAAAGTCACAGTCATTTTTCCTCTAATAACTTCTTTATAATAATAGTAGGCAGATAACCTGTGTTCTTTTCCAGTCTCTTGCAATGGATTTGCTTTGTCATCAAGCCCTTAATCTGAAACATGGAGCAGCTAATCTGGCTGTGAGAACGGACTGTATTTACCTGCATCTGTGTTACAGAACAGCTGCGTGCAAACTGAAATCTAAAGCTGCTATTGTAAGTCTTCACCAGCTGAGAAATATTTTGACATTTGAGGACAAACCTGTTGTTCCCCCATGGGCTCTATTTCTGTTCAGAACACAGAACGAATCTGGTTTTGTTAGATCTCTTCTACTCCAGTGAAGCTGTGAATAGGTAACCCCATTTGGGTATTGGGCACAGGAAGTTTTGACTCCAGCATTTCATGAGTAAATTTTCATGTGAGAATCAGCTTTGATTTGAAACATATATATTCTTTATGCAACCCACACCTGTTTTTTTTTTTAGTTCATTTCAGTTCTGTATGCCATGTACTATATAGATCAATGTAACTGCATATTCTCGTTGCATCCAATGACTTCCCACTGGTCTTCCTGCCTCTCAGCCCCAGATAAGTTTCCATTAGCAGATCTGTGATGGTGTGTATGTCCCTGACACTTCCTCTCACTTACACCATTTTGTAAAGAAGACTTTGGTGCTGTAGACAAGTTCAATATAACTGAACTTACACCCATTAATCAGGAGATGTGTCGAGCTGGCAGAGCTCAGTGCTCAAGTCTCTGAAGCATCAGAGCAATGTAATCTCTGCTCAGTGCCAGAATTTTATAGGAATAAAGTTTGACTTTGTGTTTTCAAAAATTAGTGGTTTATTTCTTTATTGTGACATCTTGGACAGAAAAGAAATTGAGAACAAAGCTGGAGTTTGGATGTCTCTAGTTATCAAGTCCTACAACACACTGTGGTTTTCCTTCCTTGTTAGCTTCCATGATGCAGTTTTGGAGAAAAGTCCATGGAGAGAGTTCCAGACGTGTGGTGAAGGTTCCACGAAGAAATGCATCAAGTCCTACAGAAACAAATTCTCACTCTTTCTCCAAAGAAATCTTAATAGAAATCAGACACTTTTCCCAGAAAATGTTAAATTGAAATCCTAATTTTTTTATTACTGAAACTTCCTCCATCATGTCTGTCGAACGGTGGGAGTAGCAATGAACCACCTTCTTCCCACACTGATATGTGAGAGTTCTGAAATGTTAACTCTCGGGGAGATGAGAGGGGAGGAATAAAGGCAGCACCACTTATCCAAGTTCTTCTGAGGTTCTAAGGAGTCGCTGTGCCTAAGTATCTAGTTTCAAACCCTTATTTTTATCAGCCTAAAAAAATTTCCTTCTCTCATTCATTCTTTGTTCTTGTATGATTAAGTGTGTTTGTAGTTAACCTAGGTGTTCCTATTTAGGCATGGCTTGGTCAAGTAGGAGCTGTTGTTTTGTTGTGGTAAACTAGGAGTGAGGAGAGTTATCTTTGAACGCCTCCTTTTGCTGGTCCTTGTGCCCTGCTGTGTTAACTACATGCAGTGCAATGTTTTGAAGTCTGCACAATGCCTTCAAACCAACACCTAGTTGGCTGCTTTTATTTCTAATTCTCTGTTGTCTCACAGCACCTCGTTGTTTTTTTTCTTTTTTTTTTTCTTCTTCCTTGAACTATGTTAGAGTCTTTAAGTATTTATGTTGCCACTTTTATTGTGTAGTTTGTAGATGGTACACCATGCAACTGGTGAAAAGCAGTAGTAATCCTAAATGTATTGGGTGTTTGGTTTGGGGTTTTTTGGTGGGGTGTGGGTTTGGGTTTTTTTGTATGGTGCAATGTCTTAAAGTCAGTTGCTAAAATGGCTGTTTTCCAAGACACTGATACTAGTATCAGGTATATTTGTTTTAAATAAAAGATGTTTAGAAAAATGCATGAACTGCTTCACATATTGAATGAAAGACAAAGCAATATATGTGGTTTCCCTTCTATCTAGATGGGTAGATATAAAGTAAGAAGGCTGCAAATGGAAATAAATTTCTACACGTACACATTTGGTTTTATCTTTCAGAAGGTAAAACATCATGTGTACTCTTTAAATACATTTACATGTGCACATCCTTATATGTGTCCACATTAATAGGTACTTGGCTCATTAGAATCAGAAGATGCAGGCTGAAAATGAGGTGATGTGTTTTTGTCTTGTTCAGGACATGCAAAGTCATTGTGGTCAGGGAGCTAATCCCAATGATGGGCTGCCTCCTCCGTCGGGCACGCTTAGTAGGCCCTTTCCTTGTATGTTTCTGACTTGCCAGGAAGATGCCGAGTGCTTGTCAGCTTTTTGCATTTCAGTTTGCTTCAGAAGTCAGTTGTGTGGGTTACCAAGGACACCTAGTGAAAACTCAGACTCTGATTTTGGAGTTGCAGTGTGGGCATGTGCCCTCCTCATGCTCTAGACCTTCCTGTCTGTGCTCTTCTCCAGGAAGGAGAAAATGCTTTTACTGCCTGCTGTCATCATGTATTTTGGTTGTTGGTAACATTTACTAGAACTCAGAAGGGATTCCCTCCCCTGTGTTACCCATACCAAAGCCTTACACAATTTCATCCTCAAATCAACCTTATATTCTCTAAGATTTAGCCCAGATGATAGGGACATCTCAGTGGTTGAGAGAGAGACAGCCATTGTGCAGGTACCCTAACCAGTAAATTTAAGCACGCCTGTGCTGGGAACTGGGGGAAATAGCAAAGGAAAGAATTTCTGAAAACAAACAAACAAAAAACCAACCAAACAAAAAAAACCCAACCCCACAGCATAGTGTGCTGGGTGTCTTCTGGACACTTCTTTCATTATTATTGTACAGTTCTGCTGACCACATAACTGTCTTTTTGTATATTTTCAGTATGTTACCATAGATTTTGAGCCAAAGAGCATCATCTGTAAACATACTCCTGATTTCCAGGTCAGAATTTTTCCTAGGTAGCAACATGAGACCTTATCATAGTGTAAGATGCTAATCTTGTAGTGTTATCTTGCATCCGGGCAAAATCTGTCTGAAAGCAGACAGTACGTACCACCCAGACGGGGCTGACTTTCAACGCTTAGTATTCTGCAAGAACAGCCTCAAACATTAGCAGGAGTTGTAGCTTTTGGGGTAGCATCTGTTGGAGTAAGCATTGTGCTCACTAAGGAACCTGCAGTTTTAGCAGGTAGGAACATTTTTATAGCAGAGGTGATGTGTATGGCAATAAAGTTAAGCTGTTACTGCCATCAGCCCTGCTATTAGGGTTGTTATTGGTAGATATGGAATGGAAAAGAAAAATGAGGGATTAATTGCAGCTTTTTTCCTTTCAGATGGAAAACCAGATAATGAAGTATACACAGTAAGACACGGAGTTTTCTCATTTTATTTGAACATTCAGTATCACTTAGATAGAAATTTCTCATTGACTTTCTAAATTTATTTAGTATATTCTCAAATTGTATGTAATAATCACTTTCATAGATCCGCATAGTCCTTTCTCAGCCAGTGAAGGATTAAGCAAAATTCGTTACTGGGAGGTGAAATTAGAGTATTTGTGCTATTGTAATCCTTTTCATGTTTTGCCTTTTTCATCCTTTTATTATTTTTCTATCTTTAATCCCCTTCTCCTTAATTTACTCTTTGAGACGGCGGGAATGGCGTATAAAAGGATGATCAAAGCATGAAGGGCATAATTGTCTCTTTTGGTTTCAGAGTCTCACCTCGGTATTGCAAATGGGCTGTGATTCATTTTTGGTTAGAACCTAAATGCCTCTGTATAATTTCTTGGTTTGGCAGTGGTGTGTGCAAGTCAGACCACCTGCACTCCCGTAAGCCTTACTATATGCTCTGTGATGCTTCCCTGACATCCACTCCACGGACATTAAATTGAGTTCAAATAGATACAACTTACTGGAAGAATATTGGGCTGCAAATTTACACTTTCCCCTTGATACCTTTCTTAGAATTCCTATCAAAAACTATGAGACGAGCACAATGAGAAGCCTACCCATATCCTGCAGCCTCTGTTACTCATGAGCTGTCTAACTTACCCTCTTTCTTACACCACCACATTTAGCTCAGTGATGAAAAGACCAAAAGGAAGTGTCAAAAACATGACAAACGTTGTTTTCTCAAAAAATCGTCCAATAAATCTACCATTCACTGTGCCCAGCTGTCCCAGGACAAGGGGGATGCAGAGGTTGTTTGCTGTGACTATGGGGCAAGGAAGGAAAAAGGAGAAGTTCTGTTTATATGTACCAAGGGAACAGTAAAGTACTTGTAAATTCTGTGTGGTGGTGGCAGGGGGAGGGATACCGTAACCTGTCTGTTTCCAGAATTTGTGACCAGCATCTGAAGCTTGAGAAAATGTTGTCCGCAGCAGCTAACTGACAGTGAAGTGGATGAAAGTAGCACAGGACAAAATGGGGATTCCAGAGGTTTTCTTTCATAGCATCAATCAAGGGCTTTTAAGGGATAAGGATCATAAAGAGATGCAAAGTGAGATGTGAAAGAGTACTATTTATAAAAACCTACCAAGCAATACTGTTGGCTATATTTGGATTAGACTCCATTTGGATTAGTCTGAGACCATCAAGGATTACTTTCCGAAGGCAGAAACTCAGAAGGAAAAACTCTTGAATTATATTGAAAGATTTGGGGTTTTACCCCATATTTAAATGCTATTTTTGTCACCATCTCAGAGACTGTGAGAAATCATCCACTTGACTCTGCTGGTGACGAGCCGTTGATGGGTGTAGCTCCTTTAATTTCTGATGACATTTTGGCATGAGGAAAGGATTAAGACCAATTTAGTCATTTATTTTATGAATATAAAATCCATGTCACTACAGTGCTAGGTATCAGCAAGTGTCAATAAACACAGCAGCATTGCTGTTTAGGTGTCATGTATAATCATTTTGCCTGTGATACAAACTGAATAAACCTGTCAAATGCACCTCTGCTACCCCCAAGGTAGTTTTGTGCCCCATGTTTCCTACGGATGCCAAGGAAGTGGGCCCTCAGATATTCTAGCTTTAACACAAGCATGCAGTAGATGAATGCTTCCTCTTCAGGGCAGTATTTTCCAAGGGCACAGGTTGTCCTCTTGTCCTGTAGAAATCTTGTCTGAGAGCCAGAGTCAGGCCTCAGCGCTTTGTCCTGGTGCTGGTAGTTGGGCTGCTCTCTTATATTCATGCCTTAAGTCAATGTTTTATGGTGCTGTTTAATGTTCAAGTAACTGTGACTAGTTTGCAGTCTCGCTTCATGTCATTCTGCATCCCAGGCAAGAGTAAGTGCTTGACTCGCAGCAGGATCTTGCCTCCTCCTTGGAGACCTAGATTTGTTTTGTTGCTGGGTTATCAAATGTCCTCAGTATTTTTTTTCTCTCAACTGTTACTCAAGTGATTGATGCTATTTTGAGTGAAGTAAACCTCTATCCCATGAAAGGGAATGGTTCAGTCTCTGGGATTCTCATCTCTGGGATCATGTCACTGGTGCAAAATCCCTGATGTCCAAACTGATGTCTCACCTCTGCAAGCAGCAGCTGCATGCAGCACTGATCTGGGAATCGGATCTGGGAGTATGATTAATTCCTCTTCCTTCTTCTGCTAGAAAAAACCGTTAGCTTTCGCATGCTTACATTTAAAATTGTTGCTGTTCTCAGACTTAAGATTGCATCTTGTAAGTAGATATGAATAACTGGCTGTCACCATGCTTCTGGTCAGCAGATCTCTGACCACTTTGAGAAAGATGATTATAATGTTATTCCTACTTTGCACTTGCAAAAATAGAGGCAAAGCAAGATGATGAGGCTTGCTTCATCTTACAAACCTAGCTAATGGAAAAAGCTTTGTGAGCTTGGTAAAACACTGAACAGGGGCCCAGAGCAGCTGTGAAGTCTCCATCCTTGGATGTATTCATAACTTGTTTGGACAAGCGCTCAGCATCCTGCTCCTTACTTTGAAGGTAACGCTGCTTTTGGCCTACAGTTAGACCAGGTAAACTGCAACCAGTATCATGCTATGCTTTTAATGTCAGAGACAGGAGTGACACTCAAGTTTCCAGAACCCCAGTGCTTTGTTTGGTCTCTACTATGTCATGCAAAGTAAATATATGTGTTTTGCTTTAGAGAGGGGAAAAAATGTTTTTTTGGCACATTTTATTTTGCCTGGACCAGTACAAGTCCTCTCAAGGAGAGGGCTTGAGAACAGAGTCACAATTGCAGCCAGCTCCATGTCAATCCATTTATTGATAGTCAGTGCAAAGCTGATGTAAGAGGTGAAGTCGGTATGAAAGCAGTGTGACCGCTGAGCAAAGCAAAAGAGTATTTATTGCAGAGTCTACATGCAGACAGAGCAAACACAAACCATATCCTGCATCTGTGAAATCCAATTGCATCACATTTTATAGACACACGGCTAACATAATTGAGTAACTCTGTTTACACAGAAATCATTCCTGCAGCTAGTTTGCTCAGTCAGGAATCTAATGTCACTGGTAACCATGGCACCATGCTCTTTGCATTTATCAGGCTTGTCATGCTTTATTTTGTGCTGGCCTGCAAAAGTGAAAACAAAATCAGTTCCTTATCTTTGCCTTTCTGATGGTTGTGGAGTATGTGTGGCGATCTGGACTTCTGTTTGTGCATCAAGAAGTATTTGTGGTGGAGACAGGCCGTTTCATGATTGGGTCAAGTGCCATCCAACACAGAAGTACCTGCTGTGCTTGTGTGCTCTTTTCTGGTATTTGGGGCTTCCCTGGGGCACCGAGCGGCTGTTGAAAGCTGGGGGAGCTCCCGCAGGCCCCATGTGCGTGCTGTACCATCTGGCAGAAAACACTGACTTTTCAGTGCCATCTCCAAGGACTAGTTTATTTTATCCTGCAATGGCTTTCTAGAAAAGACACATAAATTCTCCTCCTAGGAGAATGCCCTGATCACTAGGTTAGTGAGTTTTACATGCATGTGCTCTGCTCTTCTATGATTTGAGGATTCTTTGTTTTGTTTTTGTCTTAAGGGGTGGAGTGGAGTGGATTTCTTAGCTCTGAGTCTTGTCCACCCCCTTTCCTCATGCAGATGCCATCCAGGTGTCTTCCTTAGAGATGAAAAAATAGAGTTGAAACCTCTTAAACTAGGTAGAGAGTTGCAAAATCTTTCATTTGTTCATGTTAGCTTCACTGGAGCTTTATCACAGAACTGCCACATAAAATGGAGGTGCTGGTAGTTATGTTTTGAAAGAAATGCTTAGTTTCAAAAAAGAAAAAAACCAGACAAACAAACCAAAACCCCCAAAAAACCGAACCAAGGGGTGGGGAGGAAGGCTTTGACAGACCCAGCTGTAGTAGTGTGGAAGAGAAGACATCTCTGCCCAGTCCCCAGCAAGGTGCTAACTGCTAAATAGCAACAGCGTTTCAGTCACTTCCTTGTTTTTTCCTGTGCAGTGTAGTTCACAGGGCCCCTGCTCTGCTTGACCTCGGGTGACAGCCTGCGCACCACATCCATCATCTCAGAGCCATCCTGGCACAGTGCAAAATTCTCCTTTCACTTTTTTGGGGGATGCGGGTGCCTTGGTGAGAGCTATGGGTTTGGCTATGCCGTCCACACAACTGAGAATAGATCATGGCATGAAAACAAGGGTAACTTTACTATTACTGGGAGAAAGAAAGTTTGGAAGGGAGGGGAGGTGGCAGTAACTAATTACAGGTTCAGAGGCAAGTTGTCTTTTGCATTTCTCAGTGAAGAGTTTTAATGAAGATAGTTATAAATTTGGTCTTCCTGTAGAGACATTCTCTTCCTTAGGTAAAATTAAACTGAAATTAGGTTGTTTGTCAGGAATAAATGTTGCCAGTGTTTTTCATAGGTGGCTGAAGAAGGCCTTGTTTAAGGCTGAAGCTTGATAGGTTTTTCACTGAAAACTTTAGCAGCTTTCAAGTGAGCAGAGGCCACTGGGTTTAGCAAAGCCAAAGAAAATGTCTAGCATGTAGAACGAGCCCTTTGAGGAACTGTTTTGAGACAAGAAGGTATTCAATCCTACTCTTTGTTTATTACTCTAGTTTGTGCCTCAGTTCATTGTCTGGATACATCTCTACTTGTGTTTTTGACCAAAAATAGATTGCCAGAGCAAAATAAATTATAAAGAAAAATGCCCTAATTCTTCTTAAAAAGCAGCTATTTTCTTTGAGTCTGTGTGCCTGCCATTGGCTGACAGAAATCAGATATTCCCTGAGAATTTCCTTAATTAATTGGAACATTTCATGTAACAAGAGAGAAATAACTATATTGGCGGATGGTATTATTCTGAAAAAATGGAGCTTTTACTCATTTTATAATAAAAATAGTATTTCCTTAGGCTTTGCCTTAAACTCAAATGGGATATGTATAGAGTGGTTAGAAAGCGCTGGAAAGCAGACATTCATAGGTAATGGAACAAATTTTTGGAAGCCTTTAGCCATGTTATCCTGAATACTGAAGTGCAGGGCATTTCTGATGGAATTACACGCATTGCTCCTGTATAAATACCAAGTATCTGTATGGTGATTACTGCCTTTCAGTGAATAAGAAGTGTATTAATACTGATTAAGCTGCATTACAGAAATAGAACACTTTTACAGGATTGGAAGCTGCTTTGCCAACAATGCTGTGCTGCACACTGGGAACTGTTTCAAGCTACTTGGCATTAATGAATGAGAATTAAGCATAAACTTTTTTTTTTTTTTTTAAGAGGATGGCTCCGCCAGTCTTGCTGATGTTGAGCTATAACAAGATATGTATTAGCAGTTTTTATGTTAATTGTATAACATCACATTTGACGCTTGTTCTGTGTTTCTCCTCCCACTTTTTAGTTGTTTTTTTTTTTTTTTTAACATTTTACTCACCTTTAAGCTAATGAGTTGTGGAATTCCACAGTGATTGATGTTTCTTTAGGCTCGTAATTTGGCATGTCTACCATGTGAGATCACTGGTATGAGGCAAAGGAGAATTGTGCTTGTTCTTAGATGGTACGAAGAATGCAAAAAGGTTCATGTAACATTTTCCAGTGATGGTAATAAATAATTTCCATATCTCTGTTTATATATAACATTTGCTTGGCTTGTGATGTAAAACCTGGCTGTCAAAAGCATTTACTCATGGACTTTACCTAAAAACTGGTATGACAGAAGTAACTTCATTTTTTAAACATAACAACGACCTACAATAAGGAGTTACCGCTAAAATATTTCTTGCTGTTATATTAGAGAATTATTCTGTGTTTTATTCACTGCACATGGTTATGAGAGGCTAGCAGTTAAGGAGTTTTTCTAGAAGAGCCCTGAAATAGAAAAATATAGTCATTCAGACTGTGTTTCTTCTCTTTTAAATACCCTGCATTTTAAGGACATCTATGTTGCACTGAGAAAACTAGAAAAAACAACATACTTTCAGGACTAACGTGTAATAGTAACAATTATGTCAATTGACAATAGTCCCAGAGAAGCCAGAGAACCTGGTAATAATCAGAAGGGAAGTCTGAGCATGTAGATTGAGTGAGTTAGACATGCTGGCAAAGGGGACATCATTGTGCCAATAAGGCTTAAGTCATCGATGAAAATTTGCAGAGATTAGAAAGCCATCAGGAATCAGACAGTGCAGCTGGGCAGTTGTCCACTGGTGTCAGCCTTGGGCATGCTGGCAGCATTCTCTGGGAGCAAAAGCGTGGGGCTGGAGCTATTACCTCCAAAACAGCCTCCAAGCCTGAGAAAGGGCTGTGGGAGGATCATGCTGTTCCACAACTGAGACATGGATCAATAAGTTACATTTACAGTATCAACAGATGCTTCCTTAGCAGAGGTGGAAGGCTTAAATCAGACTAAAATACAAACGTCATTAATATCTGATTTTTCCATTGGCAAACTATTCTAGTATCCCAAACAGCAGGCAGCTTCTGAACTTTGTTTTTCCCAAACTGTGAGAAGTGAAAAGAATCACGCTTACTATGGGACTTCGCAATTTGCTGGAGGCTGACGCCCAAATGCGTTATTCAAACTTGTTTCTTCATAGTCTTGTTCCCACATTACAGAGCTTTCGTCAGACAATGGCTGGTGTCTGTCAGTTTCTGTGCCTGCTGTAACCATCTTCATATTTTCTGTTAGTTTTGAGTAAGAAAAATGAAACTTCACACAAAACCTCATAGTTCATTCAGTTGACCTGAAGTCATTCAGTGGCTTGAAAACTAGCTTTAGGTTAAAACAAATACATTTTCTGTTGACAGCCTGGATTGGCAGCAAGAGCAATAACCTGCTAGGAGAAAACTGGCAGGATGTAAAATTTCCCAAACTTTTGTGGTTCTCAGGACATTTTCAGACCAACTTCACAAAACAAAAATTTCCAGGTGATGTGGTTTGACATGTTTGCTAGAGGGTGTATGGGCAGCTTGAACTTGATCTCTTGTGTTCCCGTTGAGCGTTACCCTCAGTAGCGTCCTTCTCACTCTCCCGGGCACTCCAGTGTTTTCATTTTCCTTTCTGTACCATGGTACCCTTACCCAGGAGCACACCAACATTGACTAGCAAATTTCTATCTTTGTGTGCAGTATTTCAGGTCTTTATTGCCCAAAAGAAACCATGTCAAATTTTCCTTTAACTCTCTCACTGGAAGGAAAAAGTGGAAGAAGGTAACGGGTGGAATTCTCCTTTTGCTCTGTTCAGTCTTGCTTGTGATTACCTTGTACAACCTCTTGCTATTCTGCAGCAACGTTTAGAATCAAATCTCCTTTTGATTAAACTCCAACAAATCCACAGGATGGTAGAGAACAAAAATAGCAGCTGACAGTCCTTTTATATTCCTGTACATACACACAAACACAGAGGCATAAATCTTCGTGAGAACAATTGCAAGATTTTCACAAGATAAATCATTTGAGAACAGAACCAAAGCCATGCTACTGAGGCTTAATTAATTATATTAAAAATAATTATTTAATTATCAACTAAAATGAATGAGTGGAACAACTTACTGCCACCTGCCATGTGGAATTATTTTCAGGAAAGCTTAAGCATTTTTAAAAATGCTGCTCAGGAGTTTGAGCGTTGTATTTTCCATGAGTTATGAGCCCCCAGTGTTGCATTGCTGACCTATAGCCTAACTCAAGGAAAGGACTGAACGCTGCATAGCTTGCTGTTTGGTTCTGAACACCGTTGGCTCCACAGAAGCCGCCATACCCTATGAGTGAAGGTCCTCAGGTGCTGCTGACTCTCACTTTCACAATGGTGAGGCTCTCTATTCTGCTGCCTTGTTGGGTCTGTTTTCTCATTGCTCAGTCATCTTCGGTGTTGAGATTAGTAAAAGCAGTAGCAGAAGGGATGTTAGGCTGTTGCATGCGGTCACAGCTAAAAAGGAGTGATTGCTTGGTGTGCCAGCACCAAGATTGGTGTTTGTTCCTCCTGCTAATTAATTAATCTGCACTGATGGAAAACAAAATGCAGATGCTTTGGTAAAATTGGCATCAGATTTGAAAAACAAATTATTCCAGTTTGGCTATAAAGGCATTTTCTAAACACCTTGATGCTTTCAAATGATTCCATTGATTCCCTAAACCCACTGTCATGTTTAGGGAAAGTTAACATTTGAATTTCTTTATGGATGTTGTCAAGTGAAAAAGAAATCACACAGGAGGTCAAGAAGAAGCAAGTCGGAAAGAAATTAACTGGAAAAGATGCAAGAAGAAAATGAAACTGTATAAAGAGCAAATGCCTGCATTTGGGCTGGCATTTAATACACGGGGAACAGCCCTGGTGCTGCATCTTTTCCTCATGGACTGGTTGTGTCCCGTGGAGAAAAGCCAGCAGTGACACCGCTAGAGGGTGCCCTCGTATTTAACATAGAGACCGCTGCTTTACATCGCTTCGGTCACGGCCAGTTTGAAACCAGGGCTAGCCACTAGGGAGGCCAGAGATAGGTACTTTCAAAAGAGACTGAAAACACTCAAGGTGTATTTTTAAAAGTGGATTAGTACTTAAAGATGAAGCTATTTCTTAAGGACAGTTTCAAAACCTCTTGGTGCCTCAAATAAATGAAATCTACTCTATCCTAATCCAGGTAGTTGTTTTGGTTTTGTTTTGTTTTGCTTTTTCACTCAGAATAGTGGTGACTTATCTGACTTACACAATTAAGATGTTTGGAAATCATTCTGGATCTAGTTACAGTTGCTTTAAGGATGCTGAAGAAAATGCAGGGAGGTTTATGAAACATTCAGCATTGGCCTCATTCTGCAGCAGCTGAAGTCATCTTCTGGAGGAGCATAGTTGGGCGTCACTAATTGCAAAATCATCCTCTTTCTCCCTCCTCCCCAGGTGCTGAAGCAGGAGCGATTCCAAGTCAGCGCTAGCATTTATGCAAAATAAAAATAGACTGAATGTTTATGCATGGTTACAGGGTGTATATATTACTATAGCCTATAATTTGTAGGAAGGAAAATGGAAACTTTTACAGAGTGCACCAGGCAGCAATAAATATGACTCAATCAGATCTTGTCTGAGTGACAAAATATTAGTCAGAAAGAGGAATACAAATTTCTGAGTTAGTAAAGACAGGGGTGTAGTGGAAACCAGGTGAGGAAGACGCAAATGCACAGCTGGGGAGGAAGGCCCTAGTGGCATGGTAAAAGGACTTGGTGGGAATCGTCAGAGGGTCTGCAGCTCCTAAAGGCCAGAGCTATTAACAGATCAGAGAGAGTCTTAACAGAAAGGTTAGCTGAAATATGGTAGGAATTGCCAAAGTGGGAAATTAAGTGTTCTGTGAAGGAGTTCAGGGGATAATTGGATGCTGTCGAGTGAACAAAGGGACTGGCAAATTATGTCCGTGTAAATACACAGCATGATGAAATAATAGTTTGTAAAAACTAACTCTCCAAAATGTTTATCCTGAGAAATAAAAATATGCAGGATAAATTTGTGTAAGAGGTATCATCAAGGATGATACTGCTTATGGTCACTACTCGGGTCACCTTATGATACTGAATAAGAGAAATATCATTGCCTGATGGAATGTATGGCAGATTGCCGGTGGACTTCACTGGGGGAGGGATCTTGCTGTATCTTTTTAAGGAAAAGAACAATGTAATGCATGTTTGGTTAATGAGATGATGTGTTTGAGGAAAGTATCAAGTCTTGAATCAGAGTTGCCCCTGGAGAAGAAATCCAGTCTTCCCCTTGAGAGTTAATCACCCTCCACAGACAAAAATGTGTGTCGGATATCTTCTATTTTGGGGTTTTGGGATTAACTATCTAAATCTAAAAACTAGTTCTTGGAACAAGTAGATACAGCTTATTTTTTTTTTTTGTTGGGGGGGGGAAGGGGTAGGACTTACAACGAAAACTTTAGGGTAGCATGTATCAGTATTTAAACAGATCAGACTGTAGGATAAACTTTTTAATAAATAAAAATATAGTAAATTAAGTACTCTGTCTCCCAGCCTTGAGCACGGATGACAAGATACCAACACACTGTGGGTTTTTAGTTCGTGATGGCTAAATTGGAGGATCTGCTCATGTTATTGGTGCATAAATTATCCATGCAGATCTTTGGTTATGTGCATCACGTGTAGGATGGGTCTTTTAGCACATGATTTATTTTTAAACAGATGTAAAATGTACATAGGGTCAGTTCTTTTTGGTTACCTGCATCTCTTATAATTTGGATATTGTCTGTTTGGAATGGTTGATAGCACATCCTCTAGTAAGTGATTTCTTACAGTATTTTGAGTATTT
Source organism: Rynchops niger (assembly GCA_013400035.1). Taxonomy (NCBI): domain Eukaryota; kingdom Metazoa; phylum Chordata; class Aves; order Charadriiformes; family Laridae; genus Rynchops; species Rynchops niger. The sequence goes on along the minus strand of VXBH01007697.1, from coordinate 517,074 downwards.
TGTCGTAACTGCTTTCCCTGAACAAAAGCCACTTTTACTTTAGACAAGGATCAAGAAAATGCAAAACAGCTTGTACAAGCTACATTTTCCTAGCTAAGTGGAAATCTCCATCTGTAGGTACCTTTAGAAGTAAAGCTGATATAACTCTCCTCTCACTAAGGTTACCAAAGTTCAGTACAGAGCCACAGTCTCCTTTCTGCCTGTCTTCTCTTTCTGACTTTTTGTGCCTTAACCTGCTAGTCAGAAACCCTTGTGTGTTTTTTCCATCAAGAACAATGATGCATGTGCATTCAGGATCATGCCCCTGTGTGTTTAGATTAACTGTAAAATAGGATGTATCATCTTTAATATCAGGCGCTATCTTCTCTTAAGCATACCTTCTTTTGGATGAGAAAACCCCTAAGATCATGATTTCTTTGGAAATTGTTCTTCTTCATGTCTCTCTTGAAGTCCCAAAAGCTGCTTTTCATCCCTGTAGCTCCAGATTAAGCCATATTATTGATTCTAACATTTTCATCAGCACCGGTCAAGATTTTTGTCACCTAAATGTGTATTCTGATCCAATTTTCTGCTGATATTTGATATTTTATCCCCGGAACACCAAGCATAATGTTTCTTGCCTAGTTCTGTCTCTTGCTTTTAGTTTGAAGTTGCTGATGGAGGACTGTTTAGCCCTCAAGACGGTTGAAAATCCCATCTCTGTAGTGTCTTGTACTACATCCAGGTTCATTGCTCATTGTAGTATGTGCATGTCTCTGCTTCCCCCCAGACCCTAACCTCTGGAGGCATGTTACTTGGCAGTTCACTTGCAGAGAGCCTGGTAGCAACCGATTGCTTCTGGCTGGCTTTCTTGCCTTTTGGCACTCTCTTCATTTTGGTTACAAAGGTTATGTCCGCGAAGCACAATTCAGTTCTGTGTCAAGCTATTTGAGATGCTTTAAAGTATACCTGCTGGCATTCTGCTTACAGATAGACAGGACAAAGCTGTCCTGATAGAGGCTAACTAAAGAAAACCCCAACATTTTCCCTAGAATCTGAGCATCTTGTGTATTGCATTATGTCAGCATACCAAGTGCAGCTTAGTGTGTATTTCTTGTTGTATGGATTGTCACGTTCCCAGATCCCTGAGTGACTGAGCCTTCTTCAGGTGAAAAATTGTGAAATGCACATTTTTGCAGACCAACTATCTGTCACTGAGAAAACCCATGAATAATTCTGAGTACAAAATAGACCTGAGGACTTTGCAGTCTGTTCGCAAGCAGAAGTTGTTTCTCTGAATAAATAATTGGTTGGGAATCAGCCAGCACACTCAGCTTGTTACCAAATCCTTCTCAAAAGAAAACTTTGGCTTTGTGGGAAACTACTCATAGGTATAAGGTTTTGGAACACACCACAGACATAATATTTATATTTAAAATCAATGAAAACAAAATATTATTATGTATGGAGCACTGACCAAGAGAAAGAACTAAATGCAGACATTTAGTGACAGACCATTAAAATGTACCAGAGGAAGGCTGAATGCAAATACACCTCTAGTGGTGCTGTTATTTCTTTGCACCATTTCATAGGTATAAAAAAACCTGCTACTGGCAGGAGTGCCTGGCGTTGCTCTGTTGGCTGCTGTCCCACCGCTGTGTCTAGGCTACGGCATGCCCAGGAAAGAAAATAGTGAGCTTGAAGTATCTTTGCACCGCAGAAATTTGTGGCTGATGGATCACTCTCAGCTTTCTTGCAGCTTATTAGAGGAGCAAAGCCATTCCCCAGAGCTGCTCCAACAGAAGTAGAAGAGAGAAGAAGAAAAGTGTCAAGATGTTATTTTTGCCTTGCATCCTGAGTTTCACTAGTTCTTTTTGTGTCGGGCAATACCACAAGCTACAGTAGGGGCCAAGTGTGTTTTATCTCTGATGTAGAGGTTTGGTCCTTTGCTGCTGCTGCTCAGAGCCCTCGTAACCAGATGAGAGATTTTATCCTGGCCCCTAACAGGAGCGTGCTCAAAGGGAAAAGCATGCCATTTGGGCGCAGAGAAATGGGGCCATACCGTGGTCCTACACCACAAGACATCTTGGGAGCAAAACTTAGCAGGGATTCTTTGAAATATGGTAAGGTGAAGAAAGCAATGTTGTATAAATAAACTCGTCCCTGGATCCCAAACATGAGTAAGACAGCAGGGATTTTCCCAGGAATGCCCATGAGGAAGATGATTACTGCCTGTGGCACAGGGCTCAGATGGAGCACAGAAGTAAAACCAAAAGCCACACAAACAAACAGAAAGGATAAAATACACATTTTGCACCTTCTGCTTAGGTGAGCGCTCTCTATCTGTTCCCCTGGAAAAGGCAGTCTTGGGCAGTGTGGCCTCTGGGGTTGCTCAGGCCCTAACATTTAAACAGTTCACCAGGAATGTGTTTCCCAGGTGGAAATTTGTCGTGTGGAGGCTAAGACTGCCCCTCTGTAGTCCGTGTGAGTGGGCTGCTTTACCAGCCGCCGACTCAGAGCAAGGATCAACACAGATTCTGAATTCCTTCTTGGAAAAGCCCTTCTCTCTCTGCAGATGGGTAAGCATGCTCTTCTGGTGGAGGATGTCCAAGGACACCAATCTCCTCAGGCCTAAGTTCGACTTTGTGGCTATCTAGCACAGCCTAAGATGCTGCATTTTTTGTTGCTATCAATGGTGTAACAGCCAGAAATATCACAGCTTTGCTTTCAGGTGTCAGATGGAATTTGCAGAGCTGACAGTCACAGAAGTGACCTTTTCTTTCCAAGGCACAGACAGAAAAATACTTTTGTCGTTTGTGTTGGTTCTCAGAGGAAAAAAAATACTACAAAACCCCGCTCTAAGTGGTGAAAACTGCAGTAAATTCTCTGCCTCCTGTGAAATCTCACAAGCTGACACCAGTTTAGACTGTGGCACAATGTCATTGTCAAGCACCTTTATCTGGTGAGATTGTCCTGTTTACAAGTTTGGGCACTTCCTATTTCCATGGCAGATGAAGGAACTGAGGACAAACAGGGAAAGAAACATGAGGGCCCAGTGCAAGTTTATTTTGCTTTGTGGCTACCTTATAGCAAATATTACTGAAGGAGTTTTGGTAGATGCATCTAAATGTGTTGGACTTCCACACGGTATTCTGAGCTGCAGTGCTTCAACGATTTGGTGCCACAAATTTTTTGAGTTTTACTTTCATCCCTGAATTTTTTTCTTCCAGGAATTCCTGGGGAGAAAACAAAGTAACATGCTGAGGGCACCCTGTAGTAGACTTGCAAACTTGTGCACGTGGATGAACCCTGCACACCTTTGTTCCGCACAACACTGGCTCAACTGAGCAGTCAGAGTGCTGACAAGCAGCTCGCAGCGCTCCCAGCCACGTGTTTAAGTCATTCTTTTCAATTTAAATCTGTGTTCGTGAGCAGGTCTGACCACAGGCTAACGGCTCCAGCTTTGCCTACCAAATTACATTCTACTCATCTTCATTTCTAAAAGGAAAGGTGCTGCCCGCAGCCCAGGAAGGCTGGTCATCATCCAGAAGCCCAGTACGAATCATAGACAAGTGCTTCATGCAAGATTTCTGTAACTGAAGTTTCTCTACTGATCTAAACAACAGGTCTTAAAAAAAACCCAAACAAATTAAAAAAAAATACCCCAACCAACCCACATTTTTTTATACTAAGAAAGCAGATAATAAAATGATTTATGCTTCCTGTTAGCTGCTTGATGATACAATCAGTTAAATAGGCTTCAGTACTTAATTATTACAAAGAACTCATTCATTTGGATCATATGTCTTGAAAGGCACCCAAGAGATAAGAAGAGAAAACAACGTACCACAAATAGTCTTCAGGTCCTTTCACCTGCTGTTGGACGCAGAGTCTAAGCCAACTGCCCAGCTTTCTGCCCTCGCTCATGCCGCCACCTCTGCGCCAGGCTCTGCTCGCTGCCGGCGCAGTCGCCTGCCCGCTGCCGGGGGGGACAAGGAGATAATTCAGCCAGCTGAAAGCAAGCTCCATTCTGCTGCTGCATTTTGCCTGTGAGGAGAGCTTGTCAAGCAACGCCCGACGAACAACATGCAGTAACTGTATCTCCTGTGTTGGAGTGACGAATATGAACTGCCAAAGATTTCCAAAACATAAATAATTCAGCTCAATCTTTTCTAGGTGCAGAGGAATGAATTGCTGAAGGCCCAGCTCTTTAAGGAAGTTCAGGGCATTAACCTATTGCACTTGGTCCCTCCCTGGGAAATTATGGCAGAAGTTCCTCCTTAGATGGCTTCGTATTTGCATTTTTATTAAATATTTATGGTTCTTCCTCCTGCAAGGAACCATTATGTGGCAGGCATCCTATATATTTTTATATTCCCATTTTCTCCTAGTTTACATGTACTACTGCCTGAAATAAACATACTCAATCATAAAAAAAAATCATAAATTCCAAGGTTATTTGAGCATTTTCTTTCCTGAGGTTTCATCCAATTAGCATTTGTTTTTCTAAAATATGATAATTTCTCTGAAAATGGGGGAAAAGTAAAGAGAGAGAAGAAGCAGGGCAGATATTTATGAGCCAGCGCAAAAGCATGCTATTAATAGTAATGCTGTGCACTTAGGTTGCCTTTCCTCTAAGTACCTTAAAATGCAGCACAGAAATTAATTATAAATGCACCTTCCCCAGTCTCTCTGAAGTAGGTACTGCTAATTGAACTTCATAGACAAAGCAACCAAATGGCAAAGATACATATTTCAAAACCTTAGTGAGTCCTTTAATGCATTTATTAGCTGTATCGGCAAGCACAATTTAATACAAGAACTTTCAAGTGCAGTCTCAAGAGGGGACACATTGGTGCCTCACTTGAAGGGATATGAAAGAAGGCAGCTTGTTCACAGACATGGTTGTGGTCAATCCTGAATGTGATTTTTCAAGCTGTTGCACAGAGAAAACAAACCCTGAGCCGCCACTGGTCTCCCATGAGCCCTGAAGTGTGAGCATGCCGCCAGGTGACTGCACTGGGAGCACATGGCTGCTCTTCATGGAAGGAGCCACAAAACAAATGTCTTTCATCTCAGATAAAACCAGGAGTGCAACGTCAAGCCTGTCCCCACCGAGGACTCTCACCTTAAACAGCGCAATCTCAAATGCTCTCTGCAGTGAAGCGAAGCAATCACAGATGGTTCTTGGGCGGGCCGCTGAGGAGTCTTCAGCACAAGAGGCCATTAGGTGCTTAAAGCCCAACTATTGCTCACACTGGGTTGCAGCCAGTGGAGCTACATACAAAATGGGATCCAATCCACACGGGAGAAGTGGCAGCAACTGGCACTAAATGGATCATAACAGCAGCCAGACCCAAAAGCCAGCGTGTTGCAGTTTAACTGTGAAGACATTTGTCTGACACTGCTACATCATCTTTTCTTGCTGTTCCATCTATTCTCTTTCCTTGAGTGATTGGGGCAGTGTGCGGTTTAGACAGAAGTACTTTTTTTTCATTTTTTATCTGCACAGATAAGGAAGAACTTAATCACTGCACTTTTTTCCTCCATTCTGTTGCAGAGAAGAGGGCAGGCTTTGCTATATCCCTGTATTTAGGGCAGCTGCAGGATTAGGCCCAGAAGTAGTCTCCAGGATCAAAAAATGGAGATTGAAGAGAGCTCAAAGCATGAACAACAGCCAGGAATTGTCATGGAGCAATGGTTACTGCAGATGGATTAAAAAGGAAGAATGCTTTTTTTTTTTTTAAAAAAAAAAAACAAAAAAAAGAGGAGGGAGGTGGAGAGGGAGACATAGAGCCATTGGTAGTTTTGCATGGTTGGATTGATGATTAAAGCACATTCTCAATGGGGCCACTACTGCAAATGAATTTGGCGAGTGAGACACAGCATCCTGGCTGCTCCAAGTGCATGAGCTTCTAGGGGCTTATTTTCAGTAAACGTCCACAATGAGTGCAAGCTGACAAAGCACTGGTGGGTTTTCTGCTTTTGCATTTGCTAATTCACATTAAAAATAGGGTTTCGAGGTTCAGTTGGGTTGCAACTTTTATTGCAAATTTAATCACAAATGTAAACTAAGCAAGTATAGCTCCTAGGATAATGAACTCTAAACCAGGCACTGTGTTGTCTTGCTGGAATATTTCTTGCCCAGATTTATCCCATGTACTCATTAAACTGCTGTTAGTGTTCTTTTGGAACCCATAGATTTTTTTACTTCCCTATTAAATCTAAATTAAATGCCTTTTTGAGGCATTTATAGAGCTTCCATTTGTTCCAGCAGGGAATATGCATAAGAACTATTCTAAAAGAAATTAGGGCACGTTCTCAGGAACCCTTTAATAAAGGCAGGGAAAAGCTAGTACTGTGCTGGGCATCGCTGCAGGTGTTCCTGTTTTTTGCTGTTTCATTCTGGCTTTGCTGATTAAAAAGCCTTGCTAAATTTGGATGGGAGCCGTCAGCAGTTCCGTCTTTACAGTGGTACTGTCAGACGGGGTTCAGACTGGGGCTGTTTGGGGAGTGTCAGGCATGGATCATCTCCCAGGCCCACCGGTGTCAGGTCACTGGTGTCACTGGGCAAGCTGCGACTCTGCACCTCTGCCTCTCCCCAGCTTGAGCTGTCTTCCCCAGTGAAACTGCTTGGACGTTGGTGTTAGCTGTTGCTGCTAGCTCGGATCGTTCTACAGTTTAAGAAAGTACCTCAGTTATAAGACTGTTGTGGGAAATTTTGTGAATAATAGTAGCTTACTCACGTATCTGGGGCCTCTCTCCTGCATCTTCTCTGTAGGACATGGTCATGTTGAGGGACGGTACAGGATGTCATGTCTAATAAATGCCTAATGCCGCCATCACTATATAATTTGGGTTATAGTGCTGTGAAGACTGCAGTGATGAAGTGAGAAAATGCAGTTAGTTAGCTAATGTGCCGAATGCACAGATATTGCTATTAAAAGGATGGAGGGAGAGAAATGTTCCTGTTCACTTTCGCCCATGCTGTTATTACCAGGTGATTTTGAAAGTTCCTTATCAGATCTGCTACAATGAATTTAGGATGTTCTCACCTTTGGGGTTATACCTGGCATGCACACCTCTCCTACCTTCAGAATGCACTCAGGATGGAGGTGCAGGAAGCTTGCACTGCTGTAGATGTTTTTTTACTTCTGACTTTATTGTATTGTGCTCAGAATCTCTCCACAGATGTAAACTGTGGGCTAAATCCTGTCCCTACGGAAATCACTGTGAGATTGACCATTGACATCTGTGGGTCTAGGATGTCACAGGTGATGTCCTTTGCCTTTTGGTCTCTTTGACGTAACTGTCTGAATTGTCTGGCGTTTTGGTTTTTTGTTTGGTTTTTGTTTGTTTGTTTGTTTGTTTTTTTAAAAGGCATCATCAGCACAGAATTTCGTAACCTGCCCATTTTACTGACAAATGATGCTGATTTGGTCGTTGGACATACTTGCTTTTATGACACAGTAGCAAATGCCTTGCCACCCCCCTTGTTATTTCAGTGCTGATCTAAAGCCACTTTTTTTTTTTTTTTTTTGAGTGGATGCAAGCAGTTCTCTCTAATAGTAGCATCAGGGTTACTATGGCTACAGCTTTTTGTTGTTGGGATTTAGAGTGTGATAAAGAGAAAATTAATCCCAAACTCACTGTTAAATATTATTATGAAAACCAGCAATGGATATATACACTGGATATATACCTTCTGTATCTCAGACCACTGACTGAAATGGATCTGTATTCCTTAGCCATATGCCATTTGTGCCTCTATCAATACCTAATCGACTTCATGCGGTCGGGAATCAGAAACATGTGATGTATTTGAGATTTCTCTCAACTTAGAGCAGAACTCACGTTGTTGCTGCCATTATGATTACTGTGTTAAATTCTTCAACACCTTTTTGCCTTTCCCCTGTCTCTCCCTGGACTACGTGGAAGACTGAGGTACAGGGAATGTTGAGTATCTTTGAGTTGGCTGGTTTCTCCTGTGCTGCTAAATTCAGGGTAGTTTGAATTCCTAAAACCAGAGCATGAGGGTTAGGGTTTGGGGTTTTTTTCAGATACTTTCTTCAAAGTGTCGGTTACCATCCTATTTTTAAAAAAAGGCACAAAACCTCTGAGTGAATACCTGTATCTCACTGATTTCCAATGATACAATGGTTCTTCTTGTGCCTTCAAGATATTTGACAAAATAGCTGTAATTCCATCTGAAAGTTCAGAGCTGGTTATGTTCATAGATTTTAGCATGCGTTTCAAGGTCTCGTTTTGCTGGATAAGTGTAGAGGCAGGTTCTTGTGCAAATGTTGGTGATTTCAGGTTTAAGAGGAACGTGCCAGCCAGTAAAACACAGACGCTGGGATAGCGAATGGTACTGCAGCGAAGTGGTGCAAAGTTCAGTGTGTTGTCCCCAGCTGATTTGTGCAGCTTTGGCCGAGGTCTCACAGTACCTGTGAATTCTTCATTCGCTCCATAATAAATTACACAGTCTGAACAAGGGAAGTAGGATAATTTGGAAAGAGAAGGTGTTACTTCTACCATCCTAATTAATAAGGTCTGTAATTGTGTACTTTGGAATCGTTTTTCAATATTTTCAATATTTAATAGGGGAACTTTAATTTAAGAGGTTAAATTGCCTGTGAATTCCTGGCCTTTAACACTCAGATACTAACAAGTGGGGTTTTTGAAAAAAAATATTTATAGTGATCTCAGAAACAATTTAAATTATACTAAAAAGCTTTAATATTCAGAAAATGTTTTAGCATTTAAAGATGTTTCTTGTAATTTTTAATGTGATATCCTTAGGAGAAAAATTATGTGGCGAGACTGTCTGCGATAGCAGCACATTGAACACACGAGCCCAAGAGATTCCTTTCAATTCTGCAATAAGGTGTTTGATTCCAGAAGAAATTCTTAATTCAGGTGTGTTATTCACTCAGAAAGAAAAACCCTGTGTACGGCTTTGATGCAATGTCCGGTGCTCGATGTTAAATGGAACATGGTATCCTTGTGAGATGATTCAGAGCCACATGCGCCCCCTAAAATATAGGGGCTGACACCCTCCATGCCCCCAGCTGTATGGACAGAGAATTAATTTAAGGTCTACGCATATTCAAGTACTAGACGTAAATAGGGTTATTCTTGAATGGTATTTGAGCATGGCCCTGCCTGGCTTTTAACTCTTACCTTCAGCAAACTTTCAGAAGGAGTAATAGTTATTTTGTCAAATCTCTTGAAGGGCACAAAAAGAAAACAAGGACTGTCATCTGGTAAATGTTTGATTGTTTTATCCCGTGTACTGGTTCTTTCCCAGAGGGCTCATTGGTCGTGCTTGGTAAATTTAATGTGGCTTAAGTTTTAGGGGCTTTTCTTGAAAAATAATTTTTCTTAGGGGTCTGAGTTAACTTGTCATTCTAGAGGACGCTCTTACTCTCTGAGCAAAGCCTGCTCCGTTCATACATGTACAAGTGATCAAGTTGTAACGCAGAGACGAAACGAGACAGCACAATTTTGGAGTAGAAAATGTGTTCTTTAGAAGAAAAAAATCTGGAAGACGGACTTTCTAGGGCCACACTGATGGGAAAAGAAAGACTATGTTTTGCTTTCAGAGCTGTGTTTCTGCATCAGCCTGGTCCTCTGAAAGCTCTCTTTGTCCAAAGTTGATGTAGAAAGATTACTTTTTAACCACAGTGTCTGTGACATTGCTGGTCTCCTATACTTTCTCTGTCTACGTAACTCATCTGTATGTGCAGCTTTGAATATTGATATAAGCCAAAAAAGATACAGCTGCTCCATAAATACCTCACAGAGCGGTGAGGGTGCCTCTGTGCGTTGGAAAGTGTTGGAAAATCATTAACTGTTTTCAAGAAATAAGCATTTAGCAGAATTTAAATTGCTGCACTCCTTTGCATAGCAGCTATGTTGAAATAGCGCGTTGTAGCTCGATGCACCTGCCTCTTGAGCACGTGCGAAAGTAGCTCTGCCTGCCTGTGTTGTGGAGGTAATGGAAGCTCTTGCTTCTTTTGGTACTGCAGGTGTTACACAATCAGTCTGTGCTAATACCATGCTACCGATGATCTGGCAGCAGAGGCAGATTCAAAATACTTGTTTCATACATCCTAATTGCCTTTGCTTGTAGAATTTGATGTAAATGGGATTTCAGCGATCATTATTTAGATGTGGCAACTTTAGAAAAGCTTCTTCCCCTCCCTGCCCCCATCAATAGAACGATGTTCCCCTGCCTATCACCCCCTAGAATATTACTTATTCTAAATAAATAAGTAATAGAAGGCGAAAAACTTAGTTTGTGTCTTAAAATTCAGATTAGTTTTGCAGGGAAGTTTTAGGATGTATCTGGTGTGGAAGTGACAGCAATTTCCACTGAAGAGTGTGTGGGTACAATTGTATAATACTGCAGTTAAGAGCTCTATTTGGTACTGGAGCACTTGTGCTTAGATTCCTGAGATGCCTTTAAAACCTGCTCTTTGAATATACCTTATTTTGTGAAAGAAATTACGAGTGTTTCTCCATTAGGAAAACCTCTGGTTTGTAGCCTTGATACCAGCTTTGAATGTTTTGGAGTTGTTCAGTCGGTTGAGAAGTGGATGTTAGTCACCACTTCTATCTCTACCACGTGAAGTTTGACCATACTGTATCACGTCGGTAATGTTTACCAGAGTGATGAGTGTATCTGTGACATGAGAAATTCCGGTATACACAGCTCTATTGATGTAAAAAGTGTCTCAATTTATATATCCATGAAAGCAAGATCACTCATAGGTCAGACACTGTTCGGGTGTACACTTGCATATCTGTATTACTTTAAAACTTAATGTGTAACTTTCTTGGGGAAATAGCGTACGGAAATGGCTAATGAATTGTCAAATATAAGGAAAAATGCAAAATATCAAAGATACAGTGCTAGGTGATCAGCAGCTGCAAACATTAAATTTTAATGACTTTGAGAAGGGCAACCACCTCATCTTTGATTAATAAAGCATTGCATTCACAATGATCATCTATCTGGCATATATAATAAAATAAGAAAGGGAAAACAATTATTTTGTTTCCAGTAGGTTTATCGTGTTTGTGCATTCAGTCATGCAAGAGTGTTTGCTTTATAACAGAAAAGGGAGGACATCTGTTCAGATAGAAACACTTTGACACGTACTCAGGAGACACTTTTTCCACTTAGCCTTCATTCCTTGAGTTCCTGCCATAAGCAGTATTTTCAGCAGTGTATTATAAGAAAAACTATGCCTACAAGGATTTGTTTGTCCTTTTGAGCATTGCCAGATCTGGTCTTAAGGGATGGAATTTTGCACCTAGTGTAAGGATTAATTGCATGCTTTTGTTTTTTATTTTTTGTTTATGGAATTTTTTTTATTGGGTGGGAGAATATTATTGATTTCTTTTCTTAGAAGTGGGCACTTCTATTGGCCTGTTGTAGCTGGTCACCCTTTAGAAATCAGTGGGAGGTTTACTCACCTGGGGACAGAAAGCGAGATGGATAAACAGCCTGTAACCAAGGATTTCGATCAAAGTCCTAGAGCCTTTGCTCTCAGAACAATTTTTATTTAATTATTTCAGAAGTGGTTGCATGAACATACTGGGGAGCAAAGATCAGAACCACTGCATCCTTCTGCTTCCCGTTGAGTAGTTGTTCCCTCCAGAGTTATATGCTATCCATAGGCTATAGAGCTGTGTTATCTTTTGTGCGTGCTCCTTGTAGAGACACAGATCCCTTCTTGCACATTGGCCAGGCCTTCTCATAACTTAACCTATGGGGCAGATCCTGCATCTCGTGAGCAGCAGAGATACCGAGGTCTAAATCTCCATAGGATTGGAGACCATGAAAGTGCATAGTTTTCCTAAACCTTGCTCTGAAATTTTCATTTTAAAGATAAAATGCTGCCTTTTGTGAAGGTCCTGTAAGGAGCATGTCTTTATCATCGAGCTTGCTGGGAGGCCAATGTGAAGGAACACCCAATTCCTCAATCCCAGTGTGATCTCCTTGAAAGAAAGTGTGTCTCAGGCAATTCTATAAGCCCCTGCAAACGCAGAAGCGTAAGTGCTGGTCAAGAAGCTGTACTGTTTCAGAAACAGACACTGGTACATGACTTTTGACTGTTTCATTTACTTAAGCAGTGCTGCCTTTGGCCGCATATTCTCATTTCAAGTAGCTGTTGAACACCTACCTGTCTGCACTTGACTGACTGCACAGAAGAGAATTGCATTGCATTTTCATTATGTTGTAATAAAGGCTGCAACCATTTCAATATTATGATGCATTATTTACATAACCAGACTGGACTGATAAAGCTATAAACAAAGAAAACTAGTTATTAAATTCACTATTTCTCAAGTGTCAAGTGTTGTATGAGAAATGTATGCAGCAGACTGACAGCAGAAAGAAACACGATCATTTAATCTCATATATTTACTTCTCTAAGAAGTCTTTAATTTTCATTTTGCTTTTGTTTGTTTGCTTTGCTGAAGCTGTTCATGGTGGCTGATACCAGGACCTTTTTAGTCCTGAGGTCTTAGTTGATTTTTCTCCCACCTTCCTGCTATTCCACAGATTCAGTTCTCCAGCAGGAGAGTCGGTAGGATCTGGTGAGATCATTGCTGCTGTGCAGCCTACCGAACCACGTGCAAACTGAAAGGGTCAGGTGCCCCTCAAAAAGGAGCAATCTGCAGCTTTGTTTCCACATATTATTTGCCTTCGTTGCAGCCACAGCTAAGTTCTCCAAAGTCTTCTCTCTTGAGAGCACTTTGCTGACTTGGGCGCTTCTCTTCTCTCTTCTGTTGTCTCCTGACACCTCCGGTTCCCACCTTCTGCTTTGAAATCTGTCCTTCTCAGCTGTTTAGCCTTGTCAAGCTTTCCCAACATCACCCTGTCACTCAAGAGCTCCGAGTCAGTGTACAGAAAGCTGTCTAATTCAGTTTTACTGGAGGTGGCAATTTCAAGCTTGGTGTCTTGGGGAACGAAGGTCTGCAGAACTGATTTCTCCATGTCTTGGTGCTTGCCCCCACACCTTTTCTACAGGTGTTTTGGGCTTATGCATTCTTTCAACCGGATGTGACAGCGGGGTAAAATACTCGGCATAGGAAGTCCTAATTTTGGGGTTACCTTTTCATCAGAAGTTTGAAAGATTTATGAATCTTAACCACAGCAGCTCTGAGTGTCTCTATCAATCTATTGGTTTTTTTCATGGCACTCCTGGACTCTCACATCTCTTCATCTCCTATTCATTTTACTGTACTTCATGCTCCGTAGCTGCTCAATTAACCACTCCAACATTACAATGCAGTTGTAATGGGATTAGAAAGCAGCAGAAGGATGAATGGATAACATGGGTATTTTCTCTGGGTATTTAAAATCTTTAGAAGCAGCAGCAGTTAACGTGGTATATTTAACTCCAGCTGAGCACAACTGGATGAGTCGAAGATTCACTTGTAAGGTTGTTGGGACAGGTCCTCAGGTAGTACAGGTGTCACAGCCCTGTCTCTGTTGAATGAATCCCTTTATGGCAGGGAAAGTCCAAAGAGGAATGGATTCTGGTCTCTGTAGTTGCCTGGAAAATGCCTGGATAGTACAAATTTGCATGATGTTATATTTTTAAAAAAGAGATTGAAAGTTCTGAGGTTTTTTGCTTAAAGCCTCTCAGCTGTAGGTAGAAAATCCTTACGCACACAATTTTTCTGAGGCATTTTGTAAAGGAAAACATTTTTGTTTTCCTTTGCATCTCAAACATTTTTGCTGTGATATTATAGTAGATGGTACTCTTTTAGACATTTTACAATAGGACATACACGTAGCTAATGGGCATTACTTAGTAAAGGATATTATTACAAACTGAAAAGCAAAAGAAAAGGTAGAAGGAAGCCACTGAACAATTCCATTGCATCTTAGAAATAACTCTTGGGATTTAAAAATGTTGAAATAATTTCAGAACTCCAATGGAGCAGAAAGAATTTAGAGTATTCTTTGTGATCATAAAACAACCATCATAATTCCTGTAATTTAACCCTAGGATATATTAATATTAAAGTGCTGAAATGTATGAAGTTGCTGGCAAAAGTCAAATTACTACAAATGTGCCTCAAATATCACTTTATCTTTTATACTTGAAAGACACCAGGGAATTTGGCAGCTGGAATCAAAATCAAGCAGAGGACAAAGTAAGGGTAACAACTGATAAAAGGGACATGAATAATTTATGTAAACTCAAAAGTCAGCTCAACACAGCACCTGACAGGGAGGCAAACCCCCCTGCCTTAGCGAGAGCTCTCCTGGGCACTATACACTGCGTACAAGAAGCCTCGATACTCAGCTCCCCGCAGTGCCATTTCTGCATCCCAGGGAGGCTGTGGCCACTTAAACAATTTGCATTCTGTCACATCAGTTGAATTAGGTGCTTTTCATAATGGGATATGACAAATGTGCTTCATATCTTGCTTCGTAAAGGGAAGGCTGTCAAACATTTGACGCTTCCACATGTATTTCCCGAAGCTTCAAACCTCACCCATAATCTGAGGGAGAGCACAAACTCCTTAATGGTTATTCTCCCTAATTTAATTCTCTGCATCTACATCCTCTACCTCATCTTATTTTTCATTCTTCTCAACGAAAAAGGGACATTATCTGCAGCAGAGGTACAGATCCTTTGACTGCAGTAAGAGTAGAAATAAGACCCAGGTAGATAATGTGTGATGGAGTGGTGTTAGACTAGCCTGTAAGCAGATGAGAGATATGATTTGGATTAGTGGATGATATCAAGGATAATCAATGATTGCATCTTCTGAGTTCTAAAATTCCAGATTTCCAACAGTAAACTTAATGCAGTGCCTGAAGGTAAGCAAATTGCTAAAATGAGCCGCAGAGCTGTGTACAGAAGAGAGATGGTATAGTTTAGCCCCAAGGGATAAGGGCTGAATAAATGAATGGACAGCGAAAACTCTGTTTACCTTGCCTCATTTAGAGAAACTTCTTACTCAGCTCACGCAGTTGGGGTTGTATCATGCGGATACATTCTTGCATTTGCAAATAGAAAATGCAAATCTGAAATTTTGAGGTTTTCAAACTTTTGACAAAGGAGAAGACATAAAGCTTCTCATTTCTTCTTACAATACAGATGTGAGGGAGAAGGGAAATGATATCTTTTTTTATTTATTTATGTTTGGCTTTTTATTTTTTCTTGGTCTGTAGTCACAAATTGCACTTTTACCTGCATGGGTTTGTAAACTCAGTTTGCAAAGGCATGAATACCTTCAGTGAGGAGTAGGTCTTTGGGTGACAGTTTTGCTAACAGCCATATATATTACTTTTCCTGTGCTGTAAAATGTGTCACTGCTTTACGGTGTCACCTGGCTCTACCAGTGTGGCTTGACTTTGAACTCTTGCAGCCTAGGCAATTCAAAATACAGTGGAAGCTGCCCAAGTGGGAGGAGTAGCAAGTCCAAAGTGGCACGCTGGACATCTCACTCAGCCTCGCTGGTTATAAGGACTTCAGTTAAAGAACCTGTACTCCTGAATTATGAAGAAATAATTTCTCCCAGGGAGATGTTATGCTAAATATGCCGCTCCGGCCAACTTAGACTCACAGTGGTATTTTATGAAAAAACTGGAAAACATGGATCAAAGCAGCAATTTTGACCTAAT
The DNA here is from genome assembly GCA_013400035.1 of Rynchops niger. Taxonomy (NCBI): domain Eukaryota; kingdom Metazoa; phylum Chordata; class Aves; order Charadriiformes; family Laridae; genus Rynchops; species Rynchops niger. The sequence continues at coordinate 501,434 of VXBH01007697.1, read as the reverse complement.
CTTAATGAATTCTAGTTTGTCTGTTGGCTTCTAAATGCCTGGACTTCCTCACTGAGAGAAGGTTTTCTAGCTGTAAAGCATCCCAGCAAGCTTGGGATGGCCCGTGGAAGAACAGTGTGTATGTTAGGCAGTGCTCCGGGCTTCTCGGTGAGCCCAGCACTGAAGAAGCAGGGAATCTCTTGCTCACCTTTCCTGGCTTTGCAGAATTTTAGAGGGGCACTGGACTCAAGAGTGACAAGACACCTTCTGTCTTTTTTAAAAACAACATCTCTTTGAGTACAAAAGGTTAACCTCTTCCATGTAATTCCTGTGATACTTCTGCTCAGACAGCAACAGAAAAAAGAGCATATGGCTGCAAAGAGTGAGTAATCTGGGTGCTTCTGTAGCATGGTGCTCATCATCATTGATCTTTTTCATGTTTTATGACTTAAAGTCACAGTATGTACTGATAGCACACAGTCCAATAGGCATTAGTCCCAGAATCCCATTTAGACAAGTGATATATTTAAACGTGTTTAAACTTGAATAGAGATGCCTTCCCTAATTGAAGCTTTAAGAAAAACACTAAAAAAAACCCCACCTCCCATCCCAGTGCTTAGCTTTTAGGATATCTTGCCTGGGGAAATAGTGAAAGTGCTCTGTGTTTGCTCCAGAGAGGACTTCCTCAGCAACAGACCCAAGTTTATGGATAATTCATGGAAAAAGTTGGCCCCCACACCTTCTCCCGGGGGATTTATCCAAGCCTGTATTTGCCTCATCTGCTACAAGATCTGGGAAAAGTAAGACTGGCTGTTTCATGTTCTCTGATCTTTGTCTGATACAATCAGTTGTTTACCAGAGTTAACAAGAACCTAGCAAAAGCCAATACTAATTGCTTTTTCAGATTTTGGGGGCCTTTATGATAGTATTTCAGATGTTAAAAAGTGAAACAAGAGAAAGATTTATTTTGCACAAGGCAATTTTTAGAGCAACTGAAACACCTTTTGAGATGAAGATCTATCAGCATTGCCATTTAAGCAGAACATACCCTTTTAAGGTACTGGTTAATTTGTTTTTGTTGTTTTTAATTTGGCAGCCAGACTGACTGTATTCGCACTAAGTCCTGGTTCTCCTGCACCAGCTGCTGCTCTTCCCTAACTCATTATTCAGAAGATCATTAGTGCTGTTTGTGGGAATTGACCTCAGAATGGCTCACCCTTCTCATACCCATCTTGTTTTGGGTATGTCTTTCAAATGGCATCTTAATTATCCTTTGGCCTTAAATACCCAGGCAGAGGCTTTAATGGGAGCGGAGGGTGGTGTTCCTCACCCAATTAATAGATGGCTATAAAATTTTGTGGATAAAGATACTGGTCTGACACATGGCAGGTGCTGATATGCTAAGGGTGCTGGCAGGTGCTGATATCGAATACATATCTGCATACATTTTTATGTATATGATTTTACTTGTAGCTATCTAATGCCTGTGGGGTTTTTTCCTAGCTGAATCCTCTACTTGTTATTTGGGCTGTATCTGTGATGCAATGGTCCAGATAAGGCTGTAGTTAGACAGCGTGAAATGGGGAGGCAAAAAGCCACTCCTACGATGGTCTTTGGCATAAAATTCACCCCAGAAACCTCAGACCTTCTCTTTGTCTTTCTCCATCATATGCTTTGTCAAGTGCCTTGCAGAAACTGAGAGGCCCAGTGTGAAGAGCTCATGTCTTGTAAGAGTAAAAAAATTGGAAGCAGAAACTCCCCTAGCACTTCCCCTGGGTTCAGTAGAACCTCTGTTTTTAGATGAAAAATCTTTCCATGGAAGTCTTCCAAGGATAATTCTCTGTGCTTGTGTATTTTTCCCATTTTAGATGTAATTGTATAGATGACATTTTGTATGCTATGTTAAATCATTTCAGGTTTTGGAAGGCCAATTCTGGCAACGTGCTCCATGTAGCATGAGATGTGAAAGGGTAGGATCAAGGGAGGGAAAGCACAAATGGAGAGGCAGTGTTAGGCCTCGGTGAATTCCTCCAGCGAGAAGAACTGTTCCAGGCGCTGCTGTTAACAAGCAGTCAGGCGAGAAAACAGACGGGGGAATCAAAGATCAAAAATCTGAACCAAAGTACAAGATCAAAAGACTGCAAGTGCAGCTGAGCTGCACACAGCTATCATCCTGCTTCTATTCCCATCTAACCAGGGGACAAAAAGAGAATTTCAAAATATTTATTCCACCAGTGACTATCAAACTGAAGAGTTTGACAGCAGTGTGTTTCTAAGTGCAAAAACAACTACGGGCAAAAGCATCTTTCAAATAGCATTTCCAGGATTTCTGTTAAATATCAATTATATATATATTTCTTATCAATAGGAAGTGACCCGTAGGGTAAGGGGTCTTGATAAGTAGGGTTCACAGTTGATTCTGCTCTGATGAAAGGTGTTTTTTTAAAACAAATTATTCTAGTTAAATTATTTTTTCCTGTCAATGAATAGTAATACTTCACACTGCTCTTGTATAATAGCACATGTCAAAAGGCAAGCAGAGATCTGCATTTGGGTTTGGGCTTCAGACATTTAGAGATGCTTGGGGAAGTCCAGTTGCTTTCTTGGCACCAACCTCACTGCAGCCAGGGTCAAGGCCGTACTTGAATGATAAATGATGCAGGAAGGCAAAAACATGCGTTGTGTATTAATCCATGGATTCATATTGGCTGGAAAAACCTATACACAAGTCTTGCTGTAACTGTTAGGTGATAGTGGCTGCGGGCAAGGCCCTTTTGCTCTGCAGGGATGTTGTTGTGTAGTCAAGTAGAGTAAAGGAACTGCTTTTATACGCTGTTACATTTCCAAGGCGTAATGAATGAAGGAGCGTGTAGCTTGGGGAGCAAAAATTCTGTCCTCTATTCTTTGCAGATATCTATAACCTACAGTGATAAGTACCTGGGGACATTTCTTAGATTTATTTGTTGCTACCACTACCAAAGCTTATTAAGCAGTAAGTAGTAAAAAAGGCTTGAAGGTCAGTTTTGCTGGGAACATCTATATTTACCTAGTTTTCAGAAGACATGCTCAGCTACCTAAAAAAATTCTGACAAAAGCTGTTGGAGGTGGTAGCTACCACCCGAACACACATTGTGACCGTTAGCATTCAGTGCCCTCCCTTCTTGTTAGTGCCGTAAGGATTGTACCTTGAATACAGCATATTAGAGCCTATTTGCATGTAAAGTGAAACCACTGAATTTTTATCAGTGCCTCATTAATTCAAATGTTCTGTAAAACTCACTTCTATTGATTGAGTCCAAAGCGTTTTTGTTGGGAACTTTGCTGAGGCAGGTGAGGCTTTCACTTAGCAAGAGAGGGATGATTATTGCAAAGAACTGAAAAATTAGGAAGGTGTAGAAATGAAGTTACATTGGAAATGAGAAAAGATATTTAAATCTGTTAAAGAAATGTATAAAGATGTCTATAACACCAAAATCCTAGGTTTTTCTCATCTGTGCTTTTTGACTGATCGTAACAGGCAATCATTAGATGACTTGCCTTGTGCTTCTGCCATGAAAAACGTAATTTCTGTGTGTGTGTGTTCTTCATAGGGTTAAATGCAAATTACTTGCTGACTTGTGTAAAAGCAGAACAGAACATATTTTCAAGTTAAACTGGGGGGCTTTAGTACACCTTGGGTGTCCCAGGGGAGAGGTGGGAGATCAGAAGCCCCAGACAAGATAACTACATAATACTTTACATACAGGGTCTTCACTGGTTCCACTTGTGCTTATAGATAGGATTTGAGCCTACCTTGATATTCAAAGATGGTATTGTGAGGTTTCACATTTGATAGGTTTACTGTTTCCATATCAAGTGAATTTAGTTTGCAGATTATAAACAATAAAAAAATGTGGTGCTAGTGATGATGTGGACAGCAGCAAGCCACATGCGAACTTAGAACCCTCTTTGTCCCCATGTAAGCAGGCAGCGTTGAGGTCTGCCCAGTTCCAACTTGCTCAGAACTACAGGTTTTGCCCAGTAGCTTGCCTCTCATTTGTTCTGTCTTTCACAGCTGTGTTAGCATGCACAACCCCATTTCTTTTAGAGCTGGGGTTGCACGGGAGCTCCTATGAGCTTCTAAGCAAATTGTTTTCGTACCCAAGGGAAGCCAGCATAGCATTTTTATGGCAAGGAAGTTCAGCCTAACTCTGTTAGTGGAGGAGGAACATGAGTGTCTACCGGCCTTCAATGTGCCCACTTTGGGACTCTGAAGTTAGAAAAAAGGAAAAATTGGGTGGGTTTCTCCTTCACAGAACTCATAAAAGGACAATACAGGGACATAAGAGTGTCATCAAAGAAAGGGATGGGACTCCATCGGCTTCTGATTGACTTTTTATGACTGATTTACATAGATATTGAAAAATCGCATGTCATCCCAGCCCCCTTTCTCTGTAAGATCTGTAGTTAAATGTGCTTTTTCTAAACAATATTGGAATTGTCTTTGTTCTCTGGGTGGAAAGTTAGGCTTAGATGGAAATGATACTAAGTTTTTGTAATTGCAGGCACAGTTCAGTGGAAAGAAAAATAATAAAATATAGTTAATTGGTGTAATGATGTCTCATCAAATAATTAGGGTAAACGTGCCATCCAATTTTCTTATGTACCACAGCATGCTTATCGTGTACAGCTGTGTATTTATAATGTGTAATGATGTTATTAAGTTGTTGTGCACACTGACTTAAAAATGAATAGGTGTTCTACATGTGCATCTATATTCAAAAGTTTAACATATTGACTGCTTTTCGTTAAAATGCCTAAACATAAGTAATTAAAAAATTGTATATTAGTAAACACCGCTTTAAGTGACAGCACTTAGGTCACACACTACCTTCATAGTGATCCATCATCATCACTTGGATATGATAATCTTGATATCTATGAATCAGGAATAAAATACCACTATTCTGCTGTGATGGAGGCTTACGTTAACAAATGCATTTTAGCTTATATGTTCAGGGCCACGTTTCTTCATGCTGCAAATAATGCCAATTGTCTGTCTGCCCACCCGGGCAGCCAGGGGGGACGAGAGTGAAACAATTGTCAGCGCCTCTGACTGATACCAGATTATCTGGTAATAAAAATTAAAGAGAAGTGGGGAGTGACTAAAAATACAGCTTTTTTTTTTTTTTTTTTCCTGAAATCATATCTGTTTACCTGTCTGTATAAAGCATGCATTTCCATATCAGTGGAGACCTTTAAATTATGCAGTTGTTTTTTTCTTATTGATTTTTCTCTTTCAGTGTAATACACTTTTATTTCATGAACCTAATTTTCTCTGAGGTTAGTGGCAAATACTTCTCCATGAAAACATACGAAGAAACCATTAGTCTGAAGAGCTAAAGAGCCATTAGTTAAAGTACATAGAACTGCACTCATAAATAGATACCAGATCAATCTTTAGGGTAAACCTCAGGAACATTCATAATGTAGGCTCAATTTCAAAATTCATGGGTCTTGCATTGCGTTGTAAAAAAGCAATGAACAACCTGACTTTGATCAGCTTACCATAGACATAAAATGAACTGGCACTGAAAAGACGGAGAGTAGTAAAATCAGAAATGTTGTTGGTAAGCTCTAATTCTTTTAATGATTAAAAATGACTCAGATGTGAAATCATGGTCATGCTGAAGTCAATGTTAAAACTTGCTTTCCTTTCAGAGGAGCAGTGTTCAACAGTATGGTGGTGTGGGTAAATATGTCAGTCCATAAAGCCCTGTTATGAAGATTTTATGATGACCTTCTTCAATGAAATCAAGCATACAAAAAGTAGATTTGTATGTATGCAGAGAGAAATTACAGTTTTGTAATATCTGTCCTATTTCAGTCTACCTGGACAGAGCCGTTCAATTTTTAGCCCTTAGTTCTGTACAATGTAAAATGCTGGTGCTTTTCCTAACCTCATCTAAACCTCTTGTGCCTGCAAACCCGGAGCAGAAATGACCAGCAGGTAACCTGTTCCTGTGACATTCCCATGCTTTGTGCTTCTGTGCAGGTGATGCGCAGTGTGCAAACACCTGGGGTTCTGCTTCACTATTTGTGTTGTCTCGGAGGGAGGAACCACGAAGTCCTGAGCACAGGAGCTCCGCTTGGTCCTCTTGAAACATAAGAGCCAATGTAACAACAAGCGGAAGGGAGCGGGGAATGAAGTCCACAGTGGTTTTTTTCATTTTGGGAGGATGAGTTTTTCTAAAGCGTATGCCAGACTTGCTGTAATTAATCTTTTTTTCTCCCCGACTCTCTGTAAAGCCAGTAGTTGCACACAGGCAATAAAAGATATTTATTTGAGCACAACAAGCAGACAGCTATTTCTTGGAAAAAGATACTTGTAGACAGATCTAGTCGTTCCTTCAAGAAATACTTACAGGAAGCAAACCAGCTGAGCCCTTGATTGACAGTAGTCTTTTCTCTCATTCTGATGAGTCTGGGTCAGTGGGTAGTCTGACCATCAGGTCAAATACGTATTAAGGGCGAAAATTGTCAAAGAATATGCTAGAAAAAGTGATTACCAGCTGTGCACAGTCATTTTAAGCACCCTGGGTTGATTGTTGTGTGTAATGGAATAGCTCTGTACAGCGCGTCTGGGAAAACTGAGGGTCAGATTCGCTGTGGTGGTAAAACACTGCAACTGTATTGAACAGGAGGAGTTGCCTCTCTTGGTTATTTTAGTGCTTTGTTTTGTTTCATTTTATTTTATTTTTGGCCAGACGAATATCTAGTGCTACCTAACAACTTCTGAGTCTGAATCAGCTATTTATCTTCCTTCCCCTCGTTAATAATTCTTGAAATCCCCATGAAGATTACATCCACAGCCTTCATGCGGCATCTCCGTGACAGCAGAGGCTATGAACCAGTGTCTTAAGATCAGTTTGTAGTAATAGGGTTTCTTTTCATTCACTACAATTTGATATTTCTTTTTGAGTGATTTTTGGTACAAGAGAAAGACATGACAAATGAATAACTTTAATGTACTTCATGATATGTTTCTTGGGCCATTGCAGCCCTTCTTGTGGGGCACGGCTACGGGATTCCTATTCACGTCTAATAAGCTATCCAACATATGTATTTATATTTAAACATATGGCCCCATTCTTACATCCCTTGTGAATCCTCGTGCTTGTGAAGCATAAAGCAGTCTTCTGCAGAAATGGTTCGCTAAGTCTAGGTTTACCTTTGCCTTGCCAGCTGCAGAGAGGAGGGCCTGGCCTGACATCAGGGTTTGCTTTGAAACTGAACACTGGTCTTGGGAGGTTTTAAGGCACGTGCATAACTCTGTGCAGCTTCACTTCCCCTCCTAACTCCAGTCTTATTTTTCTATCAGAGGCTTTACAACAGACCAGTATCAGTTGTACCCTGCGTAAACCACCATTCCTTTGATGGCACGCGCAGAATCAGCCAGAGATGGAGGGGATTACGGATCGCTTTGAAGAAAAAGTGCACCACTACTTAGACAAACAGTGCAATTTCAGAGAAAACACCACAATGTTTCATTTTCATTCCTCTCAAATAACAGTGCTACTTCTTGAAGTATCCCAGAAATCTCTTCCACTATACAATAAACCTTAGAAAGTTTTTATACATAATACCAGGCAGCCTTAGTGCTTTTTTTGACAATTTGCAGATATCTGGTTTTCTTTTATCTTTTTTTGTTTCTCTAACATTCCTAATTCCCTCCCTTTTAGGGATGAAGTGGGACACTTTATAGCTACTATATAAGAAAAAGCCTCTCTAGTGGTATAATTTAATACTGAGATTAGTTGTAAATAAAGACTAAGACTAACATTAGCAAGGAGTCACTGAAACAAAGTCACAAGAGCTCCTCATTGATAGATGTGAGGGATATTTTCTTTTTTTCTTGCAAGAGAGTACGTGGAATCTATTAGCAACGGGGAGCACAAGATGTACTCAGGTAATGTGCACCTTGGATAACTGTTATCTTGTCTAAACGAGAAGTATGTTTTCAAAGGGCCTACGCAGAGTAAGTTTTGTCACAGTTATGACTTTATCTGTAGCCCTGTGCTACTTTTTAGGACTTTTTTCCCCTAGATAATACTTTTGATTTTGCCTATGTGTCGTTCGCTCCTTGTGAACGATCCAAGGTCCTGTCAGAGTTGCTTGGCTTTCATTCTGAGTTCCAGCCAGGTACTGACTTGCTCTGCATCGCTCTTTGCTCCTAGCGGAGCAAACCAGCGAATCTTACAAATATACCTTGGAAGCTTTTAAGGTATTCTTGGTGACAGCAGAGTCATAGTTAAATCAAACTATATTTATTTATTTTCTGCAAGTGCAATCATGTTGTTTGTGGCCTTCATGTCAGGAGAAAAAAATCCATTGTATTTGTAGCTTTAGTTTTGCATCTCCGTGAGCAATATGCTCCCTGGGGACTTGCAGAGAAAATCTAAAACATGATCTTGATGATGGCTGATTTCAGCTGCAGTGTAGAAATCTGGCTGCTTCTGATGACTGTGCACATGACCTTCATGTATGTGTTGGTTTTCATTAGACTTTGAAAAACTCCTGAACTTTTTGGCTGCTATGTAAGAAATACAACTTGGAAGGCTTAAGAATAAGAAAGAACAATCACTTTCACCTTCTTAAGAGTTAGCGATGTGAGAAAAATACCTCTCTCCCAGAGATGATTGATCTTTGTGTGACAATCCAACTACCTTATGTCACATCAAGCAAACAGTGATGATGCAGGATATATTGTAGGTACACCTTCTCACCCCTGTTTTCAGGAGAGAGGAAGATCTTTCCCAAGTGTGAAATCTGATAATGCATGAGACTACATCCTCATCAAGAGCACTGCAATGGAGGTCAGCCCGCAACAACCTCAGGTAGGTGTGGACCGACACGCAAACCCAGAGGTGTTTCTGGACTCCAGGACTAGGGTTGTGCTCTCTGGCTTCAGTGCGAGTTAGGTGCTCAATACCTGCCAACATTTCCTCTTCCTCTACTTGCAGCTTTATGCAATTAGCACCTTTTGGAAATCTGGCGCTCTGATGCAGGAGTCAGTTTATTTGGCAGGGTGCTTGGAATGGTTACACGTGAGCCAGGGCTGCAGCTGGAGTGGGAAGAGCGTCTGGACTGTACAAGCAGAAAATTCGAAAGGAAAAGAACCCCTATACTTCAGCTTGGCACGGTTCATCCCTGAGATTGTCGGAGCTGTTATTCACGCCATCTCCTGCCCAGGAGGAAATGAGTGAGTGACTTGTCTTTCTTCTGTTGCTGGAGTGCACCTCGAGGAGAGGCCCCTCAGGGCATTTCTGCAGCTACATAAGTATAGTCAGTAGCAGTGGCTGTGCTGTCATACTGCTTAGCAAAAAACTGGATTTGTTCTTTTGCCCTGTACTTTGCTGCTAAATGCCATCATCTTTCCTCACTCACGTACAGTAATTAGAATATTGCTGTCCCTTGGAAACAGGGCAATGCTTACAGAGCTTGAGGGGGAGATAATTTGATAACTTGTTAGGGTAGAGGGTAAAGAGAGCTACTTCTTTCATGCTTACACATTTCCAATCTTTCTTTCCTTTTTTTTTTTTTTTTTAAATGAGACAGTATATTCACTGGTGTCATCTCTAGTAATTTGAATCTATCAAACCCTGCTGTCAGTCAACACTCAAGTTCCTTTTCTTATTTATTAAGTTGAGCACTTTAAAAACACAGAGAATGAGATCAGACAACTCTTTAGGTGATAGCCAGAATCTGTAATGAATGAAAATAGCGTGTAGTTCATCTGTCATTGAAGTTGATAGGACATTGATTCAGGGGCTGCAGTGGGAGCGTGACAGGACCGGATACGTGAGGATGAAGGCATTGAGGTCAGGTTGATGTAGCATCTGTTGACTTCTCATATATTAAATAGGGCTGGTTTCATAGTTCATGCTCCCTTAAATTCTGGTTGTACAGATGTGTACTTAAGCCTGAACTGAGGCATGCGACCAGCCTCGTGGATTTCAGTGCATAGACTTCTGTGAAGAAAGTCAAGTACATATATTTTGGTGGGATCTAGAGCCTTATTTAGGGATCTGTTTGAAAAATAAATAAGGAAGCAAGCAAGCAAACTGTCATTAAGTCATCTGGTGCAATATTTCTAGCAAAATTTATTTGGGTACAGATAGAGTAAATATTGTGTTTACAATACCATCCAGGCTCAGATGTGCAAACACAGCCATCTTGTTGAGTTATGCTTTCAGGGATGTAGACATAAATAATAACAATTCAGCAAAGGTTTCAAAGCTCTTTACAAATGCAGGAAAGTATTATCTGTATTTAGAGATGGAAGGAACTTTAGATGAGGTGCCTGAGGTCACAAAATAACTGTATTAGATTTGAAACCTGAGCTTACTGTCAACCAGAATTGAAATGTAATTGTCTCTGTTCAATTGTAACTTGATTTTCATCTCCAGATTAATGTTCAGATTTAATAGGTAAGAAGGTCAAATCTTTCTAATAGAAACATTTTTATTCAAATACACCCGTTTATCTAAGACTCATTTTTAATCACTTACAATCTATAGCTCCACTAATTGTGACTAATTGTGCCACTGTGCTGTTAAGGTAACTTAATTTCTTTACAGACTTTTGATGTTCATAGTTTATAGCTTTCCTGTTTCATTAAAGCACTGCTGATGTTTGGACAAAAGCAATGGAGTAGCAGTGGTCTCAGATATTCCCCTCCACTTGGAAGCTTCTGGGATCTCAGGGGTGGTGTTTCTAGGCTACAGTGGCCCCGGCCAGAGTAACATGTAGTATTTTACAATGCTACTTCAAGCATCATTTTTAAATTGCCACCTTTTGTTCTCTCACCATCTCTTACGTCCTTGGAGCACCACATTCTCAGTTAGAACAACAGCAAACACAGCAGTGACTCCAAACCAGATGTGGGGCTGGAAATGAAATAATTTCATCTGATTACATTAATATTTTATTGGAAGCAGTATGACAAATTGGAGACTGATTGCAAACAGCAGACAATCACTGACTATAGAGAATCCTGACACTCCACTGGCACTTCACATCCTTTAAGAAGCCATTCCAAATCTGCAGGAAAATAGTTCAAACATTTTAATTTTGTAATTTAAATTGCATCACTCACTTAACTAGCTATTTAGCTGATTGTAATTATGAAAACACATGAAATTATGTGATATATTTAGTAAAGCCTTAGAAGACCTATGGCAGCGTATATTATTAATAGACTTGTCTGTTTTCCTTATCGTTTTCACCACTAGTAATTTATATCAAACCAATGAGAATATAACAATTTCTCTGCAAATGCAAGAAAACGTTAGTTTATCTCAGTCAGATTCTTTTCCTGTAACCGCATGCAGTTAGAGATTATTAGTGACTTTTTCTTTATTATACATTCCTCTGAAATGGTTACCTAATTATGGCATCTTGATTTAATATATGTAAATGTATTTTGTAATAGAAACCTTCACTATTTATAGAATGACTTTCACTGTTTTCTGAGGTGCTGCAGTCAGTTCTTATTAGCACAGTACAGCCTAATCCTCCAGGCATCTACCAGCAGCTGTTTGCTGATTTAGCAACTCAAAAATGCTGGCAAATCAGGGTCCTGCAAATGCTTACAAAAGTTCGAAGGGATTGTTTTGTGTCAGTGTTACACCTTTGCCATTTTTATTGAAATGTAAACGTTGCCATCAGAGCGTTCCTTTGACTTAGCAATGGAGTTTTGAAACTTGACTTGGATGAGAGGAAGAACTGTGTGTCACTGTGCTGGGGAAATTTAGTTCGATGTGTAAGTAAAAGCAACAAATGAACCAAAAATCCCCAATCCAACATTCCTGCATATGTAGAGAGTCACTAATATCGACCAGAGTTTATAAGCTATGTAAGTTTATATTTAAGTTAGAGGTATATATTTCGGCTCTTTTAGACCCCGAGGTGGCCAAATGGCTGTGCCAGGGGTGCCATGTGTACGTGACATCCTCAAGCTAGACCAGAGCTTCAGCCCACAGCTTAGGCAGGGTGACTGTCCTCCTCTGTCTTTTCCTGGAGATCAAAGGAGAATGCCTCGAGATTAAGTCAGAAACTGTGCGCCAAGAGAATGTCTGAGCAGACATTTACAGTTCTAAAAATAAATTATTTTGACTTTCATAAGTAAATACTTAAATGTGCTGCTCTTGCCTGAATCTGGGATAGTTTAAAAATTCTTATTACAGTGAAATTGCACTTTTTATGGCTCACAGGCTCTATGAGAGGGAAAACCATATTGTTTCACCATAGTGGGTGATAGAAGCAAAAGGCTAGTCACAGATAGAATATGTATTTTCATATGTTTATTCTTGCAAAGTGTCATAGTTTAGGCTGGGCTGGCCACTAAAACGACAACTGATGCTCTCTTTTACATCTCTCCCCTCCAGAGAAGAGAGAGACTCTCTCCCTTTGGAGGAGAGGAGAGAAAATGAGAGAGAGATTTATGAGTTGAAAAGTAACTAAAATATCTTAATGAAGTATTAATAATAATAAAATGATAAAAAGAAAATATAACAAAACTGATAAGAAAATAATGACATATATACAATATATAGAAAATGATACTGAGCTCCCAGGATGACGATGACGTTGAATACCCCGCTGGTCAGTTTTGGGTCACCTGCCCCGTCTGCTCCTCCTCACAGGTGCGACCCCTTTGCATTCTTCTGCTGCTGACCCTCCAACGGGGCACATCGCAAAGNTGCTCTCTTTTACATCTCTCCCCTCCAGAGAAGAGAGAGACTCTCTCCCTTTGGAGGAGAGGAGAGAAAATGAGAGAGAGATTTATGAGTTGAAAAGTAACTAAAATATCTTAATGAAGTATTAATAATAATAAAATGATAAAAAGAAAATATAACAAAACTGATAAGAAAATAATGACATATATACAATATATAGAAAATGATACTGAGCTCCCAGGATGACGATGACGTTGAATACCCCGCTGGTCAGTTTTGGGTCACCTGCCCCGTCTGCTCCTCCTCACAGGTGCGACCCCTTTGCATTCTTCTGCTGCTGACCCTCCAACGGGGCACATCGCAAAGTGAGCTGACCTTGGATGTCATAGCAATAAGCATAAGCAGGAGCCCCTCTGCATCCCATCCCTTGGTATCCACTACAAGCATCAGACCTTATCTGCTAGAAACAGACACTGTCTGACTGTCTGAAAAATCTGCTGTTCATTTCAGAGAGTTCAGTTAGTTGGAAGAGGCTTAGCTGAAAAGTAAAATCACTGAAAAAAAATTGGTTCTGTTTTACCTCAAACTAGGACACGAAGTTAATACTAGTAACTTTGTGCTTCCCTCAGTAGGGTTGCTAATGATTTTTAGTATGTCATTTTGGTGAAATTCTCTGTCAGTGTCTGTCCTCTGTTGCCTAAAACAGCAAGTGTCAGGTTTGTTGTTTATACCCCTTTAAGGAAGTTTCAGGACTGTTGGAGTGTTTGCTATGTTCTCTGTATCAGATCCTTAAAGCATTTACTAGCAGGCCAAATTCTCTGCTTGATTTAATTCTTGGGCATTTCAAAAGAAATTCCGACTACATTTAGGTGAAAAATGAAGATAACCATTGAAAATAGAATAGGTAATAACTTTACAAAAAAGATGAAAAAAGGGTTTTCTTTTTAAAATGCAAAGGTAAGATCAGACAGATTTTCTTTGCAATGCAGGGATAAATAATTAAAATCTGACAGGAAATAAGTGGAAAATTTCTATGCTCATAAAGGACCTAAAAGATATAAAGGGATAAGGAAGAGTAAAATTGCTTTGGATCAGATTTTAAATTTGACTCATGCACTAATAGATCGAGAACCTACTCCAGCTGTGCAGAAAATGCTCTACTGTCATACTGCTGCAAATACGTCCCCTTCCACAAATCTGAAATTTGTTACTTAATATGTGTTTCTGGATTCACTTTATTGTGCCACATTAGTTCAAAACCCCTCTGCTAACAACCAAAGGAGAGAAGCAGATGCCAGACAGCAAGAGGACCAACTGAGTAGCTAGAAATAATGTATACCAAATATGCTGTCAGTCTTACCTCTGTAGAAACCAATGCTATGTGTTGCAACATTTAGTAGTACTAATCCTAAATCTAAATGTTACCCACAGGAAGTCCACAGTCATCTTAATCATTTGCTCGAATTATGCATATGGGACTATGGTATCTGATAGCTTAACACAGATTATTGTTTAGGGACTAGTATAGATGTAACTGTACTATTAGGATGGATAAATTATACCCAGCAGTACAATTACATGCATCCCAGTTTGCCAGGTTCAGTCTTATCTTCAAATGCTAGGCTTAGGGTTTATGGAGACCGTACATTGCAGTTACAGTCATTCAAACTCCCCCCATATCCTTGAAGTCTATTTAATAATAGATCTGAACAATAAGCATCAGTGTAAAGCACGGTCATTCATTATTCTTTCATGAACTGCCCTGATTTCTTTTCTACGTAAGTATTTATTCTCATACAGCAAGAGACAAAAGCATTACATCTGCACACAGAGTCATATGTGGAATACACACAGGGAATGTGTTTCACTAAGCATTCCTTCTGACTGCAAGAGCTCCGTGGGACAGAGTGTGACGAATGATAGAGTAAGAGGCACAACTTTAATTGTGAGATTCCACCAAACCGATTTCACCCCTCTCTCTATGCTCAATTCTTTCCTCCCTTGTCGTTCACAGGGCACCACTTCTTGCAAAGAAAAAGCAGGGCTAGGTTTATCTGCCTAATGTGTCTAAAACATCAAAAAAAATATCCCAGCTCTTGAAAGGCAGCTTCACTAACGCAGGCACTGCCTAAGCTTCACAACATTACTGTGTTTGTGTGCTTACTATTTCGTATTTTTCTGCATTAAGACTTGGAAGAGTCTCACAAAGATCCAAGACCATCAGGTACAAGACTGTACCCAGTCCTATACGAGGCTCCTGCCTTCCTTTATCATTTGGTGGCCTTTTTAGTATCAATTATCTTTCAGAGCAGACACAGTGAAGGAGTGTGGCAATGCTTTAACAGCCAAGCCATGGGATTCACTAACGGTGGGGTGTAAGAGAAGGAATGCTTGCTCCAGAAAGTATTCGTACTAGCCACCAACTGCAAGCTTAGGCAGGGCCGAGAGGAGATGGGCTTTTAAATTATTGTAGATGAGCTACTAATAATTTATCATCTACACAGGATCAGCTGGTTGACTGTTTCAGTCCTTTATGGGTTGTACTTGACCCCTGCTATTTGATTTTGTGGCTTTTTGCTGGTTTATGTTTTCCCACTTCTCTCTCATAGATTAAAAATTGTCTGTCGTTAAACATGTCTGGCAGTTTTGTGTTGAAGTCGTGTGAGTTTGGCAGTGTTGGAGGGGGGAAAAAACAACCAAAAAGCAAACAAAAAATCATTTCAGGGCGAAATTGGATTGGACTGCCTGCTGTTCTCCCTGGGCTGACTCTTAGCTGTGGGTTGCTCTCAATGGCAGCGGCTAATCAAGCTCTGAGATGAGGAACCTGCGCAGGAGACCACAGAGAATTGTTTTCATGGAAACCCAGTTTAATATTCTGTCAGTTTTGTTTATTATTTTAATGGAGGAGAATTTATTCTGTAACCGCAAACTTCAATTTATATTTACAATTTTAATATTATTTGATGAAAACTTGCCATTCAGGAAGTCAGTGGGAGTTATTCCAGCCACCTCTTGACAGAACACAGGAAAACTGCTATTAAGCGCCAGTGCCCCCCCACTTCCAACAAGGTCCTCAGCCTTGCTCTTCCAGTCTAAAACCATCCCCGCCATAAAGCAGGGCAATATATCTTCCAAAACAAGTGGTTTCTCTAGGTCGCGTGGCGCTAACCTGAAACCGATGAGCAACCAATCCAAATGGAGAGAGCTAGAGACATTCACTTAAAAATTCCTCAGTGTCTCCTTTTATTTATCCTGACAGATGAAAAGTTACTGTGTTAAGTTGCTCTTGTTATTTTAATAGATTGAAGGTACTCCATAACTTGGAGCCCTTTCTTAGGCCAGCGATCATTTAAAAGGAGTCATCTGAAAAGCTGTATCACTGTGCAGGTCTGCTGTCGTACGGCTGGGAAAACGTTTGCACCAAGAATTTGTGAATACATAAGCAAAATGCACTGAGATAAGGATTCTTACTGCGATTGATGGTCAGCAGTTTTGTCATGTGATGTGACACTTCTGGTACACTTTGGGTTTTTTTTCAGTGAGTCTTCGATGAGGAAATAGAGTTCATACTATATAATTTATGTGATTGTTTACACTGTGAGACAGCAGCAGCAGTGGATAATTTGCAAGTGGTCTATAGATAGAAGTCTTTGCATGAATTAGTGGTCAAATAAGTAGGATTTGTTCAAATCAGCTCATGAAGAATTAACAAAGAAAAACAAAGAGGCCAAAGAATCCATTAAATGCCCCATTGCAAGCAGTTTCCCCTACTTTAAATTTATGATTTCAGCCTTACGTTGTTGGTATCCTATCACATGAAAAGCCGTAATACTTTGTGTTAAATCTGTGGTCTTATTTCCAAGAAACTAATCTCCATTATTAGGCGCATAGACGTCTGCAGTTATTTGAACATTTCTCTTGGCAGAAGAATGCTGATTTTTTGGGGGGGAGGAGGGAGCAGCAGGCAATGCTGGGAATGCAACTTCCGTGCAACACTACCCCTTTTCCTATAGGGTTGGTACAAATCATTAGTTATAGCATGTTAATGCAACATGATTGCATTATAGCATCCTGTACTTGGCCAACTTATTTATTAAGCCACACCAAATTAGATAACACAAAAACATTTCAGCCTGATGGAAATGTCATCATGTTGCCTAATGCTGTGCAATGCGCCAGAACCCTTGTTCTGCTGTGGCCTCGGGTGTCGGGGCAAGGAGATGACAGATGTGATGACTCTGCAGCCACCTCTGCTCTGGCAGGCTGGTGGGTGCTGGCTTGCAGCCAGCGGACCCAGCCCTGCAGGGAGGAGGAGGCACGTGGTGAAGGCTGCGCGAGGCTCTGCGGGCTTGCTGGGAGCAAGAGGAGGAAAGAGAAGGGCTTCTGGATTCTGTCATCCCGAATGACTTATGGAAAGCCACAAGTTACTGCAAAATTCCCTGGCAATAAGCAGCAGAGCCCTGGGGGAAAGATGTGGAGGAGGCAGTGAACGGTGGTGAGTCTTCGATGGGCTTGTGAGCTCATCAGCCCGTCGGCTGCTCGAAAGGTCACATTATTAAGCCGCTGAGGACAGCTGACACAAACCTCCACTGCCCTGTAAGAATGCTGTAAAACCCCAAATCAACCCAGTATTTTTACTGCATGTAAGAGCAACAGATATTCTCACAACGCATCCCATGAGAGCTTTCCCCTCCCTCTCGTACAAGTACCTGGGATCTTCCTTGTGCCTTTGAGTTCATGCCGCTCCCTTCCAACGACAAGACGCGATGCGCTGCAGGAGGAAATGCCCCAGCTCAGTTCCGCTGGCAGCAGCTGCAACAGCCAGAACTGGCAGTGGGCAGCCCTGGCTGCTCCTCAGAGGCTCTTGCAGCCGCTGCCTGGGCACTGCTACCCACCTCAGTCCCCTGGGTGAGCTGCTCGGGCGGCCTGGAGGGAAGCACCCTCAGCAGGCATTCTCTCCACCCCGACCCCCCAGCTGATGTGGGCGATGGCCAGTTGCACCCCTGGGGGTGGCTCTCGGGATCATTCCTTCCCCTCATGCCCACCTGGGGCATGAACCTGCTCTGCAGGGAGCCTCAGGGCTACAGGCAGCAGCTCACACCTGGATGGGTACTTCTCTTCCTCCTCTGCTGTCTCCGTGTGCGTCCGTGCAATGCAACTGTGCTTAACTGCTTCTAGCTGGAGACCTGCTACGTGCTTCTCTGATTGCCAAGGGCTAATACCATTCTAGAAGTCGTACTATAAGAGGTGTTAATAATCTGTTCTGTGAAACTGATGTTACGTTTCCGCTCCGTTTTCAACAGAAACCAAGTGCGTCCTATTAACCCAAGGAAAACTAACCAGGTGCCTTGACAGGACATGTTAGAAATACAGCTTATTTTTCCTGCTCCAGCCCTCCTCAAATACACATGAGGTTTATAGATAATGTTTTCCGTTAACCTAAAGCATCTTTTTTAGAAACAAGTGGCTCTCTTGCGGCTCTTTATCAGTGTCATGTCAAGCTGAAACATGCACAAAGCAGACAAGGAGTGCTTTCTAACCCACTTTGTATAGGTTTAAATGTATATATTATGCAGGGCAATAGGGGATCAGACTCAGTGGTGTAACTTCAGAAATAATTGAAAGCAGGACTTACTCTTGGTACTTTGTAAATAGTAGCAATAACTCTTCACGTTTCACACGCTATTTGAGCTTTTAATATTCTGCTGTGCCATTCTGTGGCCAGGACTGAAAAGCAAAATCCTTTCAGATCTCTTGTAACATAGCAGAAAGCTTTAAGAGGTAAATCGGAGATAAAGAGGAATAATTAACTTTTTCAGAAGTCGCTTTCAGCCAGGAGAATTAAGTCTTGCTTTTGATCTTTCAAATTGATCATGAACCTTGCATTCATTTTATGCTGTATATTATAATTATATAAAATTATGTGTTACATTATATAAGTAGAACTGCATTATAGACAAAGTGTGGAAAGTGTTTTGGAGGAGATACAAGCAAGTAAACATCAAGCATATGAAAAATCTAATCAATAAGATGACAATTTCAAAATAAAAACATTAGCTGCCGGAGAATCATGATACATCACATCGGTTGTGTTGAGCAGTACTACTGGATTAAATGATATAGTGGTGAATAGCAGAACGCATCAAATGTAAATAATTAATTCTCCCTTCTCAAGCATTTATTCTGGTTTATAGTTGTAGGTGTAGACACCAGATTGCCCTACCAAGACTGAGAAAACGAGGAAAGGCGCGTGTGCAGGTGGAAAATGGGACATACGCCGCAGGAATTTGGCACCCTGCTTAACCTGCACAGGATCCGTCCATCTGCATTCAGTTAAGTGAATACTGCCTAGGAGGCACAGTAGTGAGATTACATTTCATGCACCTGTAGGATGCAGTAAAGATAAGTCAGCCTTTCCCCAATCCTCATGACAGAAAAAACAAGGAGAAAAAACCCCAATGGTGTTGTGTAGGGAACAGAGATGGGGAAGTTTTGCTGTTGTTTACAGCTGTTTTCCCTTTGTCTCTAACCTCAGCTGAGATTGTCAGGCTACCTCTGCCCCGGGCCATGTTAGAGATCTCCATGGTTAAAGCCAAGTTTGTGGTTCTGCTGGCGATGGTGTAGCTACTGGCCATATCAGACAGACTGGTGGGGCAGCTCTCATAATCTCACTATTTGGGGTTTTTTTTCTGCTCTTTCTCCCTGCCCCAAATCTAACAGGCTCTTTTATAATCATTTTAGGCCCTTAAATATTTGTCCCATTCAATAAATATATTCCTAGTGTCGGTGATCAAGTGCGTTAGCAGCTGGACGAGCCCTGGCTCTAGTGATTGCAATGCAGAACAGTCAGAGCCATGTCGCAGACTTAAAAAATGTCACACATCTGCCATTGCAAATGAGCCACTATCACACCTTTAAAACAGCAATTTTGATCTATTCTAATGCACAAATTACGGTTGTTGTCACATCTTATTACTATTACCTTGTCGAAGATTGAAATGTTTTGCTCTCTGATATCAAATTCCTAATAATTTGCCTGCCTGAAACACAAAGAAAGAAATTAAGTAGAATGCTAGTTTTTTCTGGAGTTGCTCAGCATTCCCTCAATGGTATTTAATACATTTTGCTACAGTAATGCATTTTGAAAGATTCAGTGTATATGTTTCCAGGGGAATCTATATGGAATAGTTTTCGTCTAATGAGTTTTCACCGCATTGCACCAGGGAACAGTGAGCAACCTGATGGAGGGGACAGACAATACAGCGTTTTGTCATTTGGCTAAGCACAGATCAACAGGATGGCAGTGATATTTTCAGTGCGGTGGGAAAGGGCTGTGCTATTTGGAAAATGTGCTATTTGGAAAATAACATGTTAGATGTGATCCTGCCCAGCCAGTAGTAAAGGTGTCATGACAGAAATGGCAGCACATCCTGGCTGGTGGCAGCGGCACAGCGTCACTCCCTGGAGGACAGAGCAGCCCACAGGGTGAATGATGTGCTATGCAGCAAAATGGTTTTTGCAACGTCTTAAAACAAAACTAATACTAATCCCTTGGTTGTTTCAATCCTCCAGTCTGTCAAACAAACACAAAAGAAAAAAAGTCATCCATAACTTGGAGCTGAAGCTCGGTCAGCAGCGGGGCAACTTTTACATGGCTCGAAAGCGGGATCTTTACACCTACAGCAGCTGCAAGCAGCCTGTCTAGCATTATCCAGACAAAAAGGCCTTGGAGGAAGCTGCTTGGTCATCCCTTCCATACATTTGGAGGAAAAGGCTTCATAAATGGTGGTTTTGCTTGGACCCCTCTGTCAGCTGCAGGTAGGACACGGTCTCAGGACGGTGTGGAGAGGGCTTTGCATCTGCAGGGGAAAAAGGCCATTCAAAGGCAGGGAGTGGAAGGAAAACTACTGGAGTGCTGGAAACAGTGCAAAATATTAGTCAATGTGGATTTTTGTCTAGGCAACTATTTCTAGAGAGCATCTGGATATGAATTACACCATCCAAAATTAATAGACTCCTCAACCACTGTAGTTTATTAACTTTCTTGGCAGTTCCCCAGAAGTTGAAGTAAGTGTGGTGAATTGCATCATGCTTATTAACTGGAGAGAATACCTCCTAAGCGTTTTTACTGTCCTTTTAATTTCTGCACCTGAGAATATTATGGCTGTAAAATGAATTATAATGATGTGCTAAACTGGAGTAATCTCAGTCATTTTATTAAGCACTTCGTGAATGAAATGAAGATTGCTGGTGCTGTATTTTCTTTGAATATCCTCCCTGTGCCTCTACAAAACATGTGTGCGTTTCCTCAAGAAATGAGGATGGAAGCGATATGGTATAGCCTGGGATGCCAGAGTGCATTTGTAACCTCTTAGTGATAGTATAGACATGTTGCAGCAGTGTCTCCCAAAACACTGAGAAAATCTCCTATAGATTTATTGTCTGTTATTTCTTATATTGAAATGATCTGTTAGTAACTCTAGCGATTGAGTTATTGTTGCCAAAGAACAGCGATCTCACTCTGTCATCTTTATTCCCTGTCCTATGATTCTACAGGATCTATTAGTTCTATTCCTCGTTAACTGAATTGCAGGTTCACTGGGGGAAGACGCATATTTTGGTCAGTCATTTACGGAGTGTGGGTGAAAGGCACACCTGTAAGGTGCTGGGACACAGAGAGTGGAGCAGATGCAGTAAGAGATACTGAACGGAGAACAGGATGTGGAGACCCGCCATTTCCTCTGCTGTGGCAAAGGAAGGAAATTTGGTGGCAACTTTGCTCCATAGTTCTCCACATAGTACACAGTGTGTCTGATGGCAACTTGAAAATGTACTAGCTCAGGACCAACGGTTGTTGGTTCCCTCTAACGTAATAACTTAGAAATGCTCAACATTCAGGACATCTCTGGCAAACATGTACTTAGAATTTAGCACAAAATCTTTTATTAGTACCGAATTCTCAAATGCAGNCCCGTTATAGATATTTGAATACTGCTTTCTGTTTTCTCCTCAGTTTTGAAATCTGATTATTACCACAGGAATAAGCACACGTTTTGCATTACAGGCCAGTGTAATACACGCTGACACCAGGATAATTAACATAGCACAAGGGATAACGTACAGATTTTTTTGGTTACCTTTGAATCTGTGAAAAGCTAGTTTTCTTCCATTGCTTTTCACAGTTCCGTAAACACTATTCAATCAGTTATAATTGTATCAAAAATCAATACCTTAGAAACAAAAGACATCTAAAATGACTGAGCCTGGAAGATCCTAAGAAGTAAAAGACACTTGTACACATTCATGAGGTTTTACAGAAATGAATATCAGAGTGATGAAAAGTATATTTGAGTGTAAAATGCCCACGTTGATTAATCTCTTTTCAAAAATGCACAGGGCAGCCTGTCAGCTTATCAGCTTTTTGGGAACGCAGTTAAAGGGAGAAGACGTTCTGTCTCCAAGGCTATCCGTGATTACTCTTTGGTGGGTGCAAGACAGATGCTGCTCAGGTAGGATTCATCAGACAATTATATTTAGAGCTCTGTCAAGTCCATGATAACTAGGAAAAATTGATAGAGTTTGAGGTTTTTTTCTTCTCTCTCTGAGGGTTGTATTTTCAGTTTTATTTCTTGATTAAAAAAACTTCCCCCCAAAGTATCATCAGTTTAACTTTGCCATAGACTTTTGGACTATATTTGAGGTTCCAGGACCAGAGGGTCATCTGGGTTTAAAAAAAAAATAGGGGACATCAATTCCCAGCAATCTGCTGAAATTTATTAGAGTCCTTGTGATAACAAGGGCTTCAGCTGCTGCTCTGGGTGCCATGGAAACAGGCATTGCTGCAAACAGGGCAGGCTGCTTTCAGTTCATTCCTATTTCAGAAAAAGAAAAAAAAAAGAAAATAGGCTTTTGTGGGATGACTAGTTTAAAGGAGTTTGCCACTGTCTTTTAGCAGTGCATGTGGCCATTGCCCTGGCGCAGGGACTGAGCAGTATCTCCAAGAGGTGGAAGCTGGCATCCCCTCCCTTTTGGGGGGCTTTTGAGCTTCTGGGCTCTTAATTTATGAGAGAGAGTTAAGCATCAAGTAGTGGAGGGTATTTTTCAGTTAAGTGCTAATCTCATCAGAGAATGCTCTTGTGGTTGAAGCATTGCATGGAGTTCTGGGAACGTGACTTCAGTGCCTCGTTTGGCAGAGAGCTATGCCAAGGCTGCTCAGCTCGCCTTCCCACCCATTCCCGCTCCCCTGAGCTGCTGGTGCCATGCTCTGTCTGCAGCTCACAGGCCACGTTGCTCTGGTGGCAAGTGACCCACCTTGGGCGGAGGTTACTGCTTCCAGCCTTCCTCTGTGGCCACTTCTCCGGGTTGCTTACATGTGCAGACCGGGATATTTAAAGTCTGTTTCAAAGTGATACTCTAAATACTGACAGACACCTCTGAAATGCTTTCAGACTCACCAAACAAAAACCTAATAGCTATACAATGGCACCATTATTGCTGTCATAAATAATCATAAATAAATAGGCAAATATGAAATCAAGTACTCTTAGAGAGGGGTTTACCCCCAATTCATGCTTCTCTACTAGTGGCAGATACCTGTGTACTCTCTTCACATTCAGAAAGTACAAACAGACTGGGCAGGTTAATGCGCCTTGTGGCATGTTTGGTCCTATTTCATAGCCTGTTTCATAATGCCGGCACATAGAAAACTATCCCTACTAGTGGTAGGGAATAATGCATACATTGTGAGTGGTTCACACATCCTTCACCTTCTCCATTGAAATTTTCAGCTGTGAGGAACCTTGTTAAATGATACGGCTGTTTATGCAGCTGAGCTAGTACAGAGTGAAAGGCAAGGGAGATTTCTTTTCTCTAATTCTGCCGTGGTAATTTCTCCATGATGCAGCTTGAACTGCAGTTTGGGCCTTCTGGATCTACGTATCTTTGGCCAAGACAGTCAATTCCTAATGATCTGCTGTAAGAGATCAGGAGGAGGCAGGAGAGCATTTCGATCGGCACTGATTAGTTGTGCTCCTGCAAAACTGATCATTTTAACAATGCTCTGATGTAACAACCCTGAGCACAGAATTGGTAGTGCGCCAGAAGAGCTGAATGGAAGTTGCTTGTGCTATTATTATTTCTTACTTTTAAGATAGCTAAAATGCACTGAGAAGCTTCCAGAGAAGGAATTCTTCTGAGTCCCAGTTGTTTGTGCTCTAGCTGATGTCTCTGCTGATGTAGGCAGGCTTATCCAGAAGGCAGGAAGATGCCTATCACCCTAAAGGGGGAGAGTCAGAAAAACACTGACGTCACCGTGAACTCTAACATTTGCTTCTGTGCTCAGATACGCCCAATTTTAGATCTTTGTATGTGCTTCAGGGCTAGCCCCCTCTCCCTATTCTTAGTAAAATATCATAACGAGTAATTTCTCACTCCAAAAATAATTGATGGGAATCAGTGTAATGGTTTTACCATTTGAAGCACGGTAAATGCATTGCGCAGCAACAGTGTTCGGAGAGCATTTGTTAGTATTGTTGTCATAGAGATCCCATGATTGCTGCAATAAATGTATAAGAATCCATGAAACAATTTAAGTGGTAAGCTTTACACCTCAAATATAACAGCTGGAGATTTCCCATTGTAAGTCTCCTCAGCTTTCTTTGCTGGGTAGGAGGCAGGGGGGTTCCCTCAAAACTCAGAGAATGAAATTAGAGAGATCAATGCGAGATTTTTGTAAGACCTTACATGACGACAGTAATCTTAAAATATTATGGAGGTGACAGTGGTGACACATTTGTGTAAGATCTCTGAAAACATACAAATTTGTCTCTGAACTGCACTTGTATTGTTTGTTCTTCATGTTATTTAGTAATAACAGTAATTTGGTTTGCTTAAGCTGATGTTTTTCCATTTTCTTTACATTCGACTCATATTGTTTCTGTGCTTATGTGAAGATGAAGCCAAGGAGACAGATAGTTCGGAGCAACACATCCTTGCACTCCATGCTTTATCCATTTATTTCTATTTTCTGTGATTTTCAAGGTATATTGGAAAATGATTTAAATAAATCGGCACATAGAGCTGTATTATGAACCTTGAAGAAAACCTAAATAACATTGGCAGGTAATAGAAAAAATATTTTTAAAACTATTACATGTCTGTCAAGATGTACACGGTAGAGTCTTCAGCTGATTAGCAGCTTTCTGGCCCAGTGGAAATCAATTGCACAGAAAACCTTGAAAGCAAATCACTGGCGGTAACGTGGAAAACCTTATCTTATTTAGAATAAGGAGAAAGTTTCTGGAGCGCAGTAGTACCTATTTACTGATAATTGCCCAGGTTGGTTGCTTAATTACTATGTTAGCCCTGCCAAGTCTAGATGAATGTAGGAATAAAGATGTGAGTTAACTGTGTTGTAATGGGACACTGACTCCGTCTTCTTGGGTTTTCTATCAAATGCAATGCTTCCTTATCCAAACAACCAAGGTAGGAAGCAACATGCCGTACTTTGCTGAAACATGTACATGGTACCTAATAAATGGAGCGCTGCGGTGCCTCTGGGGTAGAAGGAAAAGCTGTGGTCACTCTTCTCTGGCTGCAAAGACTAAGAAGGAAAAAAAGAAATCCCAGCTGAAATAAATAGCGGAGGCACCAGTTGCACACACACACACACAATAATTGGTTTTAGTTGGCTTGTGCTGTCTAATACTGATCTTTTAAATTTTTTTATAAAACATACTGATTATATTTATTTCTTTGACTGGGCTTGTTAAAATAATCTGAATCTATAAATGTTACCTCTCCTGCTTTAACTTTCCAAATATCTTGATGACTATAAAAATCATAAAGTTGTCTGAACTTCCTTCTTTTGCATCTCACGCAATAAGACAATAGACACTGATAAAGATTCTTGCAATTGACTGAAAATGTTGAAATGCCACAGAGTTAATGTTGTCCGGACAACACAAGATAAAATAACATTTATGAAATGTCAACTAAAATCAGTCTCTCAGTGGAGAACCTTCTGCTCAAAAATAGTTTCCTCAACAACCTTCTCTCCCCCACTAAAATTTAGGAATGCAGGAAACCTCAGGCATTACAGGAGTAGCCAGAATTGAATAGGAAACCAGAGGAAGTGAGTGCTTATAATAAAGAGAAATTTTATTGTCATTTTATTCTTTTATAATAAAAAGAAATTAGAAGAGAAATCTCTTTTAAGAGAAACTTGGTGAGAGGTGTGGGGGTTCAACTGAGCAAGGGTTCTTTTGAAGACACGTAGCACGAATTACTTAATCTTTCCGCACATCTGTTGAAAGAGTGCAGAAAAATTTTGATGGTTCTTGTTTTCTTCCTTGGTTTCCTTAGGATTCAGCCAAATCCTAAGAAAAGGATCCGAAAGGAAAATTCAGTTCCTTCAAAACTCTTCAGGTTTGATATATATGTTAAGGAGTTCTTGAAATAGTTCCATTTCATCTGCCATTTTCCTTAAGGTACATGTCCAAGCAAAGGAGATTTGGATCCAGTCCCCCTCGTGCTACTGTTTTTTGAGGAGCACGCCTGACCAGCAGGTTGCTGGCCAGTGCCATCTCGCCCATCTCCTCTGATGCTGGGCTGCCACATGACAAAGATGGCATGGAGCAGAGGGTTATAAATGGGCGAGATGGAGCCTGATCCCACAGCCCACCTGTTGGGCCAGCAGCTGGGATGGAAGGACTTGCGTTTTGTTCCCCATTCCCACAGCTATTTTCTTGGGGTTTTTTTCTCTTCTGACTGGTTAATATAAAATGCAACTAGGCTCTGCATCTGCCAATTATTTAAAAATAAAATAGCAATTAAAGGGGAGAAAAAAAAAAAGGGCACGAAAAACCTTTGACATGTTATCCTTCTTACTGCTGGGAGACAATTAACCAAAGTGAACGGGAGCTGCGGGAAGCCAACTAGCCATCTTTCTAAAGGCAGCCATTGTCACACACTGCACATGCCATTCCTTTCTTCAGTTGGGATGTTTCATTTATTTCAATGAATGGACTCAGCTGAGCTGAGGAAGTATTTGCTCGTTTCTTGGTGCTCACATTTCTACTGTATTTCTAGTTTTTTGTCTCATCATTAATGTGTCTTCTGTGACAAAGAAGGTCACTCCCTATTGGCTGACACGAATAGCGAGGCATCATCTGTCTTTCTAGGACCGTGTGAGGTACTGAGCCGTTCCTGTTTGTCTTGCCATCTGTCTTGTTCCCATGTGTAACCTCTAATTAACACCTGTGGTAATTAGTAATGCTGTGGGGTCTCTTCTGTTATCTATTATGGGTTTCAGTAGGGATAAATCAGTACATTGAACACTAAGGGAATCGTAGTATTTAATGATGAACAACATAAAAAATGTTATAGTTTTTAAATATTCATAAAATAGAAAGCAGGAACCATAATTTTTAACAGAAATTTTGTACGTTGAAGAAAATGGTATTTTATTGCCTCGTTGTAGAGTATTAACAGGGCACTGTGTAGCTGGGGGCCCCCACACATACAGGAGACAGTTAAGTGAGCGGTTCCTGGTAACAGCCTTGAGGAAAGAGTTGATTTTTTTTTTTTTTTTTTGAAGTTTAATAGTTTGCAGGCTTTGACTGTGGTGTTTGGCCTTTTGAAACTGTGAATTTGAAATGTATTGGTCTGTAGAAAACTGCAGATTAAAGGTTGAATGCAATTATTCTCCATGGATAATTTCCATTAGAGCAAAACATTTGGTCATCTAAGTCACAGAGCATGGCTCTGCAACTCTTTGGATGATCATAAAAAGGAGTATTCCTGGTTTTGAAATCAGAGTGGTTTTTGCTTTCTTCCAAAATTACTCAGACCTCTGGTTTTAGGCCCCAAGAATGGCAGGGAGGAGGAGGACACAAACAAAAAAAAGTGTCCCGCTGTCACCAAAATCCCTGCCTTGTGTGTATAACATTCATGGAAATATCGATATCACTCCTCTAAGAGATGTGCCCCACAATTTGTAAAGAAATATACCCAGTGTTTGAAGTGGAAATTCTCCTCCGCAAATGTTGTTTCTCTTGTTATTCCAGACACATTTCAGCTAGAAGCAATAAGCACTTTAATTGGGCAAACCTAAGAAATAACACAATACAGCCGTTAGGTACGTTGTTTAAATTCCATTGTTTCATCTAGGATGCTTTAACAAAACTTCAGGAGAACCTTGCCCTTCACTAATGTGGTTAAGCTTTCAATGAGAATACCACAGGAGGGTTCTCAATTTTTAGTCCTCAAAAAGCTGGAAATATTGTACTAATTTAATTCCTATACTACTTACATATTCATGAAGGATCAGGTTTCCCATTGTAGAGAGGTATTTCTTTTCAGTTTAGGTCATTTTTTTACAGAAAAAGGGCTTTCTCATGCTGTGAGCTGTTTTATAAAAGAAAAATTACCTTTTCCCCATCAACTTTTCCAGCTCTTTTGCAAAAGATGAATTAAATCTGAATCCATCTCAATTACTTGGGGACGGTATTTCATTTTAACTAATCACATTTCATTACAGTTTTGTAGATTAAGCATAGGGACTGGTAGCATGACTTTGGACTTCACTGACAGTTACATCTGCAACTAAGCATTTCTGAAATAAAATAATAAAATTGTCTTGAGGAAAAAGAGGAAAAGATTTTTCCTTTCCTGCCCTGTGTTGCTCTGAATGCAAAATCTTGACAGGACAAGATGGACATAAATTGATGTTTTAGAGAATTCCAATTAAAGGATTGTTGTGTTTGGGGGTTGTTTTGGCTGTCTTTTGTTTCGGTTTTATTTTTTCTTTGGGGATGATCAAACACTGGAGCAGGCTGCCCAGAGGTGTTCTGGAGTCTCCATCCTTGGAGATATTCAAAACCCCAGTGGACACAGTCCTGAGCAGCCTGCTGTCATTGACCATGCTCTGAACGGAGCTGGACTATGTGATGGCCAAAGGTGCCTTCTGACCTCAGCCTTTCCATGTGTCTAGGAAAATATCATCAGGCAGAAAGTATAGGACTGCACATGTCCAAACTGTGTGTTTACCATATGTATCATCTGCGTCCTGGCCTGATTAACCAAAAATGATGAAAAACAAGGCAAGAACTTGAGAAAATGTTCCCGAAATTGATATAAGCTTTCTGCCCTGATGAAGTTCAGCGAAATCTAAATGTCACAAAAAAATAATGTGTAGAATATGATAAATATGAGAGGTGCCCATTTCAGTGAGCTTACTCACCTAAAAGCAAATGCTTCTGTCCATTCATTTCTTAAATGCAATTTGAAATAATTGTATTTCTCTTCCTCAGAATGTATAATAAAGGAAGTACAGAAAAAATACAAAACGGGGATGGTTGGGACATAGTATGACATTTCTTTTTCAAATTTCATGCCTGACTTATGTTTTTATTTTATCCTCCTTTGTAATCATTTAATATTTGAGATCATTTTAACCCTGGCTGCAGCTTACTGATGTTTTCCCTCTAATTCTTTTTCTTTAATGCATTACACACAGTCCGTCTCCCCACCTTTTCCGTACCCTGTTGAAGCCTTTTACTGCAGCCTGAGAGAGAGAAATGGAGGTTATACAGACTTCCCTCTAAGAAAATCAATGAAAGCAAGCAGCAGAGTGCTACTATAGGCAAAATGTAGGTCCAGCCATTGCGACGTCAGCTCAGGGTATGGGTGTGGGTTTTCAGCAGGCTAAACTGGAGTCTGACGGCTGTAGCACTAGGAGTGAAGCCTTGTGCCATACCATGCTGGCCATTCTGGGTAAAACGTCTGCCAGGGACCCCTCACAGAAACTGCTCTTTAGAGACTTCCTCAGCAGCTTTTCCTGGAGGAAAACAAAGATAGCCTGGCCCGGGGCTTCCTTCCTACGGCACTTTTTCTTGGAGGCAGAAGGAGCATGCTGGAGGCATTCAGGTGTTCTCCTTTTGTTAATAGCTGTCTCTCCTACTTTGTTCATTACCAGAATGATGAGGACTGCTAAAGCACCAAGTATAAATCCTTAAAGAAAATTTTCCTTGCACAATAATAGCTACAGCAGAAAAGATTGTTTAAGCTTTATCATCAGTGGTTTAAATATGACATTAGCTCTCCCTTCTCAGTGTGCACAGGCTGAGCAGAGCTGGAATTGCAGCAGGCGGGAGATGCATTGTCAGCTTTGGAGTTGGCTTAGACAGTAACAGCTCAATGTGTGATTGTGCTGGGTCTCACCGCTGACTGATCGGAGTGGGGATACTCAAAATGCCTGATGATTTTCTGTATACAGCATGTAACTTGTCGGCGGGTGTGCATGGGCGCAAGGGACAAAGTTGTTAGTAGTTCTGCTCGGCTGTCCAAACCATTCTTTTTCTCACGTCTTTCCAAACTTTCTTGGCTGGTGTGTTGCTATAAATGCAGAGAAAAGGAAAATTCATGGTTCAGGGAAAAATTCAATTGTTAGGTATAGCGGTGGGCTACCTGACCAGAAATACTTCAATAACTAGTAGTGATTTATTTATTTTTAAAAGAAAAATGATTGCTTGTTTTGTTTAAGTCCCATATGAAAGAAAAATGGAAGATAAAATAGAAAGAGAAAAGGCAGCACTTCTTTTTGCTGATATGTTTGATGGATGGCTCTCTGAGGATCTGATTGAACTCAGTGTTATACCCACCAAATGAAGATAAATCATTGGGGAAGGGTTTTAGGACTACATGCCCAAAATCAATTATGCTCACATGGAGATCTATTAATCTATTTCTTCCTGTTCAGTCTACCCAGCCTCTCTTAATGGCTTTTTATCATTCCAAACACAGGTTATCTTTTTTAAGTGGTGCTACAGTTCCTGGTGATTTGACTCAAACTCAGAGTCGCGCTTCACATGTGAGGAGTCCTTTCACCCTTTCCCCATGCTCAGCCCAATTACCTTAACTCATTTTCACACTGTTTCTCCCAGCAAAATCTCTAACAGTCTACAGCAGTAAAATGGTAATATGAATAGCGTGCCCTTTCTGCAGTGGTCTGGTGGTTGTCGTCACCTGGTTTTGTTGGTAACACAGCAGCCTGACAGAGAGTCCTGTATGAAAAAGAAAAGACCCGAAAACTCATGCGTATATAAGGCTGTACAGTCAGACAAACTGCAATGAAACGGTGATATCCAGGAAGCTGTCTCTTTTTATTGAACTATTTTCAGGGAAATCCAGTGGAGTTCAGAGCCAGACTGTATTAGATGCTCTCCCTATTCCCAGGGAAAGGTAGTCCATTCATGGTCTAGAATGTCATAGATACTATCTATCGAAGTGGGTAAGGGAGGCAGAGCAAGCACTGAAGTGAGGGTAAATCACAGTTGAGAACTGAGCCCACACCTTCTAAAGTTTTGTCAGTTTTTAAATAATGAGGTCACCTTAATGTTTCTAAACCAGAAACATTTTCATGGTGAGCAACTAACTCAATTTCACCTCTTTCCATCTAATATTTCATCATGTTAACAGTGTAAGAGGTTGTCCACTAATTATGAATATTATAAGTCAGTCAAGCAGGTAGACAAAGCATTCTCAATGAATAACAAATCCTAGCACAGGCAGAAGTTAATTTTCATTGTGTCAGTGAATGGCTGGTATTAGAATGGCCAACTAGTTCTGTCTCCAGAGTGCAATATTGGCAGTTAATGTATGGAAATCCTGCCAGTGGACTCCAACATGGAATGGAAGCATACGTTGGTTGAATTGGATGATCTTAAGGGTCTTTTCCAACCTAAATGATTCTAAATGATTTTATGAAATAGGTGATATACTGAGATGCTCTATTTATGGGTCTAAAAACATTACCATGCTTTGTTGCAGTGAACAATAGTACCAACACTTACTCTGATGACGTAAAAAGCAGTCTGTCTTCAGCTGATTTTCATAGCTGTACTTGTAAATTCAAGGCGGGGTGTACTAAAGCCTCTGAATCCCACATGAACATAATTCCTGGGCGAATCCCCTGAAGGACATTATCCTTCGCGGCATTATCATCTTTGCGCTCAACTTCCCATATTTTGCTCCAGGGTTGGATTTCCAGCGTGTATCTGGAAGAACCGCTCTTCAGAGGCTGAACTCTGCAGTCTTTTAAGACAGTGGCTGTATTAAGCAGCTCCTAAAGACAGAGAGAAATCACCTTCATTTTAAAAGGTGGTGGTCCGTAGGTGGGCTTTCACTTGAAGGTGCTCACAGGCATCTGTCTGACCAAGATTTCTCTGGTTGTCCTATAAATATATGCTTGACATGCTAGTTTTTTCTTTCAGTAGCTGTATAGAGAATATCAGAAAGAGCTAAGTGGAAGCAGCTGTGATTCTTCTCCCCATAGAGAGTGCATCTAGCCCCGCAGCGCACCAGAGCTGCCGGCCCTTAGGGACTCTGCCAGTGCACATCATGTCATTGCATTTGTAAAACGAGGGATGCCCACAGACCCCTCTGATCTGCTGAAGTGAACTAGCATCCTCAGACATATATCCTGACCCATTATTTCATCCCTGGGCTTGAGCGCGGAGTTCCTGTCAATAAAGCTTGGTATACAAATGCAATACTTTGAGTCTTTAAGAATAAGGCATCAGTTTCATGGCTGGGAATTTCATTGACTTTCTAAGCAGAATTGCGCTTTTGTCAGTAATTCATTCAAAGCAAGTAGCCAGTGTATAAATCCTTATTTCTGTGGTAATGCCTGTGCATACAAAATCACACAGGATAAAATCTATAAGCCTGTGTGTGTTTGGGTTGAGTTTCCACCTTTTATACTCAACCTTTCTTCTGATGGTATTAAGAAATATTTGGGGTTGTTGCAGCTGCAGTCAACTTCTGTAACATATTGATTAGTAGGATATTGACAAAAATAGGTCTCTTTTTAATAAGAAACAACACAGTGATTAATTAATAGGTTACATATGTTATACTGAGTGTACAGCCAGATATTTCAAGAATAAGTGAAACATCCCACACCATCAATAATGATAGAAATCGCAGAATTCTCCAGCACAGTCTTGACCATCTAGCTTAAAGTGATCCTAGTGTTTCAGGGAAGCACTAATTTATTTTCATTCTGTTGGTGGTGGTATTATTATTATGATTATTCTTATTGCATGAATTTTCTGCCTGGGTTTTCTAGCCCGTAAGCATCAAGGCTACAAAAGTATTTTTCTCAGATTGTACCATCAAGAATTTCTGATTCCAGATAAACCGAGTTTGGCAGAGCAAGCACCGAAACTGCCCCCAGCTCTCTAACATGATTTAAGTCAAATCCACGTTTGACATGACTTCAGCATGACACAGGAGAAGGAAATCTGTTTTAAATATAGGAAAATTACTTCAGAATACACTCCATAAGGTAAACTTTGTTTAGTATAAGATATAAGGATTTGCTGGATTTTTTTAACATGAGTTCACATGGGAAAGGGGTGTTAGTGAGACAGCCTATTTTCATGCCCTTTTCAATCTGTCGGATAATACCACAAAGTTTGTTTTGGTTATATTTCCAGTTTGTTTTCTCAATTTTCAGATGTCATTCAGATAAAGAAACTGTTTACAAATGTAGGAATTGAGCCCAACTATTAAACTGGCCCAGCTCCACTCATCTTTTTTTACTTTCTTTAACATAGGAAGAAAAAGGCAGAATCAGCAGAAAGGAGTTAGAGCTCGTGTGAGAGAAAGAGAAATAAAGGAAGAGCTTTTTCTAGCTGAAACCTGACTTGAGTGAAGCATTTACTTTCTTAGCACAGGTCAGGGCTGAAAAGATCTATTTGTAATAAATTCTGGCCCAGAATTTAACTCATTTGGCTTTTAAGGCCTATTTTTAATTTTCCTTTTGTTCTGTGGCAACGTGTGTATTCAAACCTTTGCACAGAAGTTTCTCCTGTTCACGATACCATCCCCGTTTGTGGGTAAGGCACTGAATGGACTTTTCTTCCCCAACATAGAATTTAAAAAAGACTACAGTACATGTGGTTTTCCCCCTAAATCACTGCAAATGCAGCATCCACAATACTCCGCACGAGTAAGGGCAGAGAAAACTCATGTGAGATAGCTCGGTGCAGACAAGTTTATTTCTTTTGAGCCATATTGAAGGGCTGAAAAACTTCTCACTGACTTAACCAGGTGGGAGGTTTGTGCCACGTTCAGGAGCTACTCAATGAAGTATTTTCAGACTAAGGGGGATAATTATTAGCTGTACACAAAGGAGCCTTCTGTATGGAAGGATGAAAGGGAAACAATGACTTACACGCAGAATGGGTGTGCAACAATAGAAACTACCAAAGCCTGTAGATTTTATTTTGTGTGGTTTTCTACTAGAAATAACAAAAAATGCAGAGAAGGCATAAGCCCCTCCCCTGCCCCCAAATTCAGGTGGTTTTATGGTTATTTGGCACTTGTGGCTCTATGTGAATTTAATAAATCTATGCTTAGTTGTCTCACTTGCTCAGTCCATTTGGGATGTGTGCATGAAGGGCTCATTGTCCTTGCAAGAGTATTTGAATGTCTGGTCAGCCTTGAGCGCATAGTTAAGAGGATAGAGCAGTATGTGGGGCATTTTAGTCTTTTTAGACTCACTGCCTTTCACAGGTACCTCCATCAGCCTGCGTTTCAGCTGCAACAAGGGATTTTGTCCTGTATTTGCTGAAGTCAGTTGGTAAATCTTTTGTCTACGGTGATATGAAAGACAACACTTGAAAGAGCTCTGTTGGGTCTAAGAGGATGCAGGACTAGGTGCGTTGTTAGAGCTAATTTTAGTCCAGGCCAGACTGAATCAAAATCGAAATGGGGGGTAAAGCAATCCTTCTGGCTTACTAATACTGTGCAACTCCTCTGACATTTGGTAAAAGGATAATATTATAGAAAAGAGAATATTATCTGCCTTGTGCATAGGAAACATTCAGCATAACAAGACTTCCCCACATCATCTGGATTAGAGCCAACATGTGGAAGATGGTACAAAGGCTTTATAAAACTACAGCGTAACAACAGGTGAACTAAGCCAAGGGGCTGGTGTTGTTTCCGAGTGCCACCCAGCATTTTCAATCAAATAAATGACCTCAGCTGTGCACTGCCGAGGCTTCCCCTGGGAGCCACACCTGTATGTATCACCTGGCTCTGCTGATGAGCTTGTTATCACCTGCAGCTGATGATTATCACCTCTGGCTTGCCCTTGCCTGGCTGCACTCACCTTGCAGCAGCTGAAGGGAACTTTTCTTTTGCTCTGTCCGTGGGACACTCGTGTTCTTGGCCTGCGCAAGCTCTGCTCTCTTACGGCTGCAGGTTAGTAACCGTTCCCTGCCAAGGCAGGAGCCGGTGGGGTGAGCTAGCCTTGGTGTGTGCAGCTGGCACTGGGGAGAGAGCGGGAAAATACTGCTGTAGCTTTGACTCAAACGGGAGGAAAGTTATGACTTGACTGTATATGTTTATGGTTTCTGAGGTTTAATTTAACATGCTGTGCATTTGGATGTGCTGGGGGTTATACCTGCGCTATCAGGCTTGTAATTGTTTGATCTGTTAAAGTATTTAAATCTCTTTTAACGACCAGCTACCAAAGGCTCTCTGCCTTCGGCTGAGCTGCAGTGGCAGTGTCTTAAACCCAAATCTGTATGTCCCAATGAACAACTTGTGTGAAAAACTTGCTTTCTCTTGGAGTATCTGAAGAAGGGTGGCCCTTTTGTATGTAGGGGTGAGGTAGTGTGTGTGTGTGTGTTTGGTGGTGGGATTTTTGTTTGGTTGATTGTTCTCTTTTTCCCCAGTGTTGATAATGGAGGACTGAGGGAAAGAGATGCATTTGCAGTGTGAGTTAGCTGTGGTTTGGGCAGAAAGCTCTCTCTTGTCTAACTGAACGATCATGGAAGCACTGTGGCTCAAAACCCCAGTTATCAGTTATTCTTACTATTCTTGGGTTCCATCTGGAGGTTTTTTATGCATAGAAACCATAAACAGAATTAAAATGGCTTAACTTGCTATCAAAACAAAATAAGAATGGTTTGCATCTATTTATTGTTTGTATACTCAACTTTGCAAAAGTACGAGGCAGTGGCAATTCTAGTCTAATGAGCTGAATGAGGTGTGATGATGGATTGGTTTCTAGAAGAAGGTTTTGAATTGTGTTAATGGCATTCTTGGCAAAATATTTTGATATTCCTAAAACACTTATCATATGTTGTTTTTAAATAAATGGTGAGTAAATTTATGCAAGTGCTTGTTAATATTTTCTTCCTCTGCATTCATTGCTTATCAAATGGACATTACTGGGTTTTGTTTGCAGTCATTTTTAATGTGAAAATTATTTGACTGGTGTGAAATTTAACAATAGCTTTAGTGGAGCTGTTAGAATCAATGGAATATGTATCTAATAGCTTGTGGGGATCCAAGTCAGAACAGCTAAAGCTTTGGTACAGAACCAGTGCTAATGTGGATTTGTATTAAACACTTCTTTTAAGATGCCTATCAAAAATAATGTACTATAAAAGAGAATTGGTAGGTGCGTGGTNCCTATATATATATATATATATATATATATATTTCTTTTAGTAATAAACTGAGGTTTCATGATGAGAAAGATCTCTTATAATAAAAACATCCCTCATTAGCACTTCAACCTTCCCCTCCTCCTATCCTACAGAAACCGCAAATCTAAGCTACTTCTGTTTTGAAAAACAAACTACAAAAATAAACAAAGGTCAGACTTAAAATATACTCCTAGCACCTTGTGCTAGTTCAAGATCTGTGATTCTGTTCTTTCTTATTCTTTCCTTTCTGTTGAGAATTATTATAGAGCTTTCCCTTCCTTTTTGTCTTTTTTCTAACATAAGTATCTACCAACACTTTTCCCCCCAGAAGAAAAGCCAATGCCAAGCCGATACATAATTACGCCTCACAGTGTTCCATTAAAGACTATATTTAATTAAAAAAAACCCCTCAAAATCCCAAAGCTATCTCAGCTAATGGTGTTTGACGCCTGCTGATTGAAATTATGACTAACAGAATAATAGCTGTTATGCCTACTTATTTAGGTTGTCATCTCACGTAACCAAGATATGCGTTTGACTGTGGCAGTTTCTTGGTGATCAACTGGGTATGTTAAACGTTGTGATATTTTGGAAAAAACATTTCTAACAGAATCTTTTAAGATTAATTGCCATTGATTCTGAACTTTTTTTCCTAGTACCCAGATTAAAGAGAAACACAGTGGAAACACTAAAGAAATTAATGTATATATAAACAAAATAAGTAGAAACTAGTGCTATTTTTCACGGTCTTATCACATAAGAACCAACGTCAAGTTTCTCTGAACAGGAATGTGTCAGAGCAGCTCCCTGCCGTCCCTCTCAAACTCGACAGTGTCCTTCTAATACCTTGTAGTTATTTTACCGTTGAGTCCCACCTTGCTTAACCAAAAATAGAGAGAGAAAGCTGAGATCACGGACAGGTGGTGAGTCTTTGAGCAGTACCTAGGGGGAGGCACGGTGAGCTTGTGTGTTCACAGCTGTAAACGTTTGCAGCATTTTCAAGATATGCAGTGAGGTGCAGTGTCAGGAACTGAGACGTCTTCAACACTTAGTGATCCTGGAAATCCCTATGATGCCATTTTAGATGTTAGTGCTCAGATTCTGCTTAAAACTTACTTCAGTGATGTGTGTTCTACCTTCCTCTTGGTGCGTTAAGTGCCTTTTTGTGTTTTGGGGGGGCTGATGAAGCTTTTGTTGTGTTTCTTTGTTTGTTTGTTTCTCTGGTAGAACTGGGCTTTAGCATGCCTATCAAAGCACAGAAGACCGCATTGAGACGCTGACAGCTGTGGTATGAATTATAATAGTTTTGTTATCTCGTTAGCAGGGCACCAAGTGCTTTGGCTTCTGCCCTCAAAATTTTATTCCTTTTTCACACTTTGCTTTGGATGCCAGTGTATTAACGTAGGCAACTCGCTCTCTTAAGGCTCGATGAAGGCTTCAGGACATACCTGGTATGTGGTGCCAGTCCCATCTCCAGCAGCAGCCAGCCCGGTGGCACCGGGCAGCCTTTGGTTTAGGGAACCTGCCTGTGGTTCGCTGTTTGTGTGAGGAGGGATACGTGGGACTGAGCAGAGATGATCTGAATCACTGATCTTGGGCCCTAAAGACTACAGACAACGATGCAGTTGGTGTCTGTGATACAGATAGAATGGCAACTTAATGCTGTGCTTTTTCCTTGCTTTGACATAATTGCTCATAAAAATAGCTTAATCTTTGTCTTGATGAACTCATATAACAGGGAAACAGGGTTAACTTGCAAGATTCCCACCACTGCACAGGTACCACTTAAGGATAAAGAACGTTTTAATGGATGATGGAAATAGCTGAAAAGAGGGTTTGCTGGAGAATAATTTCAAAGGCTGAATTTATTCTGTTTGGCAGGAAACAAGAAACAGTCAAAATGGACAAAGCAAAACAATGAAGGTCAGAGGACAGCATTTTGCTATATCAGCATCCTTTGATGCTTTAATGAGCATTTTTTGATTATTCATCTAATTATATAATATCTTAAACTCATTTTACTTGCAAATAGAGTCCCTATTCCTGAGTCAAATGTGCCAGAGGACTCTGCGGTTCATTTCCACAATGTTTCATGACGCTACTAAAGTCATTGTAATAGTGGCCTTTACTTCTACAATAAATCCCAGACATCAATTATAGACTTAGAATGTAAGAGATGTTATTTGTGAATATGGAGATTATAATATAGACACATTTTTCCCCAAAGAAAGAACTTTGTATGCAGGTATGAGTAGTGACTTCCAGGGACTGAGTTAAGGAAGTACTTGAATCTGTACTGGATCAGGATCTGGGCTGGTGCTGCCCGTTACTTTTTACAGAGGTTTAAGGGGTACAAGAGGCTTACTTTTCTTCGGTAGCCCTGACATTGCGGGTAGTCAAGCCCAGCACTTCCCAAACGGGAGCTTGATTTTTGGCTGACCTTAATTTCCACTACTACCTTTCCCCAGGCCTGAGGACTTAGCACATTTTACCCCGTGTAAAATGCTGTTCTGCAGGAGCTTGGCTCAGCCTTGGGTTTGAACCTCCGCTTCAGCAATTAAAGAGCGATTGGGACTGGATCTCAGGAATAAGATGTCTTCAGGGAGGATAAAGTGCTTCTGTCTGGTGTTGCTGGTGCCTCATTTTAACTGGCAGCTGATGTTCAGACTCTACAGGCTGTCCCTCACAAATTAATTCTGGGCTATCATCCTCACTGGTATTTTTTTCTTGTTTTTTTTTCATTCTTTTTTAAATTCTGACTAATTACCTTATCTAACATTCTCTTCCAGGTTAGAAAAATCTTAACTAGGATGATTATTGAGTTGTGTTAATTGTGGGCAGTCTTCTTTGTGCACAGCCAGTAAGAGGGGTGTAGTAAAGCTCTTTACGTGCAAGCCAAAACAAGTCAGTGATTAAGAGCCAGTATCCTTGAAATCAGCCTTTCTGCTCCCTGAAACTGCGCTTTCCATGTTACATGCTGAGATGCAGGAGGTCAGGCCCCCTCAGCATCAATCACACCAGTGATTTGAGACATGGATTTGCAAATGTAGCTAGTGATCTACAGAATCTTTCTGAAATCGTTACTGCTATGTTAGCTTGCTTTGATGGAAGGCCAATGTTTCTGCTTTCCCTCAAATTATTATCAGATGGAAGGAATAAATCACAAGAGAAGTTTTTGCATCAAAGCTGCTGAAGCCAGCTGTTACGTGGAACTCGGAGAACATCTACTTCTGTAGCATGGACGTGAGAGCTGTTTTGTCCAAATGTGATGGCAGTTTGAAAAGACAATTCCAGAATCATTAGCTCAGATTTTCAGCTGTTTGACTGATTTATTTTTTAGTGGGCAGTTAGTAGATTAATGAAGGAGCAAGCAGCTTGTAAATCCCTGGCCTTTTGGAACTTACCTCTGGTGCACATAACCATGACTGTAACTTAGTGAAACTCCACCTCAATTAGTGCTTTTCACATCTGGATCATCTTTGCCCAGTCTTAGAGCTTATTCCTTGATTTTTGTACCCTGCTTGAACCTGGTCACTTCAGTAGCTGAGTTTAGATTTAAATACTTCATAATCTGTAAAACTGAGTTTGGTTGCTTTGTTGCCAAATAATTGAATATACATTAGTATCAACTTTGTTGCAATAACAGCAATATTTCTCTTAGATCCATAATTATACCACGGAGCCTTGTACAGCTTCTTTCCTGAAAGCTTGCCATTAGATCACAAGAGTTCTGCGCGGAGCGTTACTGTCCAGGTTTTACCGCTACATTGAGCTTCTTCAGTCTCTCCAGCAATGCAAAAGGACTGGGAAGTCACTTTACTCATGCTCCTGAGGATTTCTAAAGAGCAGTTACAACAAGGTCTATTCCATCCTCTTCTTTCTGTGGAGGAAGCACTCCCAGCTCTGGCTGGGCTGAAGCGTTGGTGTGTTACAGCTCTGGGATCAGGCAGGACTGGGGCTTGGCTGGCTGAACAGGGCCTTGCAGTCCTGGAGGGAAGAGAAGTCTGCCTTCTGACTGGAAGCCTTTATCCCCCAAAATGATGGTACATCCACTGAAAAAGGAGATGGTAAGTATTCCTCCTGTATCGCAGGGACAGTGGGTTGATCTAGCTTTGATTTTTCCATGTATGGAAATTCTTTTCAGGTGAAATAATTTTAAGATCCTCAAGGTATTAGCTCCTAGACCGCAGTCTGCTGTTAAACGGTAGCTGCAGTTTTCTGTTATCCAAGAAGCAAGAACTGGGTATGCAGTGCAAGTTACCTTTATAAATGAAAGAGTTCTGCCAACTGGAGTTCATCCTTGGGATTTAATACATGTCCCCAAAACAAAGTAGATCTCTTGGGCCTTGCACAGAATCGTGCTGTTGTTAATAACAGTAGTCTTAGGCTCTCTAAAGACCTTGTAACCCTACAGAGCAAAACTGATACT
Source organism: Rynchops niger (assembly GCA_013400035.1). Lineage (NCBI taxonomy): Eukaryota > Metazoa > Chordata > Aves > Charadriiformes > Laridae > Rynchops > Rynchops niger. The sequence goes on along the minus strand of VXBH01007697.1, from coordinate 460,800 downwards.
GCAAGTCTTTTTCTTGTATTGCTTTCTTTCGCTGTGCTCCGTGGCTGCAGCCAGCAGGTTTCAAGATTGGAAAAAATGTCAGCGGGGCGCAATTACGTGTGGTACAAATACAGACTTCCAGCTGTCGTAAAAAAAATCAGACCTCTGGATTCCTGAAATCTTCAAACTGAAGGAGTTAAATGTTTCAGAATGAGGACTAAGAATATTTTTCTTGATTAAACTGTATCCCTTGTTGTTCTTCTGTGGTGTAAATCATATTCTTGCTTTTCAGTGTGTTTAGTGTCAGTGGGTTTGCCTGCCACTGATGCTTACTTTTGTCCCATTTCCCATCAAGTAAAAGCAGCTACAACCTGAAATCTTGAAATATCCTTCCTGTCATCTTTGAGTAGTAGCACACTTTGCAGTATAGGGCATGTCTTGGTTATGAGCTTAAAGTCAACTATTTGAGTGAGGAGTATTAACCTGAGGATTATATTCAACGGAAAAGAGTGTATAAAATAGTGGTTTTGGAGATAAAGCAGTTGGTACATGGCTTCAAGTAATTATCTTTAAAATGATACATGAGTGTTTTTTGTGGATTTTGTTGACTGTTTTGTGTCAATCTATTTGGAGACCTGTATTATAGGAAGAGTTGCACTGTGTGGGTTATATAGAATGAAATTATATCCCTTTCTATGGTGGAAACTACCAGCAATGAGAGTGACCCATTTCTTCCAGCTGATATTAAAAATGTTCTTTGATATGATGGGGATTACACAAATACTGTGACTTTTTTTTTTAAAAGCTTGAAAGTAGGTGAGATTCTGCTGCTGTGGCTGAGAAAATACATTATTTAACATCAGAAACTATGCCTGGCGCTATTAAGAGGGTTGGTTGTCTTGAATTCATTTGAATTCTTTATCATGACAGTTTGTGCTACTAATGAGGTGCTATTGGGAGTGAAAGCCGTTTGGAAGACTTGCTTCATCAGCCATTTTGCGTGGCAATGAATCCCCTTAAAGCCTGGGGCCAGAGGATTCAATGGAACGAGACCCCTCGCTGGCAGAAGCTGCAATGGCAGAGCTGTGCCTGAAGCAACTCTACTGTACTGTGCACTTACCTGGAGGGTTTGGAGTTGGAATAAAACCACTCTGGGGAGGAAAATGCATACGGTCTTTCATTCCAGAGTTCCTCAGAAGAGGATTTTACAACCACTTAAATTTAAAGCAAATGCAGGAGAAAATACTTCAGTATGATTTTTATATATATCGTGCAGCATCATCTATGCCACGCCATCTTTTCTCCCAGACCTGTACTGCGGCTAGTTCGTGTTCTCCTATGGCACGCCCAGCGCGTGTGGGTTTATATTCAAGAAAGCTGGGTTCATTTTCCTTCTGAGTAATGCCTTCCTTTCTCAACTGTTTCCCTGAGGGGGGTTGCACAGTAAAGTGTGGCAGAGTGTGGTCCTAAAAGAAAAGCCTTTTCCTTACGCTCCCGGTCAGTATACGATGTAAAGAACAGATAGAAATTTCATCACTTGCAAAGCTCGTCTGATAGGCTGTCACTTTCAACTCTTCAATCAAAATGGCTTTGGGGTTTTTGTGAGGTTTCTTGTTTGGGTTTGGTTTTTTTTCCCCAATACCAACAAAAGTCAGGCTTTGCAAGGCAAGGGATACGTGACAGCTCTGCATTGCACTAACACTAGCAAAAGCAGCTCTTATGATTGCGAAAGGAAAAAATCTTTGGCATTGGATTACAGCGGCACCATCACAGTGACCTGTATTCTTCGTTATCTGTTTTAATATTCCCTCTGAGTGCACCAGACGTGATAACTGAAAAGCAAAATGAGCACAAAGCAGCATTTTGCCTGACAACACCCCTACACTGTGCCCACAAGCACCAGCCTGAGCCTGCAAGCTGTTCCCTTTTCGCTCCTGAGACGTTAACGTGAACCGCGGTGATCATCAGGTCACTCCACGCCTGGTCAGAGGCAGGCCACCTTTCCCCAGGTCCCACTGAAAGCCAGTAAATGAATGATGCTACTCACATTTTCACTTTATTTTTCATATAAGGTGAACAGGACGTGGTTTTCAGTGCCTTTTTGTCTAAGAGCAGGGCAACTACTTGTTGAGCTCACCTTGTGATGTGATTTGTAGGCTGATTCACTTGCTTCTGTATCTACATAAAAGATGTGAACTGCCTGATCTGATTAAGGCCTGGGGTATGGATATCCAGTCTAAAGAGGCCTTCAGGGTTATTGCAACTGAGCTGTAGCGTTCGGAGGGGGTTCTGCTGCGTCAGCACCTGAGATGTTATTATCAGCTGGTATCGTTTGATTCAGCTACATTTATTTCGCCAGGACTCTACAGTTGTCTGCAAAAGGATACCTGGCCTTAGGTGTTAAACAAACAAAAATCTGTCCTCTGATCAAGGTATGCTGCTGAAGTATCTATTTGGATGAATTTTTCAAGGGGATAGCATTCTGGGTATCCACTGATCCTCCGTGCTAAACTTGAAGTTCTTTCCACAAAATAGGTATAAGAGAAGTAAGAGAAAAAATTCAAGTTTATTTTGGGAGGGAAGATGGGGCAGGGGTTGGAAGCAGCTTATAGACACTGAGTGCTTTCATTGGCAACAGCTTGCCTAAATATTTCTAATTGATTGAGCTTGAGGCAGAGACTCCAGGTTGGGCATTTAAGCCCAAAAAGCTTAAATGAGGAGAAGAGCAAACATAGGCAAATCTGATACAGCACTTTATCGTGCCCGACAGCATTAATAACTGGCAGAGATATTATCTAGGCAGGGTTCTGCCTAAATATAGCAGCTCTTTAGTGCATGATACTCAGGTTTTCCATGTCAGGATAAACCCAAACAAAAACAGCCACCAAAGGAATCAGATCAATTTCAAAATACATATTTTCCGTCTTGTACTAATTATGTGGCCATATTTGTGCTGCCTTAAACAAAAGTTCAATTTCAGCCATCTTTCAGCTCCCAAGTAACTTTCAAAATCCTTAAGTAGCATCTCTTTAAGGAAATTGTAGCAAGAATGAGTACTTTACAATGCTTCAGACTCCATCCAGCGTCATCTTTTCTCAAGTAATAAGGCAGGCATGTTTTCAAGGACTACACTTCCAAATTTTCCATTTTTTTTTTAAAGTAATTACCAACAGAGAACTACATCAGAGACTAATTCTTCATCTTTAATTATTTAGGAGAGAGACTACCATCAGCAGGGGCCTGAGCACAGACCCAGCAATCACATAGTGATCGCTAGGTCCGGTGTCTACTGTGGTTTGTTCACAGTAAAACAACGTTTGAGCGCTATCAATTACAGATGTGTCTGCAGGATGTTCAGGACAGCTTTTAATAGGATGCGATCTCTTCTGCCTAGGCAATGAAGCTTTTTTGGCTGGCAGTGAAAAGAAAGCCGCTCTTGGAATATGGTATGATTTCACTTTTTCAGATGCAAAAAGACTTTATTCTTGAGAGGTCCCTTGCATTCTCCTTAACTTCTTGCTAAATTTCTTACTGTCTTTGCAAACTATCCCATCCTGAGTCCCTGATCCCAATGAGGTGACAAATTTGCAGCTGTAACCTATATAGCTATAGAGCTGCAGTCACTTCAGCAGGGGCTTACTTTGAGCCCCTGTGGGGACTAGCAACCCCAGGAAAAGGAGGGATTTTTTTAGGCAAATCATGGCAGAGTTTGTATTTGGAAAACAGGTCAGAAATTCATGATAAACACCACTAAATATAAACTATCAGAAAGTCCTAATCTGAGGGGGTCTAAATTTTGTGGTACAAATTATAGAATAGAATCTTCATGGTTGGAAAGGACCTTTGAGATCATCGAGTCCAACCAAACACCCTACAATCTCTGCCACTAGAGCATGCCCTGAAGTGCCACATCCAGGCGTTTCTTAAACACCTCTAGGGATGGGGACTCAACCCCCTCCCTGGGCAGGCTGTCCCAGGGCCTGACCACTCTCTCACTAAAGTAATTCCTCCTCATATCTAACCTAAACCTCCCCTGCCACAGCTTCAGACCATTTCCTCTGCTCCTGTCATTATTCACCTGGGAGAAGAGGCCAACCCCCACCTCTCTGCACCCTCCTTTCAGGGAGCTGTAGAGGGCAAGGAGGTCTCCCCTCAGCCTCCTCTTCTCCAAGCTGAACATGCCCAGCTCCCTCAGCCTCTCCTCATAGGACCTGGTCTCCAGACCCCTCACCAGCCTGGTAGCCCTCCTCTGGACACGCTCCAGCACTTCAGTGTCCCTCCTGTACAGCGGGGCCCAGACCTGAACACAGCGCTCGAGGTGAGGCCTCACCAGTGCCCAGTACAGAGGCACCATCACTTCCCTGCTCCTGCTGGCCACGATGTTCCTGAGACAGGCCAGAATGCTGTTGGCCTTCTTGGCCACCTGGGCACACTGCTGGCTCATGTGAAGCTGGCCGCCCACCAGCACCCCCAGGTCCTTTTCTGCCGGGCAGCTTTCCAGCCACTCTGCCCCAAGCCTGGAGCGTTGCTGGGGGTTGTTGTGACCGAAATGCAGGACCAGTATGTAGTTGCAGCAGGGTTAATAGTGTCAACATGATATTTGCATTAGCTAGCTAATTATTTAATTCATCTACATGTTAAATGTCTGATTTTTATGTTAATTGGGCATATTTCTGGCAAGGAAAAAAATAACATCTGACAGTGACGTTTAGCGTCATTTGAATCTGTCTAATATTGAAGTAATAATTTCTGTTCTTTTACTAGGGCAGGCTGAAAATAGAAGTGTTCAGACTCTTTGCAGTTTCATAGCGATTTGCCCCTCTTCATCTGTGTTCCACAAATGCAGGGCAGGGACAGGCAGAACTTGCTTCACTTTGTCTGGTGGCCCCGTGCCACCTCTGTCCTTTTATTTTTCTTCTAATGCTGAAAATCCAAGGATACGCTCTTTCTTCTCATCTTTACCCTGCCCTCCATTTTGTGCTCTCTTGTCAGCTAGAAGGAAAGGATTTAAAAAAACCCAACCAACAAGCAAACAAAACCAACTACCAACCAGACAAAAAAGCAAACTGTTTAATTTGCCAAAACCCATAACTTAAAGACTGTGTGTTGTCTGGCTTACTAGAATTGGGTTTTACATCACATTATTTTAAAGCAATTCCTCGGCGTTTGCTAAAATGTTAAACTTGGTGGAGATCTCGGGAAATAGAGCTCCCTCATATTAGTAATTACATGGCAACAAACCCTTTGCTTTTCCTGCCACTTCCGTAAGAAGAAAATAGCACAAGGTGGCTAGTGTGTAGGTTTGTTTGCAGGGCATGAGCTGCAGAGAAAGATTAGTTGATCTGAAAGCCCGAGACACGTAAGTGATGGATGATTTTCATCTCTGATGCTTTGGTTCAGCAAGGCACTTACACATGTGACTAACCTTAAATACCTTGGACAAAATCATTATTCCACAGAAGTCGATATAATTGAGCGCGGGTTCCTTCAGCAGAGGCGGTATATCATCCATTGCATGCACTAGTGTTCCTCGCCAAGCAGCAGCCGAAATGTATCATGTTGGAAGAAGTGTACTTTGTATTGTAAGTTGGCATGTATATAGAGAGATTGATCTACGCTCTGAACTATTGGGAGGGACAAGAGTTCTCATAGTTTAGTTAAGGTTATGAATATTCTTTCAGCAAACAGTAGGTAAGAGCCATTGGTGCTGTAAAAGAGCTTTGTTTCATTGATTTTGATGAGTCTGTGCCAGTTTGGTGAAGGACAAGATAACCTTTTGAATTTTCTCCTGTCCCTTCTTACTTTTCCCATTGGCTGCTCTGAGTAGCTTTTGGGAAGAGCAGAGCCTGAGTTACGCCTCTGGCATAGATGGCCGCCTGTGAGCTGGTGACAGCACGGCCTCCAGCCCCAGGGCTGAGTCGGAGGCTGGCGGTGTTATCCAAGAACCAAGTAGGGTCTTGGGAGATCTGCCATCCACTTCTTTCTGCATCTGCCACTGACTCAGCCTTTAGTATCTTAGTCACAATACCACCTTGGGCACCTATGTTTCCTGACTTGGAAAAGTTTTTGGTGGCAATAAGACTTATAAATGTGTTTGACATCCAGAGGCATGAGGTGTTTCCTAAGTGTGCAGGATGATGCAAATACTTCCATTAACCAAAAGAAAGTACTCCAGAAAGAGGATATATGAAGTCTTACCTCTCTCCGAGGTAGAAGTGCTTACCTACAGCTTGACTTATATGTCTTGGAGAATTACAGTCTAGAGCTATTGCTTCTTTAACACCTCATTTGTTTTTCTGATTATGGGCAATTGGATTACTCTCGCTTAAAGCAGACAATGGCATTGTCTACTTTTTTATAATGACCTAAGGACGCACTAAGAAAGTGGGAGACTTGAAGCTCTCTCTCTTTTTTTGTGTCTCCAGAAGGGTGTCTTACAGACACTATGATAAATCATCTCTTGCCACCATGCTGCAAGGAGTACAGGAGTAGAGAGGACAAATGAGAGAGCTGGACTGAGAATACAGGAATATAACTCTATGCTCCACTGATGAGCTACTTGCTGGGAGGGAAGCAGTGCTGGGTTCTGGACTCATGACAGCTAGCTGTGTTAAGCCTGGAATGACAGGAGCGGAGGTAAAGTTACATTGATGCTAGCAGCTCTGGAAAACCCACCCGAAAGGGACACTTGCATTCCATGCAAAGTACACATAGTTCGAGACAGTGATTTAGACAACTAAGAAGCTTCATTTTTGAGCTGGCGTTTACTGATGAGTTATTGTCTGTATCTATACCTCACTAAACAGAGCTCCAGCTAGAATAATTTGTTTGCTATTGACAAGTACTGAGGTTGAAGTAAATTAATTTGGGCAAGCTCATCGATTTTTCACCACTTATGAAGAAGAGAGGTAACATTATCTAGATACTGCAATTGCAAGCCTTCTCTTGAAGGGTCATATTCTACTTTCTTTGAAGGTAATTCAAGAAAGATAGCTCTATGTGTATTTGCTGAATTTTCCCAAGGAGGAGCCAGTTCTGACACTGTGCTTAAATTAAGGGTGACTTCTTCTGAAGGCTTAAGCCTTTCTGAAAATCATGGAAGTTATAGAGATTACACAATCTCAACAAAATGAGCAGTCAGTCTGTGAGTAAAACACTAGGGGCAGGTATTTTACAGCTTCAAAGGGTATTTGTGTTCTGTGTGTTGCCTAGAAATATGGTGTAATCAGAACTACAGGATGGAGTTAATCTCAACGTGCCTAAGAGAAACACTGCTCATAAATAATGTCATGCAAGCCTACAAGATCTTTCTAGTTAGAACGTGCCTTGGGCCTGTAGGAGGTTAGATAAGGTACCCGTGGGTAGACAGGGCTCCAGCATAGAAGGGAAATGGCTGGAGCTTCACTGGGTGCCTCTTCCTACAGCGCACTTCACCTTAATGCGAAGGATGTCGCGTTCCTGTCACTATCGTTTGTTGAATGATGCCACTAGATTGATCCTGCTCCTGCAGTTCACTTTGATACACCAGAGTAAGTGTCTTTCTGCTGTGACGTGAAATGCAGTATTTTGTGTAAGGGCAGTTGAATTCTCTGAGCAGAGTTCAATAAATTGGTTTCCTGCTTTATTTATACCCCAGTGCTGCATAGCTGTTGCTCTCAAAAAGCCAGCTTCTTTCCTTAGTTCTGCCCTGAAATCCCCCCTGCTCGTGCTATTGTAGTGGTAAACTAGATCTGTTATTTCGCTATAGATATCTCAATTATTGTTGTTCTTGGTGGGTCTAGTTCTGTTCTTTGTGACTCTTAGGAGTGGGATTAAAACTAGCCAGATACCGAATGGTTCCTATATCACTAAAGACGGAGGTGTATTTATGTGCAGAATAAATGCAGCTTTGCCCAAATAATAAAAGAGTGGAAGAGCCGTGCAAGCTAAGCATGTGCGAGTGGTTAATGCCACGGACTTAAGGAGCCATTAGGACCATGTGTGCTAACCATAGGTGACTTTCTGATTCACATTCGCTAGTTATAAACAGGTTAATTTCCGCTTAATTTATTCAAGTTGATTGGAAAAAAATAATGTAAAGCAGTTACTTATCTCCTTTGTGTGGAACTTTCCTAAGAGAAAAATCAAAGGACCATAACGTAGATTGTATAGAGTATACAGGAAATGGTCTTGTTAATGACTTCATTTTATATATGAGAAACGATCAAAAACATGTGTTGCATCTGGATTTATTAGAAAGGCCAGTCTCTTTGCTGCATTGGCCCCGTTCCTATACAAGTGTTTAGTACTTTATTTGTGTTACTTTGTAAGCATTTCTATAGTGCCATATGGTTTCATATTTTAATAATTACCTATGCCATAGATTTTTAGTAACTACCTATGCCATAGACACGCTTTTTAGTCCTCACCTGTGAATAAAACAACTAATCTCGGCAGCGTGGTCATACTTTTAATTGATTACTCAAAAAAACCCCCATTTTGTGATAAGGGTCATGTAACTGCAATTACCTCTTAGTTAAGTGTGGAAAAGGTATGATAACTCCTCATTCCCATAGCTAAAGAGTTTAACGTGTAGCTGAGAATTATGATAGTGTAAGGTGTAACTGCAATGCAGTTAAGATGCATGGATTTCTAATATGGAAAGTACTTCATATATCAAGTGACAATAATAGATGAATCAGGCATACGAGCTTTCCAGTCTTGTTACTTGCACTCTATCCAGCCCCGGGGTTTCCAGCAGTGTCACTGCTCAGTGCATAACGCACGGTGCTTCTGTGCGTAGCTGTTTAGACACAGAGCTCCTGTAGAACAAACAAATGTGCAGGGACACAAGGTGCATTAATAGTTGCAGTGATATTTATACATTTGAAGTGATTTGGGTGCTTCTGATAAAATGATTATTTGAGTTTAGGATTAGAAATCCCAGCTTTCTTTTTGAAAATATCTACCAAAGAATATGTATGTAGTAAATGTAATTGCTTTTCAGTTGCTTTCATCTTATGATAAAAGTGTGATCTAGAGAGGAAAAAAAAAATATCTAATCAGCTCTCAGATTTTTTCAAGAATGTTGTATTCACATACATAAGACACAACTTCTACCTGTAGCTTTTATGGGTGATACTAAGAAATGGTTTCCATTATAGGTGTGTTCAAAATGTTTAACTCTTGCAGCTAGCAATAGCAATTCCACCCCCCCCCACGCCCTCCCCCCCCAAGCAAAAGCAATTTTGTACCAGTGTAAAGGAAAAAGAGTCCTGTCTTTCTTTAGTGCCAAGGAAATAAGCATGTTCTCCCTTTGCACAGGACAGTAGGCGCTGGGTTATTGCCTGGTCTCGTTGCTGGTGGGGAACGTCTCTCTTCCCTCGGCTGGTTTTGCAGGCTGCCAGAACTGCTGCTGCGGTGGAGAGGTATGGCCAAAATTTAGTTTGGGGGCAATTGGCTCTGTCGAACAGTATTGAAAGTTTCATCCTGAAAGCTTGCAGGGTTGGGTCATGTGCAAGTGAAGGCAGAGTTGCAAAGCTTGGGGCATGCGGGGGTGGCTGTGCAAGGGAGCATGCAAATAATTTCCAGCGTTCCCTGAATTGTAACTCTCCTGGAAGATATCCCTGACTACTTCTAGCAATGTACAAGCACCCTTCAGACGCTCTTGAGGGTTTTGGAGGCATTTTATCAATGAGTGGTATCTGCTTGGCTGCCAGCAATTTTCTTTGCAGTGATAGGAAAATAATCAATTTATGCCAATTTGAATTAGAATGTGTTGAATTTAGAGTACAAGGGCTCCAGATGATCAAGCAAATTAGAACAAAGACTGATTAGAACACAGACATGTGCAACCAGATCCAAATGCTCTCTGCTCGATGGGCAAAGAGATCAGATCAATAATATTGTGCTGGGGGGAGGGAGGGAAAACAACAAAAAACACACAAAAAAACCCACAAACCAAACCCATTTGAATCCTAAAGCAACTGCAAACTTGCCAGACCAATTTTTCTTCGCCACTTTTGTCTCCCCCTGCAGTGACCAGGAACAGCATAGAGGCCCCGTACCACAGCCACCGACGTGCGGGGCCAGGCTGAGGGGGGCACTGGGTGGAAACAGGTATGCAGAAGGGGAGCTAGCCGAGCGTGGTTGTCCTCCGTTTGGCATCTAAGTTGTGCCTACCAGAAGCCGTGTTGTAGAGAGAGAGAATTTGTATGGCGTCAGAAATAAGCTGTTTACCGTTTTACTTGGAAAATGGCATGACCTGCTCTGTTTTCACATTTGTCTTTGAAGATACATAAATAGTAATCTTAGTCTGCTCCAGAGATTTTTCTGGAGCTTATTCATACTGTTAGCTTTCTGGGCAACACCGCCACATTCCTTCCATATCCGAGGCATACAAATCTTCAAGAGCTATTAGCGGACCAGTATATTAATTCAGTAGTTGCTGAAAGAAAGATGGAACGCACATATTTTAGCTCCCAGCTACTCTAAGTGGACAGGAACAAATACATTCTTTTCCCTTGAAATCCTCGTTAATTTCTTGATCTGTTTGGGTACAACAGTGACTTCTAGTCTCCAAGCATCAGAAGCGTTGACCTTTACAAAATAGGCACTTCAGTAATTTTTCATGGTACGTTGTCATTTGTGGTTCAAAGTCCAGACCCTGTTAATTCTAGTTTATATTTATATTAAGGATTTATATAAGGATATATATATATATATTAAGGATTTTTTCACTCAAAAAAACCCCAAACTCTTAAAATGTAACCACAGGCTCTTTATGCCAAAACCAAGCAATTATTTTTTTCTATCAAAGAAGTCTGCCTCTCCCTCAAAATTATCTTATTTGAAAACTTCAGAACTGCCTTCAGTGAAAAAAAATTTTAAGAAACTGTTTGAGAACACGGTCCTCCTATTGAGAGATGGGAATTAAGAGGTGAGAGGCCATCTCTTAGTGAAGGATTCCACG
>VXBH01007697.1:209920-449798 GCA_013400035.1 Rynchops niger | reverse complement strand
TATACTCTTGAGGCCTTTCAATTAAAGTACTACAGGGTATTTATTTTCAAAGGTACATTATGAGCTTTGTATTCTGGAGACTATTGGAGTCGCTTTTTTTTTTTTTTACTGTCTAAGTTTGAGGTTGGCGTTGTCATGTTTAGTTGTCTGATTACAAGACGAACACAATTTTAAAAAGGGTCTGATTTTAGACTAATAATCCAAATGGAGTTGGTTTTTTTTTTTAATAACTTTAGCATTGCAGAATATCGTAATTTGAGTTTTATCTGCTGTTATGCTTGGAATACAAACAAAAGCCATCTGCTTTTTAGCTCTTCAGTAGATATCCATCGTCTCACTGGCAATTTTGTTCGATATGCTCCCAGCTGATGTGTTTCATCTCACTAAATTCTGTGGAAAAGCACAAAATCAGTAGGTTTTATTGTCTTAAAAATAGCAATGAGAACAACAACATAACAAAACAAAATAAATAAATTTAAGGCAATTAAACAAGATGGAAAAACAAAAAAACACCACAAAGGATCTAGTCAAATTAATATGGCAACTTGAAAAAGCATAACTTTGCAATTCAGAGCTACATACGGCCTACAGTAAAATATTTGAAAACTAAGATTCATTAGGTAGCAGGATTTTGGAATTATCTTACTGAAAACCCTGCAACCTAACATGGAAGATCTCTTCTTACGCCTCTCTGCTTGGAACTGCTGAAGGCACTTTCTGCTCTGCCTATTTTGCTGTCAGGTCGTAACTATTCCAAGTGCCAACGCTTTGTGTGGTTTGTAATAACACTTTATTATCGGAAAACACTACACAACCTTTTATTTCAGCTATTCAGCTATAACTGTTTTCGATGACCATTTGTGGAGGTGGCAGCATCAGTGTTCACTTAGATGTAGTTTAATACACTTGAAAAGAAGGGGTAATCGGCTTCAAGGTGTGCTATTACAATCATCCCCCAAGTCTGTCTCCCCTCCTTGTCTTGCGAGTCCCCAAGGCTGATTTCTTGTGAGCTTACCCCGAAATTCACTTCTCAGAGGAATACTATAAGGTTTCACCTCTTAACAGTCTTGGGTGGAGGGGATGGGTGGGGGTAAAAACTTGATTTCCATCACACTCGCAACTCAATTTCAGTGCTGCATTGTCTGCAGGCCCTTGGGCTGCTTGTCCCTCCTCCCTGCTGGTGTTTAACTGACTTGGAGCCCCCTCTCTGCCTTGCAAGGGTAAAGCCATGGACTGCTCCAGTCCCGGCCTGCAAAAGTCTCTGCAGGGCTGTGCCCACGCTGGCGTTCAGCTGCCAACTTTACATCTGCCTCTGCGGTTAACGGATTGGAGTAGGAGTCAATCTGCCTGTCCGGGGAGAGGTTGTGGTGGTCCGTTGTGCTTTTGTTTGGTGTGGGGTTTTTTTTTTTGATCCAGGGTCCCCACATTTTCTTCTATCCTGAACTTCAACCTGGCATCTCCAGTACCATCATAAATTGAGGAGAAAAATTAAAAATGCAGACAGGATCAGTCATTTATTGTTTGCATTTTGTGTCTTTAACATCACCTTTAATGCAGTATTTATAAACAAAATTAACTTCAGTTGTCAGAATAAAACATTCTCATTTCTGAGCTCTTTTTAAAACAAGGCTGGATTTTTCCCTTCATTTTTTTCCTGGAAAAGGTTGCCATTCCACTAAAGTTGGCAAAAACAACAACAAAAAACAAACCTAAAACTATTGCTGGCCACTTCTGATGATGGTGTGTCTCACACATGCAAAAAAAGGACTATAGCCACACATGACCGTGTTGCTATGAACTGACAGATTGTGCTCAGTATAAATCAATACATGTTTATATGCTTTGTGTGTCTTCAAACACCCTGTTTATGAACTTTAATATGTACCAAAGAGTAAATACCAGGATCTGACCATGTGGTTGTTCATGAGGATTGTGGCCAGGACCAGGCAAGCGATGCATATTGCTCAGAGCCAGCTGCTACCAAAGTTTTCAGATCTCCCTTTTTGGCATCTCCCTTCTTTCCTGGAGAGGAATTAAAATTCCCCTTCTCCTTCCTCTGTTGTGAAAGAACACTTCGCTGCTGTCTTCTGGACTCTTCTCTGGAGATATTCCAAGCCCGCATGGATGCTTTCCTGACCAGCTTGCTCCAGGTGACCCTGCTTTGGCAGGGTGTTGGACTGGATGACCTCTGAAGGTCCCTTCCACCCCCTGCCATTCTGTGATCTAATTCCAAATCTCATGGGGGAATCTCCAACATACGTAAAGGTGATCAAAGCTCCCGTGCTCAGTCGAATGCACCGAAAAAAAGAATATGTGGGATGGAGGTATCTCAAGAGTCCATATAGCGAGCTACAAAGGCTGAATAGTGATAATGATGATGTGCGCATATACTGCAGGGCTCTTGAGCACTGATTTCTGACAAAAGCATTCTCCGGCTTTTACAGTGGCCCAAAATAACGTTTGATGGCTGTCATTCTCTTCATAGTCACTGCCTGCCTTTCTTATTGCTCTGGAATTCCCCTGAGCTGAAATGCTGTGTGTTTTCCTGCTACGCTCTGCACGGGGAAGCTCATCAACTGGGCAGACTACCACACAGCCGAAAATATGGAGGTGGGTGTCTTTTTCTGTGTTTTCTTCACGATTAAATATGACATCACCTGACCCTCAAAATTAGCAAATGCTTGAATATTAAGTCTATTGCTTTGCCAGCAACCATGTAGTGAGCTGGGGAAGAGTCTGAGAGCACAGTCTCAAAAGCTGTCTTGCGTCGTGCGGTAGAATTGCTTTTATGGTCCCTCCTCACCTTGTCTCCAGCATCTCTGTGAGGTATAAAGGTAACCTACCTCAGGGAAGTTACCTGTACTTGGTCAGGATTTTAGCGATAGATCTGCCAAACGACTTGTTCTTCAGACACTAGTTCTTGTCTGTGCTCAGCTCTAGTTAATGCACATCTTTATTTTCTTGCCTGAGAACGACTATCCACTTCCTGATCTTTTTTTCCATGTTTTAGTGTTTGGGATCATATCTGTGTTTCATCAATATACAATTTGATTTATTCTCCAGTTCATTATTAAAGATATTAAATTATCAGTCAACATGACAAGAAACACTTTTCTATCTATTCTTCCCACTTAAAGTCTATACCCTTCTTTTCCTTTGTAATTAAAAATTTCCAAATGATATTCTACAATATACTAATACTTTGATCAGGTAATGTCTTGCCAGATTCCTTACTAGAAAATTTCATTGTTATAAGCAGCTGCTTAAATTTTAGTCAAATTAAGAGTGTCTTTCTCTTTCTCCTGCTTTCTCCTCTGCCTCATCAAACAATATATATTTTCCTCATTTTTTTTTTTCCAAATAAAGTAATTTAGGTTATTGCCACAGTTGCTTCACTTTGAACTTCTATTACTCAGGTTGGAGCATTGCAAAACACTTCCACGAATATCTCCTACTATTGATTTATTTTTATAAAAATTTTCAGCTTCTGCCAAACACAAGAGGGACTATAACAGGAACACAGGTTCCCAGAACTGTTAGAGGTAGGAGTATCCATGGAAACAAACTTTACTGCAGATGTTCAGATATTCTTCAGTCATCCCAACCAGAGGCAGAGAACAGTATTGACTAACCCGTCTTTGAAGACTCGCAGCTCTGCAGCGCAGCTTTAGCTCTGTTTAATGCCAGTCCCTGAGCAAACTGTTGGCAGCTCCAACAGGTTTCCTTTACGGGACAAATACTGTTGAATAATTGTGGTAAACTAATAGATCCAATACCCTGATATTGGGGGGGGGGGGGGCTGNTCCTAAAGGTTTTATTGTCTCAAGTTGCATCGTTAACTCTTACTTCCTCCCCTTTTGCTCTTTTTTGAAAGCAGCTGTGTTAAATCCCTTCGTTAACCTTCAACACTTCCCCCCCTGCTGCTTGAATCTGAGCTAATCCCTGGCAGTGACTGCAGCCAAGCAAGCCCTGCTCTCCTGAATCAGTCAAGCAGTTCCACCTACTCCGCAGCAAAGCGCAGTGAGGAGTAGCATAGGTGGGATTAGATGGACGAATACATGAGAAGCAAGTAGGATTCTACTGCTCCACACAGTTCTCACAGTCCAGTCCTCAAATAATTCTCCCTGAATTTTTAAAAGAGATACCTAAAAGTTCTTGTGTCTTTGTTTTGGGGTGTTTTTTTTTTTTCCCTCTCTAGTTTTCTGCAGGCACTTTGCATCTAAGCCAGTTTGTAAAGGTCTAAGTGCTTACCAGCTGCCTCTCGGTGCACACTCCTGCAGCGAGCTCGCCAGCACGCACACAATTTCAAGGGTGAGTTTGCAAATCCCAGCTTGCTGTCCCGCTTGAACCTGGCCCTGAGTACAGGGTCTCCCTGCTTTTATGCCTTCATTTTTAGGCAATTTATAATTCCTAGGAGGAGACAATTTTTCTTTAATCTTGTCACAAACTAAACTCTTAATCTAGTTTTTGGTTGTTTTTCTCTGTTGCTCTTCAAGATTAACCTAACCTGCTGCTCAGACAGAGACTTCTCAAGTTGATGAAAGTTGGCAAAGGGAAACGTGAGCTGACAGCAGAATTGTTGGCCTGGTGTCCACCCCTTCATTCCATTCTCTGCTTCATTCCTCTGTTTTTGTTGCCAAAATAACTGACTACTTATGGAGTAAATTCTTATTTTAATAAACTTTAACCAGACAACACGTAACTATAGATACAGGAACAGAAAATGCTATATTCTGTATTGTAGAATGTCAGTGTAACCCATGGATCTTAAAACCACAGTTACTTTTTTATAAAGACATCAGATATGCTAAAGGCGTCTCAGATGATTCGTGGCTTTTTTTTTTTTCCACAATTTCCGTCTCGTTTGCATCCCTCCTTGGTTTGGTTTTACGCACGAGTCTAGATGATACGGATTTGCTATACAGTGCTTGTGTTAAGCTGCGCAAAGGATTCACCAGTGAGACTCCCAGAGTGTCACCAGTGATTGCTCTCAGACCTCCTCAATGGCATGTGGGTTCAGTCCCAAGAGCCACGTTAGACTCCGTTGCTTTCCACTGTGCGCTCTTCCAGAATGTAACGAGAGAGGATCTTGCCAATTACAGATTTTCTCTGCAAATGGGACAGTGAAAATTAATGGGATTTGCCTGACAACAGACCTTTTTAACTTCGTTCTTTCTGTTTAGCCTATTGGCTTGATAATGCTGGAAATCAATTCTCTGGAGAGGGATTCTGTATGTTGTCTTAATCCGTGGCAATTAAATCACGTACTCTGAAATAACTACTAAGAAATGAAGCTTTATTTGTTGTTAACTGTGTAAATCTTCATGGTGTCATATTACAGAAACACTTAGGGCACCAATTTGAGGAAACATAATTCAGTAGTCACAATTTAATCCTTTGCTTGATGTTTAAAAACAAAACAATTTTTTTGTTTGTAACAAATGAAGGGGGAAGAAAAAGGACTCCAGACCCTGTTAATTCTAGTTTATATTAAGGATTTTTTCACTCAGGAAAAAAAAAAAACCAACAACCGAACCTCTTAAAATGTAACCCCAGGCTCTTTATGCCAAAACTAAAGAATTATTTCTTTTCTATCAAATAAGCCTGTCTCTCCCTCAAAATTATCTTCATTTCACTTTGGAAGTACAGTTTGTTTGGAGATGATCAATTATGACTCCTTAATGTTATTCTGAGACTACTGTAGTCTTGTAATTGTCTTCAGTAATGGTGTCCCTGTAGGCCCTGATCATTCAAGTGGTAAAACAAATGTGCTCATTTTGACATTAGGCATGAAATACATTCCTGGAACTGCAGTGAGATTAAAAAAATGTCAACAGTGAGCAACCAGGGGGTACTTGCACCTTCCTGAGCACTTCCAGCTGAAACCCAGCGGTGTTCCTCCAGGCATGGAGCAGGCTGGTGGGAGTGCTACGGCCATGATGGGCGCCGCATGGGTTTACCTTACAGCATTGGGTGGACTGGCACCTGGGGGAACCCAACACAGTGGGGAGGGGAGAGTGACTGCAGAGCACTACAAATGCGTGAGAAATGTCATGAGTAACTAGGTGCATCCCTCAAGGACTGATTTAGACAGCTAGAGAAATGGTTCCTAGATAATTCACAGCAGTACTGGTTCTGTTGGTTTTCCCATAAACCGGTGGGATTGTGAGCAAGCCATTTACATGATAAAGGACTGAGAAACATAGTCGCTAGAGTCAGCAAAATTATTAGTAATTATTATGGTAATTAGTAATGGTAATTTCTTGTACTAATGGATCCCCTCCGCCTTTCAATTAGCTGCGCATGAGATGATGGCCTTCTGGCAGAAAAGAAGGAAGGAAAAAATGCTGTTTGGTTTAGTTTGCTCATAACCAGCCCTAGAGAGGATAGGGAATTACGGCAAAAAGGAAGCTGCGACAGGCCAGTGATTGCTATCGGTCATTGTAACTGGTATTGTTGTTACTGTCTCATTCTTTTAGTAGCAGTTCTATAATTTGTTGACATCGTTAGCTAGGAGTAACTGTCTCTAGCCTTCATTTCACTTGAGGTTTGCCATTGCTCTATGAGACGGAAGAAAGACTCGTGTGCCTGCGGCTGGATTTGCTAGTCTAATAGGGCCTCGCCCTCTGCCTGCAAGGGTGTTCATAACAGGGGAAAATTGGTTAAAGAGACTTTTTCATGGGAAGAAGCCATTCTGTACGAGTACAAAGATGCATATTTAATTTGCGTGAGCTAACATCCGGGGCCAAAGCAAAGGACAGCCAAATCGGATATCAGTCAATTGGACCTGGGAGGGTAGTGCCTGAAGTGACCTTGGGAATGCTAGTTTTATGGCAAATAATACTTAAAACCCTTGAAAAGATAGACAAGGGAATGTTGAAGATAGTAACTGCTAAGGTGGGCACAAAGAAGTGCCTGCAAATGCCTTCATAAAATTTATGCATTACACCATCTTCAGCCTCACTTACTAGTGTTTTCACGGCATTTCTAGTGACAGTAAAAAATTGATGGCAAGTCCTGCAAGAAGTTTCTTTTGGGCACGGGCCTAATGCCAACTACAAGTGCTATGCGTCTTGCACAACACCCATCTTTAAACCTGCTTCACGAGCCACTGCTGCGTGAAAGCGCCTGCCCAGCCTCACCACTTGCATGCATAACCTTACCAACTGAGCTGCTACTTCACGAGTACATCTGCTCTTTTAGATAATTCAAAAACCATGAACTCATTGCATTCATCTTGACTTCCTTCATATTGATCCTACCAAAAAAGAGCCTCTTCTCAGTGAACCGGTGTGAACTGTGGTGGCACGTAGGCAGAATGCTTTTTCTGGAGAGCTGTACTGTGCAGGAGGTAGGAGGATGCTGACTTCTGAATCGTTTATCAGTGTTAATCAACTATGTAATAGTTTCCTATTGCAAGCTCAGCCGTTGTCATCCTGAAATATTGAAACTGGGGAGATTTAAATACTCTGCAAATATATGCCCGGTCGTGGGGAAAAATGAAAAATGCCAAGCTGTGATTAATGACTCTGATGCTCTCACCCTGAACTTGGTGAGTTTTGGTTGTGCTTCCTGGGAACGAGCTGGGAGCTGTTAGCAATGTGCTTCCTTCGAGGGACTTGGTGGATCAGCACGTTCCTCTTCCTGCGGCTGCAGCAAGCGTCCCATTTAGATGGGTGGCTTTTTAAAAGCAGTTCATGGGAGGAGGTTGTGTTTTGGCTGGGTTGGGATTTTTTTTCTTTTTTTTTTTTTTTTTTCTTTTTTCCTTCTTTCTTCTTGTCTGTCCCCCTGGGGAGGCCGTTTCACAATCCGATTGCTGTAATGACAATTAGGAGCATTCACTCTTGGGAAGTTTTGTAGCTCTCATGTTTTACTTTATGGAGCTGTTTTCCCTCCTTGGGGCTTACCTCACTCACACAGCAGCAATCCCATTAACTTTTTATTTTGGCTAATGAAGCCAAAGTCTCAGTTCCCAATTTCCTTCTGTTCTCCAATTACCCTGGTAGTCCTTGTCAAACCAGTTCTAGTTTCTTACTTTTATACAGCTCTGGTAGCTTTTGTTCAGCATTTCAAACGAGGTAATTAGGCCCTTGTCTAGCATCTTGAATGTTGAAAATTAGTCTCATAGATCCATTTTTTTTTTTACTTTTGTCACTGCACGGCAGCTTAAAGTCAGTCTGAAATCACCTTGGTTGTTCTTCAACTAGTTTTCCATTTGGCAAGTTTACATCAGGAAACTTTGCTGTTTCCTGAGCCTGAGCTCACATCTCGTACTGCTGAGTTTTACCCCATTCTGATTTCCTTCGTCATTCATAAGCGTGGTTTGCATAAAGAAAATTGGCAGTTGACAAATACTGCTAATAAAAGCATGTTGAGAGCAGCTCAGAAAAGAGCACTCTTTTAATAATTCAGTGTAACAAAAATAAAGCGGATAAATCTGAGAGTAGATTTTCATGTTTTATTTTGAAAAACGTTTTCTGTGATTATTTTATACTTATTTTCATTACAAAGAGGGGGTGTGTACAGCCTCAAGCTCCTAGCCTGCATTAACCATATATAAAAAGCCACCTTTCCAAACTGATTTAGGAATAATAATGCTTTGGCTTCCACCCTGCAAATTGCAAATCAACTTAACTTTGAACACAGTCCCAGCAGTTTCTCTAGTAGTGAAGTCAATTACTTGGCATACAGTTATTTATTGCTTTGAATAGATTCTTTAGGACCAGCTATTTGCTGGAACGTTCTGAGAGGGATAAAATGAATTATTCTAGGTAGGACTGCATAAGGTGTGTAACAAGGGGAGAATTGCTGGGGTGTTTTGAGTGGGTTGTGGGGGTGGTTTTTTTGGTTTAGGTTGTTTTTTCTTTTTCTTTAGTTGTTTGGGATAAAGTGTTTTGCGTGGCTATGTTCTGGGTTGGGTTTTTTGGTGCTGGCTGCTTGCTTTTGGTTGTTTTGTTGATGCTTTTTGGGGGGTTGGATTGGTTTGCTCAAAATGAATCCAAAATGTTTCCTCACACGTCAGCACTCTGGTTGAAATTTGGTATTAGACTTTAATCATCTACACGGATAAATCCCATAGGCGTTATTTTAAAACCGCAATAATAACCCTGAATTCTGTAACTACACTTAATCAAGTAATACTTCTGAGATTTGTCTCACAAGCTTGGAGGTTTTTTTTCATGTTCAGGGTTTGGCTTTGCCCCTTTTCTGCCTTTACCAGAGCTCCCCGTGGAATTCAATCTGCGACAGAATTCATCCCAAAACACAGCCTGCAGACTGAAATCCAAAATCTGGTAGTTACTGCTACAACTCAGACGAGGTCTCTGAAGCAAAATACTCAAACTTGGGTGCTGCTGAAAAAGACATCAGGTGCTTACTGTGGCATGTATCAGGAGAACTGCATGTCATTGTTTTTAATAAAGCCCACTTTTTTTAATTAAAGTAAATAATGTCCAAACTTGATTTCTTGTCAGAAAGATATCGGAGCAAGCAGAGTATGTGCAGAAGTAAGTCCTGGTATTTATAAGCTACTTAAATATACAGGCTTTGATATGTCTGCTGAGACCTTGGTTCTTCTTGCATGTGACCCAAATAACTTCAATATTGGAAGAAATAATTCTGCTGAGAAAAGTGTGTGGATTTAATACGGGGAGCTGGACTTGTACTTACCATGTTATCCAGCAGCTGAGGTTCTGTTTACATACATTAGCTTTAGATAAAATAGCAGTAAACCACATACTCCTATTTTGTCTCCTGCACAGCATAGGTGTTGCAGGACATAACTTCAAATTTAATTTCCAGATGTGCTGTACAGTCAACAGAGTGCAAAAGGCATAACAAGAACTTTGCACTTGAGCAAAATCTTTTTGGATAATCTGATTTAATGATACAAAAGAGAAAATTTCCTCCTCGGTTCTAGGTTGGTATAAATAGACATAACTTTGACTTCTGTAGGTTATTCTTATTTAGAGCAGCTGAGACTATGTATCAAAGATGTGTATTTTTTTGTGTGTGTGAACTTTATTTCTGTCACAGGTACTTTTTCATTGAAAGTGTGGCTCTATTTACAGGGAAAGGGGGGAAAAAATAAGGTGTGGGAAGGGGATGGAATGTTTCCATTCTGCAGGGCAGGGGAAAAAAGAAAAAAAGGGTGCTGATATAAACCCCGAGCTAAGGAGGATGCCTCTGCCGTGCTTCCCACAGCACAATTAAAACTCCAGTTGCAGCTCTGAATACAGTCGGCTGTGTCTGACGCCTAAAGTCACTCTAAGAAAGAAGGTCCTCATAGGCGATGGTGCTTCAAAGGCCTATGACCAGTTGCAAAGGACACATCGCTGGATCGCAAAGCCCAATATAATTTAAGACCTGCCATTATCATAAGTAGCTATTAATTTGGGATGACTTTAGACCAGGTTCTCAATGACCACTCTGTGTGTTAATTGCAGTGAGACTTTCTGGGTGAGAAGGTCCTCTTTGCATCCGTGAGTACACATTAAGTCTAAGCTGTAGCTTTTTTTAGTGAGAAATAGCAAAATAGGAGCCAGGTCCTCAGCTGGGGCTGGAAGAATAGTTATTTCATAGCAGCTTTTGTCATCCAGATGGCTTTGATCAATTTTTTTTTTATGACCAAAGATGTTTCCTGGCATGTGAAAAGTTTGTTTTCAGGAGGTCTGCATAAAGCATTTCAGTGCAATGATGAATTAGTATCTTTGTGCTAACAGTAAGTCTCAAAGCGGAGTTTAGCTTCATTAATAAAGCAGACTTATCGTGCATCCCACTTCCATCGTGCTCAAGCACATGGATGGTGCCCTGGATGCTCTGTAATGACTGCTTGTTTCCTGGCCGGGGGAGATGTGTTGCGTTAACACGAAGAAACGAATCCTTTCTAATTATTTATTTATTTTTACCATATCCAACATAGGATAATTAACATGCAGCAGGGCATGGTCTAGATGACCAATTAACTTCAAATAAATGTGTTCTGGTAATTACTCCCCATACAGCAATGCAAATATTACATTAACTTTTAGGGGTGAATTGTATGGATCTTTGAGTTTGAGTAATTTAAGATCAAATAAATTGACGCAACTTCAGCTAAAGTGTTTTTGTAAAACCTCCGGTCCGTTTTCTCTCTCCGAACGCGGCCCTGCTCGGGTTGGTGCTGTCTGTGTGTAATGTGACATTCCCAAACAGTTCCTTTTGCTGTGGAATTGCATCCAGACCAGGCTGGATGTTCGGACAGACCCGGCTGCCTTTCTGAAGGCAGGAGGTTAAGTTTGCTCTGTATTATTTTCACGTTGCTTATATATACTTCTGAAAATCATTCAAGGCCATTGAATTAATACCAGAATCAAACAGCCTTTAATTTAATAGCGGGTAATTGGATGCATCGTAGACACTAATTAAATCTTTAATCAAAGCTGCACACACCTGCCTGCTGGTACCTGTCAGCGAGAGCCCGCTTTCCCTGCGCCTGTGGCTCACTGACAGCGCGCTCTCCCAGACCAGCGTTCCGTATGAGGTGTCCTCGTTTTTTCCAGACATCCCTCTGAACTTCCCATGGCATTTTCTTCTTGAGAACCACCTTTGCCCATGCAAACCAGTTGGCTAGACTGTAAGATTTCTGCTCAGACATCACCAGTTATAAACAAGCAGAAAAGGGTGATATGTCTTATCTGGTCTGAGGAATATACAACAATGGTAAAAGCAATTGTGATTGTGCGTTCTCCAAGCTCTTCATGATCTTCAAAAGGGTCAGCTTTGTGGCTCTGGAAATACATAACCATTTTCCAACTGGTCAGATTAATACGAAGGAGGAATGAATAGTTAATTTTACCCTTGCAGAGAGACCAAGTTCCCACACCGCTGCCATGACAGACTGTACAACTGCCATAAAGATTTGGAAATCCTCTTTACTAGGAACCTTAACTCATGTAGTTCAACCCCATGTTTAAATTTCAACGTTAACCCCTCAAGAGCTGTGTATTCACACAATTATTTCCATGGACATTAACTTTTGCATTTGTGGGAGCTTAATTTGTGGAGTTAGACTTGAGCTCTGCCTGTGAGTGGACGTTGGCCCCCACATTCCAGCCCCTCACAGTAGAAACATTAATTAATAAGCGTTGCTTGAGTTGAATAGTTTTTTCATAGCAAGTGATCCAACTGTCCAAAGGTGCTTAATCTCAATTATAGAAATTCCTCTCCATCCTATGAAGTACACTTAGAAAGGCTAATACAAGCTGCTGTTGCAATAAGCTTTTTTTTAATGGCATGGACATTGAAAATGTGTTTCCAAGTGCTCTTTAGCAAATGATTTGCTTAAATATCAAATTTGATATAAATATTTTCAGTTAAGATGGAGACATGCATGGGAAATTCCAGATGAAAGGATTTAACCCAAATGACACTACACAGGGATGTTGCAATAATGGGACTTCATAAAGGAGGTTGGTTGTAAATTAGTTTGGCATGGGAGACTCGGCTGTTTGTCCCCCGTCCGCTGGAAACTGCTTCACTTCTCAAAGGCAACAGCAGTTGTACAGACCTGGCAAAGGTCACTTTGTGTAGGAATATGTCTGTGCTGCACCAGGCTTGACACTAGGTATCCAGAGCCTAATTTTTCGGAAATTAAAACCTTTTTAAAATACAGTATCCTATCCCTTGATAATACCAAAGGACACGCTGGGCTGCCAGAATGTAACAAGCTGCTTTCAGCAGTACTAGGTCTCACCGTTGGGCAGATTTGATGGGGTTAAAAACTGTGCTGCAAAAACTTCTTTGATCAAAGGTGTATTTGAAAATTTTACGGTCTTGTTTCTCTAAGTTGCTGTGTCCAGTTCATCTAAGTCTGGCATCGCGCTCCTTACTGACACCGTTCTGCCGTTCCTGCCTGCATCCGACATGCCAATCTGAAGCCCAAAAAACAAGTTCCCCATAAACCAGCTACTCTCCTGAAACGCTGGGACTACTATGGTATTTCAAGGTTGTTTTTTCCTAACAGAGATATATCAGAACTATTTTAAAAAAAAAAAAAAAAAGGAAATTAACTGCACAGCGGACTTTTTCTTTCAAACTTTGCAAAGGTTATTTATTCTATATGAGGGAAAGATTACTATAATGAATGTCACGTGCCTTTGATTTACCTGCTTGGTTTTAGATTTTTACTATTGAATTACACCAAGAAAAGCCTGTTCAGGACACCAGGCAGGAAATGAAGGAGCAACTAGTGATAAAAGAGGCTTTTGGGGAAAATATATCACAGGCCCTTCAGGAAACAGTGACATGTTCTTGCTTAAGCAGTGTTTGCCTGCCAGGTTCCAGAGAGGTTAACAGACTTGTTTTTCTTTGATTTCTCGGTTGTTTTATAGCCCCCTACAGGGCTGGAGCCCAGAGCTGTCCCGTGTGTCCTACCTGCGCTAGGCCAGCAGCGCCAGCACGGCCAGGCTGGACACGAGAACTCTGAGCGGTGGTGCTGCTTAGGCAAACCCACGTTAGGAACCCTTTGTTCGTTCGCAGAGTGCTTTTAGATGATGGCATAAGCTGCTATTTTGCAAAGCGCTATTTTGAAGCACTTGAAGTTGTTATAACAAGCAAAGATGCAAAATGTAAATGTTCCTGGGTGGGCCTTAGGTTCGGGTTGCCGATGGCATGGAAATGAGAACGTGAAAATTAATTGCATGAGAAACCTAGAGATCTGGCAGAGTTGTGACAGTTGCTAATGTTTTGGTTGCTTTCGGTTCATGCTGCGTCTGAAGTGCAGCATGAATGGACACCTCTCAAAAATATTGAATGTTAAGATCCTCAGTGGATGGTTTTAAAGGGCTGCTTTATCTATTAAATCAGAACTTTACCTGCAGCAGTCCGAATCTAGAATCTCCTCAGAGCACAAAGGTGACAGTAGCATCGGGAAAGCAGGATTTCGCCCTGTATTTTTAGAAAACTGTCGCATTCTTTATTTGCAGTCAGCCCCAAAATGTGCTGCTTTGCATGTGCGCAATCTTGATGAAGCACAAAGGATTTCAGAGGTGTTCCTCGCAGTTGAGAGCCAGTTCTGCTCTTTGGGACATGCTTCTGGCAAGAACGTGACTTACCAGCGCGGGCCACTGAAATCAAAGGAGCTGTGTCCCACAGGGCTAAACTTATGTGTCAGCGTTACATGCATTGCAATGATAGCTCTCGTGCTGCAGCAGTTGATAGGTCTCTCCCAAAGGTAAATTAAGGTTTTCTTCGCACTGCGAAAGTGTGCCTGAAGGAGAAAGGATGACGTCTGGGAGTGTTTCTTGGCTCGGTAACAAGTGAGGGGGGCAATGCCCGTTGTATTAGCAGTTCTGAAGTCTGTGAATCTGACACTTGATTGACGGCCTGTGTGAGCGCTGCCTGGGCTGCCCCTTCTCTGGTCAAAGGTGTAGTGACTTCTGTGGCATTCGCTTAAATCAGAGCAACTGCTCTATAACAACAGACGGGGCGTTTGCATGCAAAGTGAATGCTCTGAAGCGGATCAGAGGGGCTACAAAAGGGCGAAGTAGCTTATTTCAAAGAGAACTGGAACAGTAAAATTGTATTTAGTTGCAGCATCTGACTAGTAGATGGCAAGGAATAAATTGAGGAACGCAACAACCATGTGGATGTGTCAGGGGAGCTAGTTACCAGCAGGTGAAGTGTGGGACTTCTGTAGCATAAACCCCAATCCAATCTCTAAAACAGTCGGTCGTGGCACTGTCATAAACCTGACGGTAGTTTCGATATCTGCCAGCGTGTGGCCACAGGAGCCATCGGGACCTCACCCAGCCCCAGCAGCTCTCTGGTTTCCCGGGCTGGAAGGGCAGGGGCAGGAAATAATTGGGGCTTTTCCTACTGATACTCTTGATATACGTATATTTATTTTGACAGAGTCAGGAAAATGGTAGAGAAGGCCACCAGCCCCTGTGCTGACAGCTCACACGTATTTGGCAGACATCAGCGTGCAAGGAGGGGGTTAACAAAGTCACTTCTGTGAGTGTATATGGGAGGTTTTGGGGTCTTTCTGGCTTTCCACAGGGAAAAAAAAATGCAAGTTTTTAGACATAAGAAATCCTCTGGAAAAAATAAATGTCCAGTGTACTGCTATAAAGAAGTGCTCCTGAGAATGTGTAAGCCAAGCCCTGGAAGGGAGGAGGCTAAAATGACAACAGCTGGAAAATTGTAGATAATTGTAATAGGAAAAGAAGTAAGAGGGACTAAAGCCAATTCCAGGAAAAAATGTTACTGTTGTGCTTTAAAGCGTGCCTATTATAAGGGACATCCTTAGTTGCACTGGTTTTCATGAGACATAATCACATACTTGAAGCTTTTATAGAGAGTTTGTTCTTTGAAGTACTTTTCCATATCAGGATTCAAAAAAAACCCAAACCACTCATATTGCTAGATTTTTTTTTTTTTTCCTTCTGGCATTGCAGCATTTTACTGCCCCATCCATCCTCAGGCTTCTTACATCTGTGATGTTTTGCAAGGATTTCACTGAAGTCAATTAATCTGGATTTACGCCCACACTGAGAGACTGCAGAACAAGAACTGCTACATCTTATTTTTAAGCGTTGTCTCTTTTCCAGACCCAGGGCTGGCCTATAAAGGTGTGGGGGTATTTTTCAGGAGGAGGGTGTAGGATCAGGTGACTGCTGAGGTCCTGTCCAGCCACAGCTTTTCAGTGGATCCGTGTTTCTTCCTCAGTGGACGGACTTGCTGTCGGGGCATTGCTGCTTGCAGAAGTCAGGGTGCATTCCCAAAGGAGCGAGCGGGAGGGGAAGTGCGTCCCGGCACAGCCAGCATCACTAGTCTAACAGCCTTTCTCAACTTTTAGTCTTTTCTAGCTGAGCAATGGCAGCGTGTCTGTCTCACGTTGACTCAATGATCAGGGCAAAATAAATTTATTTCCAGCGTCCTCTAGTAATGGTCCATCTCAAAGGAATGTCTTTTGCTTACTACTGCAAACAGTGAGGAAACAGTGCCTGGCTGGGTTATGAGCAGAGAGCTCTCTTTGGCATCTCATATGTGGAAGCCTTGTATTTTTCTTAGTCATCTTTTGGGGAAATCATCGGAGGGACGCCAAAAGCTGCTTTTCTCATTACCATCCGAAAGAGTATTAGATGTGGGCTGTCAATATAGATACGGGGTCTGGGGTTAAATATAGAGTAGTGGTGTGTGTTCAAGACTGGCATTGTGGGCTGGGAGAGGACAGGAGTCAGCCTTGTTCAGGGAGCTCGAGAGGCAGGATAAGAGCAGAGAGCCTTTGAGGTCGTGTTAAGGAGTGCATGTCTGACACGGGAGAGGAAAGGTGATAGACAGGAGAGCTAGAAATATTTTCTTACAGATAAATGTGGAACAGACAACTCTTTAATTATGCATCTTTTAAGTTTGGTTTGCAAATTGACTCAATAGTATATAATCATGATTTATTTAAAGGTAAATTAGCATTTGACTTAGAATTTTCAGTTGGATAAGTCATTTGCATTTTTGGTGCGTATGGAGCTCATGTTTGATACTTCATGGTTTTTAGGTCACTAATATGAAAATGTTGGATGCCTTTTTTTTTTTTTCCTCTTCCATAAGACAACCTAAGTCATGGCATTAAGAAACATTACTTTCATATTGGTGAGAATGTTTTACTAGTTATTAAAAGCATATGTGGCACTTTCCTCTTTGCTTCAGGTACAACCAGTCTTTTGTTGCTGAGTTTCTGGATTTGTGCTCCCAGGGTCTGTATTATTGATCACAGGTATTGCCCCGTGTTGCTCGAGTCAATGTGTGTTTGTGGCACAAGAAACTGACCTCAGCACTTTGTTACACGACAAAAAGGGGGTGGGTGGAGGGGTGGGATGTGGAAATCTAACGTTTTGAAATGTGTTGTCTTGTGGGTTTCTTAAAACAAATAATACTGGTTTTGAAAAGTTGAAAAAAGTCTTAACTATCTGCTTCCACTGTGATCCACGTTCATTTAGTTCTCTGTTTGCTTTCATGCAAAGTCTCTGGTGGTTATATCTATCAAAACTTTTTGTTAGTCATCGATCTCAAAAGACAAGGGCCTTTCAGTCTGCCTGAGGAAACTTAGTATACCGACAGTTGTAGCTTTTACATGTTTCTAGTGCCATTTATTCTTAGAAGATGAATGATTAGGAAAGATAATACATCGGAATAGGAGAATTTTTTTTTTTTTAAAAGGCATTTAGAAACTGCATTTAAACCTGTGTGTAAGTCCTCATTGTTGAGGTGGGTTTGTCTGTGATGTTGTAGAAGTCAAATCATACTCTAGTCCAGAAAAGATCCCTTGTGGTTAGCATTTTCCTGGAAACAGCAGCTATAAGGCTGTAGGGTTATTTCGGCTATACCTAGCATTAGTTAGGGTTCCTTTTACATCTTTATAAACCCAGAGTGACTTTTGAATTACTGGTATAGGGGCTGCCGGAATTTGGCTTATTAATTGTGAACACCCATGGTTTATTCCTGCAAAATCCTACAATCTGCAGCAGTGAGCTCATAGTACCCAGGGCTCTCCCGGTGGAAATGCTTTATCAACATCGTACTCGGTGAGCATAGGTAGCAACCTGAGAAACAGCCCGTTCTCAGTTTTCTGTTCTTGTTGTCGTCTTGTGACAAGCAAAGCAATGGTATTGGGTCTCCTCGCTTTTACCCAAAACACTAGAAAGAGTGAAAATAACCTGGTTGACTCTTCAGTGAGTTCTACAGACCATGCAAAGCCAACTGTCTTTTAAGCAGAACTTGGTAAATAGGTAAGCATAGGGGAAAACTGACTTTTCAGAGCTACCCTTCACTACTGTTAGTCGTTTGCAAGTGGCTAACCACTGCTGTAATGCTTTGCTGTTTGGAATTATTCACCAAGACCAAGAATCATCTAGAGGGGGCATGTCGCTCAGAAGTAGTTCAGCCAAGAATTTCAGCAGTGCAGCTTGTTTCCCTGCGTGCAGAGGTTCCTTGATAAGGTTTCCTACACGAACCACATAAATATAAGTCTTCAAAATTGCCTGTCTGGTGCCAGTACATGTTACAACCACGCAAAATGCAATTTTTCTAAATCTGCTCCAATATTCACTTAATGGCCTTGCATGCCTGACAGTAAAGCTTCTCTGCCAGAACACTCACAAGAAGTGAGCGCAAAAAGGAGACAAGAGCTGCAGTGTGGCCATTTAATAATCGAAATGAACTGGTTGAGCAGGAAAAGCACATTCTGGGTGTTTTTATGCTTTATAGTTTGCATGCTGCTACTACTCCAATTCCACAAAGCTCCTGGGATTCTGTATGGTTTATAGTATATGACTCACTGGTCTTCTGACACTAAGCTATTTGACACATAAAGATTTTGATTTATACTTCCCTGGAGAAATGTATGTACAGATAAAGGTTACAGAGGGAGGTAAGTGGCCCTCAAATTGTATTCCCTTTAAAAAGTGAGAGAAAGTCTCTTTTCCTTTAAAATGTTGAATCGGATAGCAATATTGCCAGTTACAGAAGCCTTCACGGCACGCCGCTCTGCAGCTTGTTTACGTACATCCAGAGTGAAGGTAGTGAAGATACTTTTTACAAGCTATTACTTTCCACATAAACAAAATGGTAGTGAAACAACCCATATTTGAAAGTGCTTTATTTATAGCATCTTATTTTAAAACGTGGTTTCTGCTCCTCTTCGCTTTGGTTTAGGAAGCAGGTAGGAATATTAAGTCGTGGGGTGTGACCACAATGCAATGTTTGGTTTTTCCTTCCCTTTTCCATATATTGTTGTGGTGTCAGTGGCTTTCAGATCCTTTGGCCACTACCTTTTAAGAAGGGTTTGGTATCCGTTATTGGTTAGCCTCCACAGCAGCGTTTCCTGGTGAGTGCCCCAAATACATTCACAAACAAGTACCTGGAGCTTGGCAGCAGGCTCTCCCTGAGCTTTACTTAAATATTCTGTAGATTCAAAAGTGGGAAAGGCGGGGAGGCAATGCTGAGGGTAACATATAGGGGCCTGTGCCCAGGTAACTTCTGTGAGCTGCTGAGAGGCAGGGAACGTTGTTGTCTCCCTGCCACCCTCAGAAAGCTGACAGCGTTTCTGCTCTTCGTTTATTAGAGGAACACAAAAGGAGCCGCAGAGCTGGGCTGTACGCGGTCTGTACAATGGACATCCTTTTCCTGTAAAGAAGTGCATTCAACCGTGCATGATTAATTTTTCCCTCTGGTGCGTCACTTACAGCCACTGAGAATGTTTTCCCCAGAAACACAATACCTGATTTCTTAACTACAAAAATTGGTGAGTATTTAAACTTCATGGAGCCTGAGTAGCCCCCAGAACTTCAATAGCCCCAAACCAGTTATTCAGTATGAAGTCTTTGCTTTCACTCTTTCTAATAATGTGCATTTTTTATTATTGTACATCAATAGTTTATCTCAAAGAAACGGCAAGAAAGACGGTGCTATTCCATGTCTAGAAGAGCTCTGCTGATAGACAGCTAGAGGTTTTTCTACTTATCTCCAGGTGTTTCAGAATTTCAAAATTGCTATGGAAAAGCATGTAATTGTTTGGGCCACAGTTTGTTGAAATTCCGTCAAAATGAGATAATTTTGAAAAGTATGGAGGGACAGCTGCAGTCAGGGTCAGTCAGGCCAACCTACTAACAACCCTAAGTGATTATAAATAGCCTTTTGAGAAATTTAAGTGGTAGCTTCACTCATTTTTGTGTTGTCATTCTCTATCTGACAGCAAAGATGATCCTGTATTTTGAATTCTAAAGCTATCGTTTTATAGTCATCGATTTTTATGGGGAAATGGGGTAGAGGAGAAAGGGAAAACCTTACTGTGGTTACAAGGTAAGGTTCCATCCATATGTGCTACTGACTATAAGGTCTGACCCTGGAGCCATCGGAGTCAGTAACAACGTTTTTACCAATCTTGGAGGTGCATGACTCCATCTGTCATGCTCAATCTTAAAGCACAGCGCCTGGTCCTGAAAGCAAACCCCTCAGAGCAGAGTCACTGGCGTAGCAGTAAGAGCCGTCAGACCACTGCACGCGGGCTGGCGTTGAACGTGCCTGAGCCTGGTCCGGGTGCTGAGCAGAGGACCATCCCAGTCTTAGGACTGTCTGGAAACGCAGTACCTTGCATGTGCCTCGCTCTTTAAATCGCAGCCCTATCTGAATTTTTAAGCCAGAGTGGTATGTCTTTCTGCGAGCAGGAAAGGAGGGTTGTTTAACATCTAGCTCTTGCTGGGTGGCACTGGGGAGTTTTCAGGAACTTAAGTATGATCGTCATCTCTGTTTTAACATTCATTGTGCAATGTCACAGGCAAGAAGTAGCTTATGGGTCAGCAGAAATGTTTTGAGAGACGTGTATAAAGGGATTACTGGATTACAGGAATTGTGAGAAAAGCATGGGATACTTCCACGTGAATTCCTAAAAATTTACCATGCGCATGGTAGCAGCAGTGTCTTCCCTGTCTTGGTCAGGCCTGGCTGACACATGGTCTTTCATTTTCTTAACTTTTCCATCCTCTGAGGGAAACCCTTCTTAGAGGTTGGGAAAGGGAGGCGGTAAAATGCACCTGATTACACTTGACAGTAGTGGATGTGCTTTAGTATGGGCCCCTTGTGTTAGTCTGGAAAAGTTGAAAAGGAGCCCATGGTTATTTTAATGTTAATTATCATTCTGAAGTCACGTTGAAAAAAGAACAGCTAGGCAAAAACAGGCAATAAAATTACTCGCAGACAAGGCAAAATATACCATATGTCAGCTACACCTTAAAGCCAACGGGGCGCTGCCTTTGTTTTTCTCAATGTGGTGTTTTTGCTGAGGTGTTACAGGACACCTCGTGCTTCCCACGGCAAAGCCCCGGCATTTGCTGGGTGTCTGACACAACAGTACAGTACTGCCTTTTTCATTTTAGCATTTATTTATTATTTTACAATTATACGCTCAGGCCCTTGCAGAGCTTGCAATTGAAGGGTAAATATTTGAATTTTTATTTTTCAATTGATTGCCTGACTTTAACATCTGCTGAGTACAGGAGATGCAAGAGCTGATGGAAAAAAAAGTATGTCTGTTCTCAGCAGGGCATCGCCTCAGCTCTCCTCAGATATTTTCTCCTGACGTGTTCAGTGCTGAACATACAAGCGCTTACTCCCCAGCGGCATCGGGCTCATCGCTGCTGAGGACTTTGGTACGCTCCAAGTCATTTACACCATCTAGGAAACAGGCAGCAGAGCTTGCCGAGAGCCCCCCGAGCAGTCCTCTTGGCAGAGAAGGGATGTGGCTCCAGCAGGCACAGGGCAGGGGGACGTTTCCCTTGGGACACCCCTAGAAAAGAGGAGACTCAAATGCAACGGCCTGTGCGTGAGGGCTGTAGGTAACACCATCCTCGACTGCCATATACCTAACCAACAACAAATTACGTGAACCGATAGGGAGAAAAAGTTAATTAAAGTGATTTTTGCCTTTGAGCGAGGAAAAGAATTCTGCTCTAAATCCCTAGGAATAGGGTGATTTGTCATTTTAAAAGCTCTATTTCTGTTCACTATTCATGTCACACCGTCCCAACCATTACACAGACTGTTAAATTAAATGCGACATCTCAGGAGTTGCATTGTCCAAGAACTTATGTGGTAAAAAGGTGGAGGAAAACATTGCAGCTCAGCTTATAATGCAGTAATACAGCTGCTCTAGTAATGTCGGGGCTATTTTTCTTGTCTCTTCTTTATCTTATTTGCCCACATGGATAACAAACATAGAGAAAGCAAACTGTTGCCACCTCATGCAAATAAAAACTTCTAGAACCAGCTGGAACACTTCAGCGTTATATAGAGTACCAATAAAATACTTGTTAGTGGCTTTTGCTCTCTATGTACCTTATGCTGGAGTGGGGTTTCCCTGTTGATCTGTGTTACAAAGAACTGATTGTGCCACGGGTGAGGAGCTAAAATTGTATTTTATAGTCTGAATCAGCAAATCTTTTCGAGTTCATTGATTAAAGCTCGGCAAAAAGTTATTTTTGGATGGGAAGCTAGGCAGTTCCGACCTCTCCCTGACTTTGCAGAGAAAGCCTAAAGAAAACCAAAGCTTTTGTGTGACACATCACTTGATTTTGTAACAAGTGGCAAATGAGGGTGGTGTTTTGCCTCCCAGGTGATGCTGTGATGGTGGGCAGGGAGGACACTGGGTGAAACGCATCTCTCGGCACCGGGCGGCTGTTTCTGGAGCGACGGATGTGCCTCAGTGTTGCCTGCGGGAGCAAAGGCTCCCGTCCCCTCAGGGAGGGAGCAGCGGCTCAGGCGGCGCTTTGGCACTGGCAGCACTTGCTCTCTGGGTGTCCCCTTCCCTTCCCCTTCTCCCTTCTCCTCTCCAGGGCAATTCTCAGGACTTGGCACACAGCTCAACAATGAGAGCCAGCGGCCTTTCACACGGGACTGCAGTTTCCCAGGGGGCTGGCAGATACTCGATGCCCTTTTCCTCCTTGCTGTTGCTACAGCTCTGGATGGAGGGAAGCAGCTCCATATTCTTCCTGAACAGTCATTAAGACAGACCTTCCCATAACCAAATATCAGGCAGAGAAACAGTCTATGCAGGCACCAAAGTAGATCTTCCTTTTGATCTCCCTCTTTTTGAAACCTCTGGTTAAAGAAATGGGGGGGGGGGGGGATGTGATTTAATAAATTAGGCTCTATTAGACTTCACGATCAGTGTGAAGTTGCTGTAGTAAAAGAGAAATTGCAGAGCTCTTGTATAAAGGCAGAATCTGTCTGAAATGCGCAAGTGTCAAAAGCTGGTCCTGGCTGCCACAAAAGTTAGATGTGTTGTACCAAATTCAGCAGAAGTAGAGAATAATGTTCCAAGTAGGAGCTAGGAGGGAAAACATTTAAAGTAACCATTAATCTCTGACTCTGATTCTGTCTATAAGCTGGAGACGCAGACAAGGAGAGGGACAAAAAAAAGAGGGTGAAAGCACTTCATGAAGACTGGAAATTCCGCTGTGGAGTGAAGCTGCTCCATTGCTCATTGCTTGCTTTGAGTAGGGACTCTAGATGACGCCTATCGCAGACCCTCTCTTTGTGATTGTCTCAGTCCAACTAGGATTTATAGTTGCTCTTGAAGTATTTGTCTTCTGGCTTCAACCAAGAGAAAATATTCTCTGTGATTTAGGAGATCTGTGAACACAATTCATTCCATTCATGTAGCAGAAAAAGAAAAACCATGAAACATCACCTGCAATTAAATCAAACTGGTGACATTATGTTCTGCTCACAGACATTCCGCAATCAGAGAAAAAGCTAACATCCTCAAATAGGTTCTTTGCTTTACAAGCAACTTGGGCTTTTTTTTCACCACGAGGTAAATCAGTGTGCTAAAAGCAAGGCTACACATCAAAGCCTTAAAGTCCGTACCATTAAAGAAGAAACACAAAAAAACCCTGAACATGCCCCCCCAAACCAAACCAAACCCAAGAAGGAATGGGGAATGTACTCTTATTGGTGCCCGTAGAGGACTCCCACTTTTAATGATCCTCGGTGGTGGTACAGATGGGTTTTTATCATGAGCATTCTCTAAGAATGATTATTTGTCCTCATTTGTTGCCTGATAGGAGTCCCCTTCCCTCCAGGTCGGTCCAGGAGCACGATGCACAGCTCCCTGGGATCAACTAGGGAACTTACTTTTTGTTAGTTCCAGGCCCATTACTTTCTGGGAAAAAAAAAGGTGGAGACGTTTAATAAGATCAGTTACCCTTGAAGGTATTTTAAGATCATCTTTCTGTAGCTAATGAGCAAGTAGACAAGAGTCGAAAGATGAAGCTAGTTATCCCAGTGCTGGTGAAAGCTACGTGAAAATGACTGAATGTCTAACACTAAAAGTAACTACATTGTATAGAAGTAACAGAAATGTTCATAGGAAGATGACTTTCCTATTTATTTGCTTATTTGACTGTAGTCAAATTTTACATGGCTGAAGCAGAATCACATCTGACAAAATAATACAGCTTTAAATCACTGATTTCTACCTAACAAGCATCCTTAGCATTGCTAGCATATGGAACATAGGCACAGCCTTTGTATAACACAGTATTTGTGATTAATGGGACAAGGAAATTCACTATGTGGATGCTTTTGAGTAAAAAAGAAATGCAGGGCTTCCATCCTAAACTGCAGTTTGTCCATGTTGTTAAATACCCTACCCCAAATCATGAGACAATTTTTTCCAATATGTAGAACCAGTAACTAACTTAAAGTCTTTGCCTGTTGGAGAAGATGCCTCCTCGGGTATTTGCTATGCTGTATTACACTTGGTAAATATTTTTATATTTGGTATCACTAATTTTGGAGGTTTGGAGCTATTTCAGTAATTTCTCATCATATCCATCATGTGAACTATGGACCTTGTGACGGAGATCATACTAAGGGTGATGTTTGTATTTTATACCAACTTGATTGTGGATTTGGGTTACCCACCTGCTTCAACATTGGGTTTCTGGGTAAAATGCTCCTTTTGCTGTGCCCACTGATTTTTTTGAGATGCCTTTATTGCAGTGGATTAGCTGGTAAGTCTCTGTTTACTCAGCCCCTCTTCTTTGCATTAACAGCCCTGCCATCTACAAACCAGCTCACAAGAGATGTCCAAGACGAACACTCTTGCCCCGATAAACATCTCTGATAAACCCCTGATACTTGCTGTGTGATCCTGGAGAACAGACACGACGATCCATGGAGAACCAGTCCCTCCCTGACCACTGAAGGGCTGTTTCCCAGAAGATGGAGCTCTTTCCCCGAGACTGGTGGTGGAGATCTTGTAAGTTCAGTATCATCCAAACTTTGAGAATTCTTACGGATGTCAGTGAATTATTCTTCTTAGCTGAGAGAAAGAAGAGAAAATGAACATGCTGACCATATATATTTTATTATAAAAGTCTTTTTCTTTCCCTCAGTAAATGATACTTAACTGTAATAATAGTACGTGAAAGCAAATTCAGTAATTAAAGAGTACAGATGCCAAACTTTTTTTTTTTCTCCTTTGAAGCAACATATGACTCCTCGGCAGACTTGGGTATATAAAGCTTTGCAATTTTCTTGAGTTTAGCACTTGATTAGAAAGATGGCGATTTGTCTTACTGGCAGCAGTCGCTCCCTTCCTGCTGGAAGCAGATCCATTCACTCCTCTCCGGGGTAGACGGGTGTTTATTTCTAGTGTGGTTTGGTTTCCACCTGTGCATGATAAAACTGAGAGGGATTTTAAATTTCCACGTTGAAAACCAAGTTAAAAAGTAATGAGCATAGAAGACTGAAGGAAAAATATGGATGTTTATTCTTGCTGAAGTAAGGACGGTTTGTGGGAACCCACAAATCATGCAGTAGGTGTCCCTTCTGTTGGGACTGGAGCAGCAGAGCCTTTCTGGTACCAGGTGCTGAAGGAAATAAGCGCACGAGAATTTGAATACACTTACAGTGTCTTACGTATATTTAATGTTTGATGATCTTCCCTTAAAAGCAGTGTTAACCCTGACCCTCCTTCCCGGCTCACCCCGAATCTGGGTCAGGCTGTTGGTCTCTCTTAAGCCTGGACGCATTGAGGAGCCCTTACAGAAAATGCACAAAACTGTTGTTGTTAATGACACCAAACTATTGTCAGTGTCTCAGTTTCCACTATTTGGGTGTTATGAACATTTTACTTCTCATTTTATTGCTGCAGATCAGATATTAGTTTTTTTACAGCTCGCCTGTGTGTTATCTTAACTGCAAAAAAGGTTATGAAGAAGGGAAGTTTTATAAGCACCGACGTGGTTGTCATGACTACCTAAGCCTCTTTGCTGGTACTGTATGAGTCTTTCGCTTTATCTGTCTAGCTTTTACACAAACTTTTTTTTTTTGCATAAGTACTGACGAAACAGGGCTCAAGAAACATCTATAAGCCTAAATACGTGGGGGGCGTGCGGCATCCAGGTGAGCTAATGCGTGTGTTCTGTGCCTGGGACAGTGAGAGGCGCAGGTCAAAGCTGTTCTCTACTTTTGGCTGAACTTGGCAAGATCTGAAGTCCTGCCAATCGCGGTTACAAATGACCAAGTGAAGCTGCTCTGCCTCAGCGTGAGCTGCAGGTATTCTCCATGAAGCTGCTAGCATTATAAAGTTTGAAAAATTTTTTTTTTGTTCATGCTCATTTTTCCTTTGCACTAATTGTGATATTTGCAATCCTCCCCATCTCTTCAGCATCTGATTTTCTCACAGGATGCAAAGCAGGTGGATCTGCCTTTCTCTTTGCCCAGCTAGACTGTCAGGCTCTCCTTGGGATGTTTCTCTCCCACTTGGTCGTTGGAAGCGGGAGAGGCTGCAAGTTCCCGAGCAGCAAAACACCCCTCGTCCCGGGGAAACCAGTACTCCATTTATGGCAGTTTGTAAGAGTCTTCCCACAGGCTCGTAAGGATGGGAGAGCTGGGACATGTGAATGTTCTCTGTGAGGCACTCGGAAAAGTGCAGTTGAGCCTCCAAAGCCATTTTTTGGTTTTGTTTCTTTTTTCTTTAAGGGAAGAGTTTGCTAAGTGACAGACTCACGGATCACTTGCAAGGGAACGACCAGAAGTAGGAGTAGCGTGAGTCTAAATGTTAGCATATTCCTGATGCTTTATTTCAGGCAAGATGATGAACATAACCCTGATAGGTAATCAAAATGAGAACAAAGAAAAGTACTAAGTATGAGACAAAGAAGAGAAGTAAAATGCTCTGGGCACAGGGTCTCCAAAACAACAAGGGTCAGTTTAAGATAAAGTTTTGTTGCTAGGAGACTGTAACCATGAGATATAGAAATGCTGATTAGTTAACATACTTGAGAGATGATGAAAAAAAGACATCTCGGTGTCTGTGTTATGTCAAAACCATAAAACAACACAGTTATTTTGGAAAACCTAAATACAACAATACCAATCCAAACAGCAGTAAATCCAACGCAAGTGCAAATGGTCACAGGCTCTGATTTAAAGTTTGGTTACGAGAATATAGCTGTAGTTTATCACTTAGGTGACCCAGCAGTTAAATCATTTGAGGAGGAGGGGGAAGAAGATAATAAAAGAGAGGTTAAATGTATGCAGCTGCATCATTCTTTTAGCACTGAATCAACTTAAACCGGTTGGAGAGTGGGGAGCTCAGGTGACGGGAGGTTATGCAACCTGTATGTCCACAGCTTTGTGCTTTCCTAAGGACCCAGAAACTTCCAAGAGACTGATTACAGTATGGAAAGCATTCTAAGTTCCAGGTGGGCACCAAAGAGAGAAGTTTAGAAAGAAGTCTGAAAGAGTTCAGAAGTATCTGAAAGGAATCCAATTAAAGGAAATAAGGAGAGAATTTCGGAAGATATGGGTCTGGTCCTCAAGTTCTTTTAATGGTATCAAGGAAATAGTAACTTGCAAAAAGGAAGCCTTCTTTTAAAAATCTTCTCTTTCACGTTGCTCTGGAAAGGCTGCCATGGTCAGAGAAAAATAAAATAGAATCGTCCACCGTGATGAGGTAGGCTTGAATTCCTCATTGTCATTTTGTTCCTAACAAAGCTGGCAAATACCTGTGTATAAGAAAACATCTGCAAAATGCTTCTGTAGCTAGTGGGGATACGAAGGGAATTTAAAGTAAAATCATTTTCATATGTTCATCTGCTTTTAAGTCAGATGTGGTGAGAATCTGGAGTTGTGAAAGCTCTTGCAACTCCTAAAAAATTGTAGACTTCTCAATAATGATACTATAATAAAATCAATAATTTATGCTAAACATACCAAAAAATTGCAAAATTTAATTTAATTATTTTGCCAACAGGGAAATGGTGAAGAAATGAGTTGTGCTAGCTTAACTCAATTTTTGTTTCTTCGCACACGGTTTATAATTACTTTAACTAAGCGAGTTATTTGTTTCCCTTAGCAGTAATTGACCAGTAAACATGACAGTAACGTATTTTCTCTTGGAAAACTCTACTAGTAAGTCTCTGTAGTTAAGAGTTCTGAGCAAAAATACCATGCAGAGCAGATCTCAGATGTGTCATCCCTGAGCCTAGCTATGCTTAACATAATGTATCCATTACGAATTATAAACCTGCAAGTCCACGTAGATCCGTGTCTTAGTGCT
The DNA here is from genome assembly GCA_013400035.1 of Rynchops niger. Classification (NCBI taxonomy): domain Eukaryota; kingdom Metazoa; phylum Chordata; class Aves; order Charadriiformes; family Laridae; genus Rynchops; species Rynchops niger. Next base: position 421,693 of record VXBH01007697.1, on the reverse strand, counting down.
GTATGTTGCAGAGATCCAAGTGTTACCTCAGAAATGCGCTCCCTGAGCTGTGCTTCGACATCTTTGTAACACCCCAGCAACTGGAGAAGGTTCATTTATGCAAGTCATGTTCTAAATTTGAATTAAAAAAACGTAGCATAGGTCGTCCTGCTTGCAAATATCTTTCACCTGTGCCTCTGGAGTCAGCAAGTGCCTAGAGGAAGTATTTCTGCTGATAGTACCGTGGGTACAGGTACTAAATGCCTAGAGACACAAGTATGTCCAGCGCAGAGACAGTGTCAGCTGCCATAGTGTCCTTTAAAAAAAAAAAAAAAAATCTGGGGCTTTAATCTTTCTTTACGTGTAGTTTTGAGAGCTGGCAGCCTCCGTAGTTCAGCAGCGGAGGCAGATGCTTAGCATAGCCCAAGTTACTCATAAGAGCTCAAATCCTCATCCCTGCTCGGGCACAGCGGGAGCAGCAGTCCTCCCCGTCTCCACGGCAGGTGTAACATACAGACACATAGTCAGAAATCCTGAGTGAGAGAAGGCAGTCTCATCAAGGAAACAAATTGTTATTGGTATTTTTCATCTACTCTGTTTTTATTGTGACTTTGGTGAACAATCTGGATCTCTGTTTTCTGCATCTGGGATAGCTGGAAATTGGAGTGTTACTGGGGATACCAAAGGGCTGCACACCGGGCTTTCCTTCTCAGACACTGCTGGTGGCTTTGCATCCAGCATTGTTATTCCCATCGTACGCTGGCACGCACAGAAGGGGTGTCAGACAAACAGTGTCTGTGAGCGGAAGACTTGATTCCTGCCCAGGCGTGTTAGACATTAGGTCCCTCTGACTCTACAAATTTTGTTTCCCGCAGTTTTCCGTACTGGTGTGATTAGCTGCTCTTGCTGTTCTGTTGAGTGGTACCAGGTCAAAGACAACCTGTCAGGCTTGGCTTCCTTGAAGAACCTATGTTAGAGGCTGCGGTACTACCAGGAACTATTTGTCACTGGGGATTTGCCCATGTAAAAGACTGCTGATACCTACCTCTTATTCAGCTCCTGTAAATGCTAAATCTGCCATTTCATCTGCCTTGGAACATCATACTGCGTCCTCAGAGCCCTCAGAGCAGTCGCTGGGATTGCTTTTACAACGGGGAAAATCTGTCCTCTTGCAGAGTCGGTAGGGACTGCCCCAATCCTCTGTAGGTCATGAGGAACTTCATCGGTTCTGGAGCTACGCAAAGCTGACAAATGCTTCAAAGTCGTCAAACAATTTTACAAACCAAGAATTCATAAGAATTTAAGTGTTCCTTTTTCATAGGCAGCTATCAAACAGAATGCATCTTAGAAAACATGCTCCAAGTAGCTCGCTCCCAAGTAGCTAGGTAATGAGGAATGACACAAAAAGCAAACTGGGGAGACGTGCAGAAAGCGTCAAGGAGTCAGAGATGACTGTTTTCTTTACTCTCAATTCAGTTGTTTTTTGCCATGAGGCGAGTACAGGAAAATAAAGAAAATTAACACCCAGGAAGGGACAATGACAGCTGATTAGTGCATTGTGTTGCAGCAATATCTTCATTGCACTGATAGATGACAAGAATCTTGTAATGAGAGTTTTCAGGGAAACAGCGTTGCTTGCAAACTCCGACATCAACCATCATTCACCCGGTCAACAGATCAGTGTTGTTCATGGAGCAGCCAACTATCTGCAACAAATAAGTACGTTTTCTCAGGATAAAAAGGCAAACTGAGGATTACAAGGACCCACGCTCTTAATCTCTAGACAATCCTCATTTCAGGTTTCTTACCTCTTCTTAAAGTCTTGGAATAAATAACATATTGATTTCCCTTAAAACTTAAGAATGTGTTCACTGTTACAGTGTTCACGCTGCTTATAAAAGCGTAGGGATTATTGTGCTTTTAAGCCTTTCTCTATCAATGTGAAAAGATACCTATTCTGCTAAATTTGTCCATGATCTTAAAGATTTCAGACAGGAAATATATATATACTTATTTGACCTGTTCTGACAGGGCTTACTTCTCAGCTACTAACTGGAAGGGAAAAGGTATTTGGAAACTGTTTATTCCACTATGTGTCAATGCATAGATGTAGACGTGGAGGAAAGCCCGTAAGTCGGGGTCAGTACAGGGGTTTACTTGAGCTCTTTTCCTTGCCTAACCTGCACTTGGAGCTGGCTTTTCTGCCACGGATACCTCTGAGACCAAAGGATGTATGTGTGTGAAGGCATGTTGTATATAGTCTCTAAATATACGTTATGCTATGATGAAGTATGTGGTTTCTTGGTGCTGAACTCCCAACCTGTCCATAACATCTTGCTACATTTAGCTGGTTGGCACCTAAACTCTCTTTTAATTGTTCTGTTTCGGCAGTCATGAAATGTATTCTCAGGAGCTGACCCCCAGCAAAATGTATCCTGAGAGAAGAAAACAGATATGGACTACCTGCTGGGATGAATCGATCAAAAATACCTGCTTTACTGGAAGGGGTAACTGAAGCACTTGCTGCTTAGGCTTTGCTTGACTTCTGCGTTGTCTTTCTCTGAAAGCCATATTGTTGATGTTCTGCCCCAAGTCAGATTTACCTCACTGAGACCAAAATAGGATGCATTCAATGGGGAAAAAAATAAACATCGGAAGGCATCATTTTGTCCTGTAAGTGAGATACTTAGTCCTCAAATAGAGATAGGCATAACACATGCTAATACCTTGCTAGTTCTGGCATTTTGATTTGCAACACTTCTCCGTAGTTGGAACACTGCCACCACATCTAGAGAGCAATTGTTGCTTCTAAGCTGCTTAAATATTAAATGGCTATTGATTCTTATCCTGGGGAACTCAATAGTTTAAGCCAACTGAAACCTCTGTCTAAAAGACTCAGTCCTTGATAAAACTGGATGTGATAGAGCTTGAGGAAAGAATATTGTAGAACAGCTTTAACGGGGAGGGGAAGGCATGGACATTACTGCAATCGTCCTGTTGCTTAACGCTAAGCAAAATAGCCTGAAATCATGGCGTGAATTTGTCTGGAGTTCTTTTGGGACCAAATGCTGGTCTCACTGGCTGCAGCAGTAGAGGAATTTGCTTTTAGAGGATATTCGTGCTGAAAGAATTTGCTGTACAGGGAGGCACACAGGTGGATTTCGGATGGATTTAGAAATAAGGTAGTTCTGAACTCAGAGACTGGAGATAAAGGCTGTTACCTTCTCCTGTGGTTCAGGTTGTCTCTCTCAGTGACTCTTGTACAAGCTACTAATAGTTTCCAGGCAAGATTATTCAGTATTAAGTGCTTAGCCCTTGAAGATCTTCAGAGAAGAAAGCAAGGAAGTAAAGCATGTATTTCTACAAATACAGAGTATTATTCCATCCAGCCATGGCCCTTTCATCTGAAATGTATAACCTGTCAAGGGCATTTCACAAGTCAACTGATTTGTCACCTGTCTGTACGTACGGGGGTCGGAGTCCAACTCACATACTATCGTTTAAGGAATTTTCCTTTGTATTTTTCTCTGCGGAGCATGCTTTTTCCATAGCAGTATATCCGAGCACAAAGTTTACATGTTGAACAGAGAAGAGCAGTTTGCAAAGAGGATTTAAACTTCTTCAGAGTTTGAGAAGGTTCTGTTTTGAAATAATTTCTCTTCACTATCTGTTGCAGGTTACAAAATCTATACTATATATTTTTCTCTTCCCACATGACTTCAATGGGGTCTGGGTTTGATATCCCTCTCCAGGCTATGTTTTTCCTTTATTTTAAAATTGTCAAACATTTTAAAACTAGTAAGCTCCTGATTAATAATTCATTTGCTTCAGCACACAGGTCTTGCTGGGTGGTTACCTTGAGCCAATTCGTACAGTGTTCTTACAGGCGCAGGAGGCGTTCTCCCTCTTTGGAGGCTGCTGTGACATCTCTTTAGACAAGTATAAAATAAAGCTAAGCGAATTAGTATTGATTCCCATACTAGGAATCACAGGAATGCAACCTAATCGCCTCTCCAAATCACCAAGGCATTCCTGACGGAGGAGGGAATGAGAAAAATGTATGGAGAAAAGAGTAATCTACTGTATGTGGCAGGCACCTAGGCAGGCAGGCCTCGCTCCCAACCTGGTGAATAAGAAATATTTTTAATATTATAGTTGGTAGATACCAAAAAAAAGTAGCTTTTCCCTCCATGTTGCATGGCTTCTTGAATTGTGTTTCTTTGTTATATTGACAACAAAGATTAATTAACACTTCACAAGTTTCACTCGGAAGTTCAGACCCTCGTAGCATTTCCCCCCGGTTTTGTTAAGGACGTCTACTCACGCCCCCACTCTCTTGCTAAGTGTTTCTTCCCTTCCCCTGTTCAGCCGAGCAGGTCAGGAAATTAATTACTGTTATTATGGGCTAAAGGCACTTAAATGCAAATACAGTTGAAGAGAAAGATGTAAAATTGTTCAAATGTTCCGAGCAACTTCTTTTCCTACCTGAATAGTAATTCCCTCCCCTCAGCCCTAAATAGGCCAAATCCTGCTGCAAATACTGAGATGCCAAAGCAGAACTGTACGTTGTGCTGGACAATTTACAGACGTTACCCTGTGCGTACTGAAAATCCTCTTGCAAGGGCCTAAATACCCGGGCTGCTGTCAGAGGTGTTGCTGATAGTAAAAAAGAAAATAAACAAGAAAGAGTACATTAGAGGAGGATTTTTCATTAAGGAATGCTGAGCAGCTTTTCTTACCAACCTACTTTGTAGGCCGTATTTGATTAGCTACAGGAAACTATTCTTAAGCGTACTTTTCCCTGGTAAAGGTCACACAAGTATTCAAAAAATGTCACGCAGCGATTTTGCTGTGCATCTAAGACCTAATCAAATTGCACCAAGGAAATGAAGTACTTAAAAAGCAGATGAAATTAGTTTTGGAAATGTTTAGCTTAAAATACTGATGTTTACTCACAGAGCTGCATTTTGAGAGAGATTTGTTCTTCATTGAGCTTTTCTAAGCACACTTCTTTCGTACTTCATTGCCTCAGTTTTGCAAAAGGGAAGGCAGAATTGCATCTTCGGTGCAGGTCCAGTCCAGTATCACCCGCTGTCTCCAGCGTTGACGGGTCAGGAGTCCCTCTGAGGGCCTGCGTGACGCACCGGGTGTACCTGCCGTAAAACCGCGCCGTACGGCTGAAACAGCCAAAACAGCAGGGGAACCGGACGGCTCACAGATGGCTGTCATTTACAGACTGACTATATCTCCTCCAAAAAAAAGCCCTCTGTCAAATAATCTTTTTAGCTGCTGTTTGTGTGCAACGGGTAGAGGCAAAAACCTAGAATCAAACGTGTGAGAAGTGTGTGACTAGGCAGTTCTTTTTCACCAAGCAGTTACAAAGGTATGTTTTGGAGGACAGAAAAAAGAAGCTTTTATTCAGAAAATCCTTGCATATCTTGAAAGGTAGTACAGGAATCTGTGAAAACATTAAATGAAACTGATACGAATAAAATATACTTTTTCTCATCCATGATTCGCTGTAATCGAGCATCTGTTACACTTTTCAGTGTGGCATTCCCAGCCTGCTGTAGACGAGCCCCAAATGGTCGGTGCCTTTATTCCAGAGTGCTTCAAAACACACGTCCAATTTATTCAGTATTCTTTTTGTTGTTGCTGTTAATTTTGTGGTGTCAACAGACTCTACGGCAAATTACAATAAACGCAATGGTGGGTGAATGAACTTTCATTCAAAAATATTGGAAAAAATCGTGAAATAAAAACAGTGGTCAGTATATATCTTGCTGACGTAGAAAATACGTATCTAATAATCGATGTAAACAAAGACTGGATTAAGAGATACCTTAACCTTGATATGTGAGCACCTTGCTGAGTGGGAAATGCCCCGTACTAGAGCGTTCCTTTGTCGAACAAGCCAAGGCCTGGCTAGCAGCTGAAGTCAGCAAACCTATTGCTAGGGTGAGTCTATGTCGTGCAGCAAGAAGAGAGCCAGCTGGCTACCGGAAAAATTCACCGTGGGAATTCCATGGCCGTCATTTGAGATGGAGGCGTTAATTTAACCATCTGTGAGTGAAGTAGATGTAGGAATTCTGCCATCCCTCCAGCCTGAAGTTTCACTGTGTACGTGTCACGCATGCAGTTGCACATCAAATAAGTTCTCATTTCTATTTTCTTTCTTCAGTGTGATTATATGATGTGAAAGAAATGGGGTTTGATCTTGAGGAGTATGGTAAAATGTATTTTGCCATACACAAGAGCAGTGAAGTCCTTTAGGGCGTCTTTATTAAGCATGACTTACTAATAGGTTGTCTCAGAGGTTAAAAAAAAAGGAAAATAACGTCAGTTTGAAAGCCTCAAGCCTTGAAAAGCGCCTTATCAGCCGTTTTTCTCTTCAACTTTTGTTCCATTCCTTTTCCTGTCACTCTGTCATTCATATTTGTTTAATATTCCTGAGCTGCAAATAATTTTTAAATTAAAATGTTCATATTATAGGATGAATACAGTTACTCATGTAATTGCTGCCATTGCACAGTAATAATCACCAGCAGGAGCTCTTTAACCAGTGAGGATCAGGAGAGATTCCCCTTACAGCAGAGAAATTATGAATGTGAAGGGTGGTTTCCCAAAATTAAAGGCCAGTTTGACATGCAGTGGTTCTGGTGATTCATACAAGTGAAAAATATGAAACATTCCTCTGAAAATAGGAACCTTCTCCAAGTTTTTCACTTATTTTTAACCTGAACCTCATTCTCCTCTGAGAGTCTCTTTAAAATTTGCATACAGACATATCTGTTTGCCTTTTTCCTATCTGGAAATAACTATTTCTAAACAGGCGAGTTATTTTCCTGCTTAACGTTTTCCTCCGTTTTAAAGATTTTTTTATTTTTTTCCCTGGAAGTAAGAAATTTATTCACATCTATTAGCATCATCTGCTAAATGAACTTAAAGCCATTGAACCGGACTCAGGTAAAACCCTACTGAGCTCAAACATCAGCCCTTCGTTCAGGGAAGGCTCTGAGTGCCCGATGTTTAAAGTTGCTGCGAGCGTGGCAGCGTGGGAGACGCCGGCGCATCACCGGGAGAGCTAGCCGCTAGCCTTGTGCAGCGTAAACGTGTTAGATAGTCCGGGGGCGTGCTATTTTAAAGTAAGGTTTCCAGCTCCGTCAAGTGGAGGTGTTTGACTAGTAGTAGAGAGTGACATTGCCTGAACTTGCTCACCTTTGACATTATTAATAAACCACAGTGTAGCTCATAAAATCACCTTTTATCTTTCAATTTTGTACAGTTGCTAGTACTTAAGTGCATTAGAAGCTATCGCCAGTCTCTGTAGGCTTAATTACTGGGAGGGGGGGGGGCCTTGCATATTCATCTGAATAGTTTTTAATATTAAAATACTGCTTGAAACTCTTGTGCTAGAGCATGAAAAGCTTTCTAGTCTCTCATTTTGCTCCTTAATGGAGGATCAAACACTATCTGTTTACTTGTTCCAGGAACAAATGCAAGTGATGGAAGCAAAAATATCCTTTACCTAATTTTAATTACTGAAAAGTCACCATTTTGTTCTTAATATTTTTAATATATCCACCGAGTACATAATGCAGTGCAAGCAGTAATCTGCTTGATGGTTTGTATGGGACTAGCTCTTCAGCTAGCATGAACAGGTGTAGTTTTGTTGTCTGAATTACCTCAGCTGGAAGTCGTTCCAGAAATGGTGTTTAAGCTATCAGAGTACCCAGAAAGTTATCAGCATACCCAGAAAATGCTAGAGCTTGGAGCACGTTTATTCTCCAGTGGAAAAAATGCCACGAGATGCTGTCTCAGCAGCAGGGTCCTGCGCTGCCCTGAGATCCCCCCGGCGGGTCAGCGTGCACCAGAGCCCCAGCGCTTGGTGGTGGGGGTGTCCCGTCTCCTCCCCCCCTTCGTGGCAGGGGCAGCCCGCGCTTAGTGCCACGGCTGTGCCCGGGGAGCACTGCTCCTCTCTGCGCGCGGGGCTGTTCCTACTCCTGCTGTACTAGACAGCCTTCCTCTGGCCAAATCCATGCTGCCAGACGCACACAGCAAGGGGATGGGAGAACACTGTGGCTAAACAACAATGGTCATCTCTCTCCACCACGGCATCTTTTCAATTTTTGTGTAGACCAGACCAGCTGTCAGTTGTGGTTTCACTGCGGTTACAATAGTGACCATTTTAACATCAGTATAATTGACCCATTCAGATTTTTCCCCTCTTTCTGTGATATTAGCTTTCATTTTCTTTCTTTTTTTCCCATTTTTCTGGTTTTTGGGGGGTGGGTGGGAAGGCGTTGAAGTGAATCATTCCAGAACTTCTCTGCGCTTCTGTATTCCTTCTGTTTTCACAGTCAGACAAACAGCAAGATCACGTTTTTTCCCTACAGCAGTTTTAGCACTTGCCACATGTGCTAGTCCTGCTGATTCACACATCTTTTTTTTTTTTTTTTATTCTTTTAATTATATAGAAGGAAATGTTAGCACAGTTCAGCTTCTTAAAAGTCATTGATCCAGGTCATTAACTGAGTACAGGGACATCAGGAGGGAAACGCAGGTATTTTACAGAGTGCTAGTAGATTCTGGTTTTCAAGGGAGTTTTTTATCAATGGATTCTTTCTCAACTCCCAGTTAAATTATTTTTCTTACAAAGTCTGCCCCTGGTACTTGGAACTACGTTCAAGACCTTATTGTCATTTGCTAATGCATAAGCGCCCGCGCACTGTGACTGAGCACGTGGTGGGCAGCGGGGCAGCCAGCAGAGGGTCCGAAGTGGGTGCTGCTGAGCGCTTACAGTGATGCTGGGCCGTGCGAGAGGAGGCTCTCCTGGCCCTTTGCACTAAGAATAGCCGCAAAAGGTGGGGACGCTGGGCTAATCGCAGATGATGGAGTCTACGTAAAATCAGTTTTCCTTTGGAAAAAATCCTCCTTCGTGATGAGTGACACAAGTAATACTTTTCTGGTCAAGCTGAATATATTGATGATTAATAGAAAATTAAGATAAATCTTTTGTGAAAAGTGTACTAAATACGGACTAAAATCAATCAAGTGTACATTGCATCCTATTAATCACTGGACTATTAATCCTATTACTCACTTTTCTGTCAGCCTGTGTTTTATCGTGTTCACTGTGTTTTCATCCTTCTGAGACTCAGTCACCAGCCGGAGACGCTTCCGTGCTCACAGCTGAAGTGACTTGCAACTGCGCAGCTCCTCAGCATCTCCTCCTCTCTCAAAGGCTTTTTATTCCACTCACTGCCCATTTATGTCTCAGCAAATTAATCCTTAGCTATTAAATAGGATGGCACTCACACAAAGAAGGAAAAAAAAAAAAAATTACACAATATCCACAAACTTATTTGTGAGGAAAACTCTGGTTTTTCTTCTGTTTTTTATATAGGTCGTCTGTAATGCCCAAACCAGAAATACATGCCCTTGTGCAGCATGATTTTCACAGTTTGGGCTCTTAGATTTTTCTGGTGCCAAGTCTGACACGCTGGCGTTGCTCACTTTGCGTGAGTGACGGTAACCTGGCGATACGGCCCTCTCGGCTGCGTGCGTGCTGTCAGCTCGGGTTATTCGCGTCCCGCGGTAGTGGTGGATTGCCCTTCTGATGCAGGCAGAGATCCTATTTGTCTTTGTAGCTGGAGAGCTGGCAGGCTCGCTGAAGTTTAACCAGAAGGCCCTCTCAAGTCCCTACGGCTGATTTCGTTATGGCTTTTTTCTTTTTCATTATGTTTGACATTTTGAAGGCTGAGCCTCATTACAGACTGGCAATCTCCAGCACCAGGCTGGGGAAATGAGTTCTGCGAGATGGAGAACATGTGAAAAAGAGTGACCGCAAAATGAAAATGAGATTTGAGGCACATTTTTGTCCTGTGATGTAGTCTTGTGCAATATCTGTTCGAAACAAGAAACTAGAAACCAGAGATCTTAAAAACGAGAGCAAAAGCGATCCCTCTCTGCTGGGCGTTGGAGAGACAGAAGTATTTGGTTCACTGTGGTGCTTTTTTGCTTAGTGTATAAATACCCATTGCTAATCTAGCAGCGTTAATCATGGGAAGGCCAATTCTGCTTTTGTGATTTTAACTTTTTAAACCTAGCTCTCCTTCACTTTCACCATACCAAATAAATGCTGGTTTATTCTTACATGGATTGGCTACGACAGCAACAAACTCGTGTACCACAGGCCACGGGAAGACTAAAGCAACCATGGCTCATAAGCATTAAAAAGCTCTACCTCCTCGAAGGCATGGAGCAAGCAGCAGATGATGCAATTTCAGTATTTGCTACTGTATTAACATATCAGTGACAAATGAAATTTCATTTGCAAACTTGGTTTCTGCCTTTCTCTGACTCTTAATGAAGGTAATCTATCTTCTAAGAATGTCAAACTGTGGTCCCAAAATGGAGTAAATTCTTAATGATGTAATCAGATAGCTAAACGTTGGCACTTGCCGCAATTTTGGCATTAAGTGTTCTTATTGAAGTCAGTTTCTCCTCATTTATGGCAAGTAGGGTTAGAAATGGCGAGGGAGCAAGCTCTTCCTCCTTCTTCAAAGCCCGCCTCTTCCCCAGGCCTGTAGGTAAATGACGTGGCAGTGCTGCAGGGCCTTGAAACCAAGCCCTTACCCAGCCATGGGGTGGGATGGGAGACGCCACCTCTTGTCTTAATTCCCCTTGAGCTGAAGCGGTGCACAAAAGGCTTTATCAACGGCCAGGCTTGTTTGTACCGGGAGCGACCTGTCACCTGGCTTAAGGAGGAGGTACCCGTGTCGAGAAATACCTGCACCTTAAATGGCTTAGACCGTGCGGGGTAGGTGGAAGAGCACATAGTCGTTCTGGGCACGAGAAGCTGAGCGACTTTTGCCTACGCTGATGGAGATCTCTGGAAAAGCTGTCTTAATTTCTGTACCTTGGGGAGTTTTTTCACAAGATTGTTGCTACCCTGAAGCTTTTCTGCAAAGCAGTTACAAGTAGGTTACTCTAACTGATCTCTTTTTTGTGAGACTTTGTTTATGACTAGCTTTATAGTTTGTGGATTTATATTAAAACACTATATATTAAGCGAAAACGTGAGGAGAGAGATCTGTTGCCGTTGTCAGTTAAGAAAGATGCTAGACAAGAGCAATGGCAGTATGCAACGTTTCTGCAAAGCCAGAGACATATCCTGGGACGTGGATTTTGGTATTGGATGGTTGATTATCATATTTCCATCTGCTAAAAACTCCTTGCTCTTTGGTGTGAAAAAACCATCTTGTTCTTCAGTGTGAAATATGCTGGGCCTGCAGTCCACGACTAGGGCTCCACATAGTCATCGTTATCGTAGAGCAAAGATAACAGATGTAAAGGAAGAAAACTAGCTCATAATCAGTTTAAATACTTCATTACTAAAGAATTAGAAGTTACTTAGTTTTCATGTAGCGAGCACACAGAGAGAATTAGGATTTGTACCTGGAAATGTACAAGCGTTTGACTATTTTTTTCCATTCCAGTAGGAAAAATCCTCAAATAGGATTATTTTTGAAAGGTTAAAATGTTAAAGAAATAAGAATATTGATGGCATGTTATGAAAAACTAAGCAAAATTATTTTTTTAAAAGGAGTCAAAAGTCTTCTCGCAGTTTCAGGTCCAGTGACAGACTATCCCAAAGCAACCGAGGCAGTGCCCGGCTGACCGCGCCACGGCACGCCAGACTGACCAGAGCTGGCAAGGGGGTCTGGCAAAGTAAAATGAAGGGATTCTACTCAACCCTACCAAAATAATTTTTTTTAGTTTTCCCTCTTAGACAGAAATATTTAGAGGAAATTAAAACTTCTCCTGGGAAACTGACAGAACTATAATTTCCCTCCAAATTAATTCAATGATGAATCCTCAAAGGAAGAACATTACTTGACGTCTGTGCTTATGAACGTAACGGAATCTTCCAGTATATTGCCGTAGTAGTTACTTCTGTAAAAACGCATCCTGCAAGTAGGATGTAGAAACAATTTTAAATGGAGGGTAGGTAATATTTTGGATTAATCCAGAGGACAATCGTAGATGACTCATGAAACTGTTGGCCAGACTGTAATAAGCATAGCTTGGAAAAATTAAAAATGTATTTCCTTGGTTTTGCCTCCCCAGTGGTTCAAGGAATAATTCTTCAAAACAAAACCTCTTTCAGAAATGGGACTGCAATAAAAAGATACCATCCGTTGAAGTCTCAGAATGGGGTGAAATAATAGAAGCAGCAGTGGGATGTAATCCCTGAAAGCTCCAGCCTCGTAGGGGAGGAAAGAGTCGTATGAGCATCTGATAACTGCCTAGCGCTTTGGAGCTGGGAAGTAGTCCCAAATACTGTTGAAAATATAACTGGTGAAAGTAGATTTTGTTAAAGTTGTCTGCAGAAAACAGAATATCCGAGTGGCACCGGGACTTTGCAGAAAGACGTACTCAGTACCTCTACGTTCGCTGGTGTCGGCAGTGCAGGCGGCCGGCGCTGGAGCCTGACATCCGAAAACAGAGCGCGTGAGAGAAGAGGCCCTGAGCCGCTCCCGCCGCCCTGGCTCCTGGCCCTGTTTGACAGGGTGGTGGGACAGAGACGTCCCCGCGGAGCTGCGGCTGGGCCTGCCTCTCCCCGAGATCACTGCCCAAAGAGCAGCCGCGCGTTTGCTCCCCTGGGATTTCTCTCCCATTGCAGAGAGGCCTAGTGAGCTTTCTCCCTAGGTCTGCTTTTATCCACTTCTTTTTTTGACTCTTTGGACAGCGGGGTTCTTGACCACCCGGGGTCAGTTTTGACTTGACAGATGGGCGTCTCTCTCGCACGGATGCTGATCAGAGCTTCCCTGTCGCACAAAAGGAGTCTGCACATACACGCATCTTATTCCAAAGGTGCAAATGAGAAAGAAGAGAAGGAAGGGAAAGTAGGAGAGAGGGAAAGAAAGCCTTCTCTTTAAAACAAACTGTAAGAAGATAATCTCTTCTAAAAACCAGGCTATACAGCAAAATGGACTTGTGACTGTGATGGTGAGTAAAAGCCCGTTTTGGGAACTGGGAAAACTATTTTAGCCCCTTCGGGGTAGTTTCAGTGGAGTAAAAAGAGAAGAGCTAGGCCAGGAAGGGAGTTGGGTACTGTGCGCGTCCCAGCTTTGGTTTACCTTCAGTAATCTACTGAATTTCAGTAGATTTTCTTACTGAGCGCTGGGTCCAGAGGGAAAAGTAGCCCAAGTGGCAATTAAGCATTTTATTTGCTGAGACGACCAAAATAAAGACTGCAAAGTATGTTTAAAACCAGCAGGCTGCCCGTTAGATTTTTTTCTTAGGTGAGTGCCACGAGTTTCACTACATACACGGCATTCCTCTCTCCTTTAATTTAAAAAGGAATTTAATGGGTTTCAAATAAACACAGTATACGTGAAAAGATTCATGTATACATGATGGCTGCTCATAACTTTATATATTATAATGGTACATGAAAAATTCATGTATACATGATGGTTTCTCATAACTACGTATATTATAAATACTAAGAATACCTGCAAGATCTTAAGAGCATTTGCTTTCCTGCAGCTGTTTTCAAAGCGTTTCTCCCTATAAAGGCTGAAAACGAAGGCGGTTCTGAAAATTAGCGAAGTGCACAAACGTGTATAGATAGGAATATGCTCGCATATGTTCATCTCCGTTGCAAAAGCTGAACAGTTTCCCTGCAATGCTTAATTCAACCCAACCGATCTGTCCAACCTACAAACTTACTGCATTCTTGGAAGTATGAAAACCAAGTGCCTGCTAAATGGGGACTTGCTCCAGGAATTCAACAAAGCACTGATGCCCATTTTTAATTTATTAATTGAAACAGATCTTTTTCTAGCTATGACAATTACTGAATAGGGATAATGTGGCTGTTCCTGCTATTCCCTACTAGGAATACCCATTGAATCAGCTGGTTCACCAAATTTTGACCAGCTGCCAGGATGAATTAGTGTATAGTTGGAGATCTTGCAGATTAATAAAAAGCATACACATCCTGCTGCCATGTGCAAAATACTTGCAGCGCAAATGTGTCTGAGGAAAATAAAGTATTGGGAAAATAAAGCCATCTGGTGCGTGAACAGCAAAGCTTGTTGAGAAGTTGTGTCTGCCCTGAAATGGGCATCAAACAAACAAACAGAACCCCTCCCTGTGATAGTAATTTCTTGCAGTTGCTTTAGTTCAATAAATATATTCAATATTTTTTCCTCTCCTCCACTGAAATGTAGTTTACAAGTTTTAGAAGGAAGAAATCGAACCATTTAATTTTCATTCCCCTAAGACAGAAACAGGAATTTTTTTCCTAAACAAAACACTTGAGTGTAAGTTTTGTCTCCTGCAAGAGTTCATCAAAAAATGCATAAATCTGGGTAAGGTTTAGATTTAGAGACAGGGCTATTTTTCAGTGAAAAACATTAAGTTGGCAAACATTAAATCTGAAAAGTTTCAGGCAGCTCTAGTGAACAGGGTCCGAAGGCAACTTCAGTCAGTGTATTACTGAAGAAAAGCCATAAATGGTATAACATAATCCCGAAGTAAAAGTTAAATGACAGCCCTAGGGCACAGAACAAGATTGAGCTACAATTACAAAATCAGGCTGTCAATATTTTGATCCTCCAACAACGCAAGTTTACTGAGGAAAGTTTCAGTCAGTCTCCAATTTCACACACCGTTGGAAGCAGTAACAAACATACAGCAGATCAGGAACACTTGACGTACTAATGCTCTACAACGTAAGCTGAAAGGAGCAATGAGACAGTTGTCCGATGGCAACTAAAATTGAGATCCTGTTAGTGTGCACGTCTGAGAGATTTTCTTGGCTGTTGATAATGGGCAATAGTTGTCTATCAGTTTCTGTTACCATTAAGACTTTTAAATGTAATGGAATTTTTCAAGAGGGGCTACTCTCAAAACAGTCTTTATTCCTTTTTTGAGCTTTTTTGTTTATATTGTTTTATACCTATGTAACACTACTACTAACATCACTCAACTTGTTCGTGTCCTGTAGAATTGAGAAAAGGATCTGTAAATCTATTTAGATGAAAATGTCTTGAATGCGAGCAATCTACTCGGTAAAATGTCCAGGGTCACAGGTCAAGAAATACTCCTCCTCCTCAGAGATCAGAGAGGAGTGTTGCAAGCTGGCCTGTGCCGGCCCACCAGTTGACGTTGGCTTTGGCTTCAGGAAACGCGAAGTCGTGCAAACCTCTGTGCGTGTGAGTATGTATATCTCGGCTGCCTCAAGGGCCAGCACGTTGCTGAGGCTGCCAGCAAAGAAGTCAATATTGACCTGGGGTTTCCATTTGCTGCGTCGTTTCTCTCTGCCTGCCACACTGAAGTAGCGCGCTGAAGGATTTTTCTTCATTGCTGACCTTAACAGAATTCATACATAAAAGGAGAACACTTAGTATCCTGCTACTGTTCAGCTCTGTCCAGAATTCCGTGTGTTCAGTGTTGACTCACAAAGTTGCTGAATTAAAGAGTACAAGATTTCCAAAGTCAAACAAAAACCTGACATCCTTTTCCTTTCCATCTATCACTATGGTGACAGGCGATAGGACGAGAGGAAACGGGTTCGAGTTATGTCGGGGGAGGTTTAGATGGGATATTACGAAACATTTTTTCACTGAAAGGGTTATTAACCATTGGAAGAGGCTGCCCAGGGAGGGGGGGGATTCACCATCCCTGGAGGGGTTTAAAAAGAAGGGGAGATGGGGTACTTAGGGACATGGTTTAGAAGTGGCTTTTGTCAGGGTAGGTTAATGGTTGGACTTGATGATCTTAAAGGTCCCTTCCAACCTCAGCGATTCTATGGTTCTATCGTTCTGCGTACTGAAAATATTCTTGGTTTATTAATGGTGAATTTGGGGGAAGGAAAATCAGAAGTACTGCAATAGCTTGCCAAAAACTGCCTGGTTTCAGAAGTGTAACTTTAGTTTGATTTCGCCATTTGGAGCGTAGCATATTTTTGTGAAAAACACATTGACGACATAAACAAATACTTCTCCCCCTCTAAAAAGCCATTCTTACAATATCTGTTCTCACCTTCAGATATTCAATGCTACATTTTCTAAATAATCATCTTGATAGAATTTCAGGTTTTATGCGTAATACAAGACTCGTTCTTTCCTTTCCTGAAGCATCCTCCTTGGCCTGTGATCCAGCACTGTCTTTATTGAATTGAATTTCCATTGTGTTAGGAAAGGAATGTTTTTACATTTTATATTACTTGTATTGATAAAAGCCGAGTTCCATGTTATCTTACAGTCTTTCAACCTATCGCACTGTCACATTCTAGGCTAGATTGCCGTGGTATCTCTGGGAGAGGTCGATAACGCAACTTGATGAAAAAGTAATATGGCAACGAGGAATGCTCAGCTGGCTTCCCAGCTGCTGAGCCTCTGCCGTAGAGACTGTGATCAGATTTAAAAGGGATTTGGTACCCTGTGGATAGGCACACAGACTGTTACGTTCCTAAAACCTGATTTCAGGGGGTTTGAGCACTTCCCACCCGCTTGAAAAACTAACCTGCTGTTGTCCCTGATGAATGGGACCTTACCGGAGTCTCAGTGAAATGAGAGAGGGAGGTTTTGAATCAGGTTGAATATTTCAGGGGGGTTATGTGTATATTTTAGTGAGTTAAAACTCTGCGTCCCCGCTGTCTGTGCTACTGTGACTCATAGCTAGGCCTCGGAGGTGCTGCAAGTGGATGGCAGAAGGGAGTGCGTGCCTATACAGCAGCAGCTTCGCTTATGCATGCATTGCCTTAAATCGATGATCCACGCCGGTTCGCACAGAGTCCCTTGTTTTTTAATTGGAGTGAAGAGGGTAGACAGAGGGGGGGCAGTAGCTTTTCAAATTAACACTGTGGCTTTCTAATGACCTAAAAAAAACTAATTCAGATGTTCATTAAAGCTAATGTTATACGTATTGTTATTCAGGAAAGCAGTTAACCAGTTTAGATATTAACATGTCCCTACTGTTCTTCCAAATCCGAGTATACAAATCATAGAGATTAGTAATCATCATCATGGATTAGGTGATGGATTACAAATTAAAAAAAAAAAAAGATAGTTGGTCAGCAGGGTTATGTCAAGAAAAGGAAATCATGCTATTTGATCGATGCATCCAATTAAAATTGTCTGAAAGAGCTCAAATTTAATCATAGACACTGTGAAGTGCTCACAAATGCTCTAAAAACCAATAATTGTTCATACAAATTATTTAGAAGAAATTTTGTAGAAAAAAATGTGCTGGAGAAAATCTAAACTCTTCACGGTCAGTTCTGGAGTAGAAACTGCCAAAACTCATTAAATTATTCACTAGCCATCATTTGTTCTGCTCAGTGTATTACAAAAGTTATTGATTAGGTAGTTTATAGTAGTTGGTTGTATTTATGGAAATGGGTTTTTCTTCCCTAGTGTTAATTTTGTAGTACATTGTTTTGTTTTGTTTTGTTTTTCAAAAAAATGCAGAGGTATTAAGTTATGCATTATTTATAACATATGCTTAGCACTCAGATCGTACGCTAATGGGGATGGCACAGTTAGAAGTCTCTAACCTTTTCAATATTGCATTTCACTTTTTCAAAATGAGCAGCTTGTGCCTGAATAATATATTGTAGATAATGACAGAAAAGCCAAGCAAAATACCAAGTCATAATATATAGGGAAGACTAAAAGCTTTCTGGTGGATATCTATCAAACTCTTTCTTGTTTGAAAAGCATGATTTTTTTTCTTTTTTTCTTTTTTTCTCTCTCTGCTTCCGCACTGCAGAGCTCTCCCCCAGTGGAATTCAATAGCTTATTACCCTACGGTAGCACAAATTCTTGACTTCGGAGACCGGGCGGTATTGCGTGTAACGTGTCATAAACACTTGAAAGTTGGTTTGGCATCCACAGAGGAATACAACTGATCGTTAATGGGTTAATCTCTACAGCAGGTGATCAGAAGGCACTTTCCACAGTTAACTGACAGGGACAAAAACGTATCACATCAGCTTCAACTTCAACTGTGAACTTGGAGAGTCTGGGAGGAAATTTCCTCTAGGACCGAGTAGACGCAGAGGTCCCTGTAATCCCGGGCTGAGCTGGCGTGTGCTGAAGGAGGCACGTGCCGCAGTGGTGACAGCGCTGGCATTGCTTTTGAAGCATCGCACTGGGTCTTGCCACAGGGATAGGAGATCCGCCTCCAGCGACATGGAAGACAAAGCGTAAACCCAGATTTCAAAATGTACAAAGGTGCATTATTCCTGCAGCACTCGCCGAGATCAAGGAGGGGACAGAAACAGTTTGTAAATTGACAAAAAATCTCATCCAGCTTGCTTGCAGGTTAGCCCCTTCTAAAAGCAGAGAGAAAGATATGGCAAAGAATATTCAACCTTTAATTACTCTGACTTGAAATATCTTTTTAAATCTCTTGGAAGGAATAGGAGAGTTTAAGACTAGAAAGGGTTACTGTACTAGTTTGTGGTTACCTGTATTTTATAAATGAAGACTTATTATTTATTGCTGTCTTACCACGTCCCAGATCTCCCTAACTTTATCATAATGTTATTTCTGGATTTGGCCCATGTGTGAGATCAAAAGTAGAAAAATTCCTTTGGAGTGTGGATGAAAACTCAGACTGTGGGTGTGGATATGTAATAGCCTTGGCTGTGACTGTGATGTCGAATATCCATTAATAAAGCACTTGTGTGTCCGTGGATCTTCAAGCAAGACGTGTGAATGTAAGTGCTGGACTGTACCGTTCCCGACACGCTGGGACTGTCTGCTCAGCAAACGCGTACCGTCACGACAATCATCTGCAAAATAACTGAGGCTAATTTCAGTGTAACTTCTGGGAGTCTCTGTGTCACCAGCTACATATGCTTGATGTCTAATGCTAATCTATCGTAATATTTGAAATGCCTAATGCTTTAATCCTAAAATATTTTCCTGTTTTCATTTTCTGTAGCTACTGCAGGGTGGCAAGATGCATTGTGGCAGCAACGGGAAAGTATTAGACACTGGTCTAAGGAGACAAAGAAGGTCGGGAGAAAGGCAATGACTAGGAATGGGGAAATTCATGGCCCTTTTTAGGGCTAAGGGTTTGTGTCCCTCTTCTGGTTGCTTTGTGAGGGCTATTGTAATGATAAACCCTTTTTCATCAGTGGCCTAGGGGCAACAAATGTTTGGGCATTGCAGATTATTTAGACAAGTGCGTCCTAGTTCATAACTGCTGAAGCACCATCCAGAAGGAAAATGCAAAGTTAGACTCACCCAGCTGGAGATGCATCTTGTGACTGAGGTACCTGACCAACAAGGTTTATGTCTGAGATTTAACATCTTGAATTTGAGTTGCTTTCAAAGCAGTTGCAGGAATTAAGCAGAAGTGATTTCTAATGAGGAACTGCAATTGGTTCCTTGCTCCCTGGCAAACTGAAAAAGACACAAAATCAATCAAAACTCTGTGTAAATTATTCATCGGACTTTACTGTGAGTTTAGCAAAAATCCCAGTCTGGCAGCAGTAAAAGGCCCTTGGTTGGGAGGGGGGGCAGAGCCCAGCGCAGGAGCCCCAGAAGGCCAAGAGGGCTGTAGAAGGCACTGCTGAGCCGCCGCCTCCAGTCCGTGCCTCGCCTCCCTTCGCTCTTGCCACAGTCCTGCTCCACTGACGTGCGCAATTTTCCAGGCTCTGCTGGGCATATGGCAGTGCATTTAAACGCGGGGACAAGCACTGGTGCAGGTAACACGAACATTTCACACCCAGTCTTAAAATCTGAGGCACCGTTTTGGATGAAGAGAACAAATGTTCAAGCCCTGGAGCAATACGCTAGTGAGAGGGAGGTTTAATGAACTCTTGAGAGGTGGTTTTTCAGCTGGTGGAAACTGGCACAGCTTCAACGGAGCCCACAAAAAAACTAGCCCGGGCTTTATACAGATACACAGTAATGATCTCTCCCTCTTCTGTTGGGAGGCTTTTATCCTTAAGCGCTATGGTCCACGAGGATTATCCTCATCGGTTTTTCCCCATTCTAAGATACAGGCTCTGGCCTCTATATTTAACTGTAGCATTTTCTGTCCGACAGCGAGGCCGTACTTCGGAAGGGCAGCTCATGCGCTGAACTCAGCTGTCGAAGCTACTCAGGCTGCCTCGGGTAATTGGCCACTCGCAAATCTTTATCTCAAGTATAAAGGTAAATAACTATTAAAAACCCTAACCTAAACTGAAGCGGTAAATTATCCCACAAATTCCTTTTACTCCTCTGTTTTGCTTGGATTTACTCAACCTATAAATCAGAGCTGAACAAGAAGTCTGCAGAGTGATGGCCACAAGGATCTTTATGAGGTCTCTAGCCATAAATTTCAAAGCTGAAGAGGCTGAACCAGCGGCTCTGAGCTCTCCTCACCACACCGTTCACACGCTCACTCACTTCTGCCAGCTCCCGCAGTGTCACATGAAAAGGGATTCTGCCCATCCTTAAAAACTTGTGTAATTGTTTGGGGTTTAGTTTTTGAAATGCGGGAGGAGGTTGATGGGTGCCGGGCCTTCTCTGCAGCGAGCCGTGGTCAGAGCAGCCACTCGAACCATGGCAAGGCAGGGTCTGGCTTCCTCTTGAGCCCTGTGGTTCGGACTCATGTGCCCAGAAGCGTGCAGGGAAGCGGGGCTGCTCAAGAAATCCAAGTTTCATGGACCAGGAAGAGCAAAGGAAATAACGGCTGAAAGAACTGTGGGGAGGGTACAAGAAATGATCCTTGGATCAGGGACTGGAAGTCGGGGGGTGAGGGGGCCCTGCTGGACCGAGCCTCCTGTCTCCTAATGACCATTTCCAGGGATCGTCCTATCCCCCCGACTGTTAAGCCCAGGGGAAGCAAACATTTAGGTTTTAAGTAATTTGTCGCAGCTAAGTCAGTATTCCGTCTCTGAAAGCTGCTGTTTTACTTTCCCTCTCAGTAAGCTTGGTCCTCGCCCATTATAAATCTGATTAAAATCCATGTCCTGGGGTGTGACAAACCTCGTGATAGAGTCCCGGGGCAGTAGGGACTGCCTTGTGAAGTTAACTCGAGCTCCTGGGTGCTGTTCCAGCCTGCAAGGCAGAGGAAATCTATGAAATAAAGATTTGCTTATCTCTGGCTCCCTGTCCTTACCGCCGCTGGCTGAACGCCTTGGTCTGCTCGCGGAGCTCTGCTGCGCATGTAACGGCGGGGGCTGTTACTTACTCGCTCTGGGTCCCATTCTCAAATCTGCAACAGTCCCATCAATGTGTGGCGTGGCGCTTGTCTGAATAAAATGCATTGATTTCTTATCTGAGTGCCGTAGAAATGTACAACACAACACTGCCAAGATTTACGAGCCCTAGCCCGATAGCTAGATTGAGGATAGTTGCGGGCAGGGGGTAAGTCCTTGTTGGAATGTTTCTGCGTGTTTTAAACACCGCATCGTGGCTGCTTTCTCTGTTATGGAAGTAGGTCAAGGCATTTGTTTTCTGGCATTTCCCCCTCTCTATCTGTCTGTTACATCTTTGCAGTCAAACTCTTCTTTAAAGTACAGGCCAATTAAAAATTCGGGTCTTTTGTTCTTACACTACAGCATTTGGAAAAGAGGGGTTTGGGATTAAGTCTTGAATATGTATTTCAATAATGTTGCTTGAAGACAAACTGCAGAAAACTCACGTTTTTCTGGGCCTGGAGTGCCTTTTTCTTTACTGCTGCTGTTCTGTAAATGATGTTTTTTCACTTGTGTCTCGCAGTTAAACAAAACCTTACCGTTTAGAATAGTAATGCCAGATTCTCAGACAAATTTACCTGATTTAGCCAACAGACATTTTTGTAATACCCGCAGAGAGGATAAAATAACTGGATTTTCCCATTTCTATGCTAGGGTTGGATTTTACCTCCCAGTATTCTAAATATATTTTCCTCAGAGGGAGACTACAGTCTAGATTTCAGTGAAATGACGACGCTGGCTCTTTCGAACCTGCTTGGCGGCAGTTTATAGTCTGTCTTGGTGCTACCTGGGAACAGCCTAGACCACAGTTCCTCATCTTGGTCAACGGGCTCCAAATTCTTCTGTGGTGTAAGTAAGAGTATTGATTTGTTCGTGTCTCTCCCATGCCGTATATATGCTGTATAATGTATAGCATTATATTAGCGTTAAGCATAAACTATGTGAGTCACGATAGCTAAAGCACGAGAAGGAGTAGACAGGATTTAACTCCCTCGCATTCCTCCGTCCTAAACGTAGAAAAGCAAAGGTCTCCTATACACAGTCTCTCCCCGTCTGTCAGGCCCTTCTGCCTTAGGTTCTGCGTTTTCCCTTTTGCTTGGGTGTTGAATCCCCTTGCACCCCAAGGCTGTTTGTCTGTATCACGTGTTCTTCCTGCTGACCGCGCTCCCGAATGCAGATGGCACAGAACTTCATGAGCAATCCCCTGTGGAAAGCCAGTGCCCATCAGCACCTGAAACGTGTTGCCCTTCTTTCTTCAGTTCTAAATACTTTTTAAAGCTATTTGGCCACTTATTTTCCCTGTGTGCTTGTTCCGCTACAGACCTGCGAGTCGTCCTCTTCTGCAGGTCACTTCAGGTGGAGCTTTTGCTCGTGCAGCTCGGACACCAGCGGAGCAATCGTACGCTGTGGTCTCGGTCTCCAGTTAGAAAATCAGCTCCCAGGGCCGGGGAGCGGCCGTTTGATGGGCCCGGGCAGTGGCACGTGGGCCGGGAGCTCCAGAGTGTGAGACTGACACACTGGTGCCGGAGTGGACCTCACCTCACCTGCCTCAAAACAGTTTAATGTTTTCTATGTAGGAGGAAGCTTTGGGCAACTTCTAATGGGCGGTGAGGGTGGGAGGGTATATTTCTTTGTTTCTGGAGAAGTAGCAGGAAAGCTGTTACTTCCCTCTCCCTGTAAACGCAGACTGAGTGTTGGATGCTGATTCGTGACGCTTGATCCCACAGCCTCTGCTGAGTCGTCTGAGGGAATGCCCGCGTGGACGCGTCGGCATAGAGGAGGAAACCTGCTCTGGCTCTTCAGATTGAGGTAGAGGCCGGCTCACAAGTAACCGTGGCAACCAGGCTGTCACTGTCAGCATCAAGACATGTACGTACCAAAAACTAAAAAAGCCCAAATAACGCTACAGCACACATTAGCACTCAAGCTCATTTGGAAATCTGTCTCTCAGTTTTGTTCCTTACAGATGTTGACAGCTGTGGCTATCACATGCAGGTAGGAATATTTTTTCCATGCTTCATCTGCTGCATCAACAGCAAAAATCATTCCTGGTGGTACCTGTATAGGCTCCCAATTAAAAGGGGATATTTGAATTCCAAGTTGCAGAAACACTGAAGACAATTTTGTATTCACCTTAAAAAGTTTCGTCTCTGACACAGTTCCAAAACCAGAACGCTCACAATAGTTATAACGTTCAGCTCTGTGTTTTCACAAAAGAGCCATTAATACGTCAGCTCTAGTGACAAGTTACGTTTTATTGCTGTCAACAAACAAAGATGTTCTTTCTTTTTCTTTCCCTGCAAACTCCCCTTTTTTCTTTTTTTAATTGACCATCAGGTTTGAGTTTTGCAGGAGATGTGTGGATGTGCTTTACAATATTTTCTAGAAGGCTACCAGCGGGATGACAGTGAGCTCACAGAAGCTCACGAAGGAAGACATTGCTTTATATTTTCCTAAGAGATTAAATAAAGGTTTTGGGGTGGGTTCTTTGCTTGGGAAGGATTTCATCCAATTTCTAACGGGGACCAGAGAGCTCGGTTCTGCACAGGTATCCACGTGGGTCAGCTGTGCCTTGCTGTTACGAACTCCTGTTTTCAGTCCTTGGGCAGCGCTCCAGCCGCCAGGTGGGTGCAGCAGGTGGGACAGCCCGCAGGCGCCCGCCGCCACCCCCTTAGTGTGCGCTCAGGGCTCGGCGGCACAGACTGCACCACCGCCTCCTGTTAGGGCTCGTTTTGTCTGCCAGGAGCATCCATTTCCCCATGCAAAGCAAAGGCACGGTGCGTTTGCTTCATCACTCGCGTTGCCAAAATGGTCACGCTGGTAATTTCCAGGTTTGTCTCTCCCAATCCGGATGGGACGGCAGCATTTGAGCTACGCTGTACAGTTTCACTTGTGTGTCCGTGTGTACGTCTGTGTGTCTGTGTCTATGTGTATCTGTGTGTGTGCGCGTGTGTGTGTCTGTGTGTGTCTGTGTATCTCTATATGTATGTGTGTCTGTGGCAGTGTGTGTCTGTGTGATTGTGTGACTGTATGTGTATGTCTCTGTGTGTCCGTGTGTGTGTACCTGTAGATGTAAATGTGTGTGTGTGTGTGTGCCTGTCTGGGTGTCTGTTTCTGTGGGTGTGTGTTTGCGTGTCTCTTTGTGTCTGTGTGTGTGTCTGTGTGTTTGTATGTGTCTTTGTGTGACTGTAACTGTGTGTCTGTGTGTCTCTGCATGTTTCAGTGGCTGTGTTTCTGTCTCTATGTGTGTCTGTGTATCAGCGCGTGTGTTTGCCTGCATATGCGTATCTGTGTGTGTGTGTTTCTGTGTGTGTACGAGTGCATGTGTGTCTGCGTGATTGTGTGTATCTGTATGGAGGGGTGTGTGTCTGTGCATGTCTGTGTGTGGGTGTTTGTGTGTCTGTGTTAGTGCATGTGTGTGTATCTGTATATGTATGAGGGGTTGTGTGGGTGTGTGTCTGTGGGTGTGTGCATGTCTGTGTTTCTGTGTGTGTCTCTATATATGTGAGTGTGTCTGTGTCAGTGTGTGTGTGTATGTGTGTCTCTGTGTGTATCGGTATAGTATGGGGGGGTGTCTGTGCATGTCTGTGCGCGTGTGTCTGCGTGCCTGTGTGTCTCTATGTGTGTGTCTGTGGCTGACTCTGTGTGTGTGTGTCTCTGCATGTGCATGTCTGTGTGTGTATCTGTATATGTGTGGGTGTCTGGGTGGGTGTTGGTGTGTCTCTGTGTGTGTCTTAGTGTGCATGTGCATCTGTGGGTGTGTTGGTGTCTGTGTGTATATCTGTATATGGGGGGTGTGTGGGGGTGTATATGTATGTGTGTGTCTGTGTCTGCATGTGGTGTGTGTCTGCATGTGTATATCTATGTGGTGTGTGTGTCTGTGTGTCTCTGTGAGTATCTGTGTGTCTGTAAGAGTGTGTCTCTGTGTATGTGTCTGTGTATGTCTGTGTGTGCCTGTCTGGGTGTCTGTTTCTGTGGGGGTGTGTGTGTGTCTCTGTGTGTCTCGGTGGCTGTGTTTGTGTCTCTATGTGGGTCACTGCCTGTGTGGCTGTGTGTGTGTTTGCCTGTATGTGTGTCGGTGTGTGTCTGTGTATCTTTGTGTCTGTCTGTGTGTCTCTGCCTGTCTATGTCTGCGCAGCCAGGGAAAAAAGTGTGAGACCACGGGGAATACAGACACCCCCAAAACCAACACAGACACAGAGACACACACAGAGACAGAAACACACACACATACAGAGACACACAGAGAGAGAGACACACACACATACAGACGTACACGCAGAGACACACATAGACACACACAGACATGCAGGGACAAACACACAGACACACACCCAGAGACAGAGACATCCACACAGACACACGGAAACAGACACAAGACACACACACATACACACAGATACACAGAAACACAGACGCACAGAGACATACAGACACGCAGGGACAAACACAGACGCTCATGCACACACAGAGACACACACACAGACACACATAGACACACACACAGACACAGAAACAGAAGCACACAGACACGCAGGGACAAGCACACACAGAGACACACACAAACACATGCAAGTACAGTGACACACAGGCAGAGATACACACACGCAGAGACGCAGAAACAGACAAGCACACAGAGACACACAGCGGCAGATACACAGACAGAGATACACATGCACACACGGACACGTGTGTGTGCTGGTTGTGGAGCCGTCTGTGCTCCCCATGGGCACACGTGCGTTTTCCCTGGCGACCCTTCACTCCCCAGCAGCTCATCAGGCACCAACACTTTCCCCATACCTGTTTTGTCCCTGCCGTGGGTTCCCGTGAGGTCCAGATGCAGACTGTTGCTTTTAGGGACACAGCTCTCTCTCTGTTGGCTTTAAAACGCAAAGAGGAGAAGCCACCGATGCAACCAAGTTGCGTCAGCCTCTGCTCCCACAGCCTGTCATTCTGTGCCCTCTGTCTGGCTGTACTTGCGCTCTGGAGTGTTTGGAGTCCCCCTCAGACTGCTTATCCTGGCGGTATTTTGGAACCTCTCTTCAATTCTTGAGCAGATTACACACCTGTTTCTCTAAAGGAACGGGAATGTTGTATTTATGCACTTCAACTAGATCTGCCATTGAATACTTTGCCTATATCAGTGTGGAAAAAAGCAATTTGTAGTAACCTACCAACAACGTAACTTTGAGGATTTTTTTTTTCCACAGCCTGACTGGCAGTGCCGTAGTGTTAATTAGACCATGAAGGACAACGCTCATTTTAAGATATATGTGGGTGGAGAAAAATAAGCAGATCACAATAATCAACGTGTGGCATCCTAAATGCATCCCGTTTCCTTGTCAGCATCTAGTGTGCACGCTGTGTTTCACTGGGAATTTTACCTTTAGGCCGGTGGACACCAGGTGCTTGTTTGAGATCAAAGTGCTTTTGAGAGAGAGACGGGTGAGAAACTTTTGATCAAATTTCTTTTACCTGTATTTATTTTTTGGTCTTCCCATTGAACTCTCTCTGTGTCGTCGTTTTCGGCAGCATGAGGTGGGTATTGCACAGTTGTTTGCTGCTGCTGTTGGAGTAAATCATAACCATATTACCCGCCCCCGAGGTGCCGCTCGCCGTGCCTGTGGCAGCAGCTGCGTTTGGTGCTCTCACTCGTCCTGGTTTGGGAAAACAGACCGATGGCTGAGCTACTGCGCCGGTGGCTGGGACAGACGGAAGGGGAAGTCCAGCCCCAGGTGCTGGTGCTGCAGCGTCTACAGCCGGAATACATCATGCATGCGCCTTGTCTCCCATGTGTTCATTTGTTTTCCCTGGGGAAACGCCTATATATGGAGTGACCGTTACATTTTGTTAATTGAATAGTTGCTCACAGCAGAAGAGGAGTTTTTGGTTAAAAATAGCTCTCCACCCCAATGTAGACAAAAAGCAGTTTAAAAGCAGGTAGAAAAGTACTTTCTACAGCATTTTGGCTATAGCAATCCCTTGAACTAGGGTCCGGTCTGATGTCTTCATCTGTCCTTCTACTTCCAGGCATGAAATCGTCACAACTGAAGCATCAAAAACTCACGAGGTTTTAAAAAATAATAATAAGTGTCGGGTTGTTCAGCTTTTCGCATTCATCATTTCAATCTTTGCATAGTATCTTCAAAGATTTCCTTTTTAATAAAAATGGAATTGCTCTGCAATCCCATGAGTGGTGATTTCAGTAAGAAAGTAAAATTGCAAGACAATGAAATCACAAGGAATGACAACGATGAAGTTGGGTTAGAGACTTAATAAACCTTAACTGGAAAATTATCTGCTGGAAAAAAAAAAACCCCGAATGTAGCTAAAGGTACTGCGGGTCACACGGAGAGTGGCTAATGGTTATAGCGAGATCAGGCCAACAATACCTGGTGTTTGACAGAGTGCAAATGCGCGTGAAATGGACCATGAGTGCTTTTTACATCTCCATGGCTATAAATACAACTTTCCCTTGTAAAAAAAAATCTTTTCTGATTTCTCATGCAATGCTCAGAATGTCTCTATAACTTCTCCAGACTTTGGGTAGCACTACCAGGGTCTTCTTCAGTGAAGGGTGATGGTTTTACGTGGAAAGTGTATGGTCACACACGTAAGATTCAGCATAAACTTCCGCAGCCAGTTGAAGGCTGCCACAGGCCCTGCTCGCTGGGCATGAGGCAGAGCGACGGGCAGCCCCGTGTCAAGGGCCGTCCCTCAGAACATTTTTGTTTTCTTGTTTTATTTTTGATCTGGGGGGCTCATTCTTACTTTTTCAAATACAGCGCAGCAAAAAGGCAGAACTGGGAGGAAGGTCATTACTGGGAGCGAAAAAACCCTCAACAAAATATACAGTGACTCCTATATAGAAAAATACCATTATTGAAATAAAAATGCTTAAAAAGTCTTTAATGCTAGTGCTTTTCTTGCCTTTTCTCCCTGTGTTACTTTTGAAATAAAAATGGAGCTAATTCTGGTTCCTGTTTGCACACGCTGCTGCACAATTTGACTTGACCCATTCACAGAAATTGCCTAACTGTAAAATGTAAAGCAGAGATAGAAACGAGCTAACCAAAGTTCAAGGCTTAATTAGATTAAGAGGCTTAGATTTCAGCACTCCATTTAAAGAGGAGGGAAACTGGGGTGAAACTATGCCAGGGTGGAAAAAAGTTGGCTCACCTTTTAGTACTGGCTAAACTTTAGCCTGAGTCGGTACCGCCATTTAAACTGGCAATATTAAACAAAGGAGCTTGTGAAGGAAAGGGGGTATTTTTTTAATTTCTCCAAGGTACTAATACCAGCTCTAATGCTGGTATTTTTTTTAATATGAATATTTCATGGTGTGTTAAGCCCTAGACTAACTAAAATAGCTAGTTACTTTTATACTGTAATTTATAGATGACCTTCGTGATCAGAGTATCTGAGAACACACGGAGGTTAATGAATTCTGTCTTTTCTCACCAGTGTGACGTACTGAAGTAATAATCTCTTGCCACAGAGGGGAACAGAGGGCACGCGTCATGTCCAATATTTTAGCCTGTGGCTGAGCGGTGAACTAAACCCAGCTCTCCAGAGCCAGGTTCAGTGCTGAAGCAACGCGGTCATTCTTGCTCTCACTAGACCGTCCACCTGATGAATTACAACGTACAATTCAAAAGCACATTCAGGTTGTTTAGGCCAGGATCCAAGTTTTCCTTTGCAGACTCTGACACCAGCTCCCATGGGTGGCTTTGACCTGTTATAAGGGTTGCCAAAGTTCTGGGTTTGTTGGGGGAAAGTAATGCTTGTGGGACAGACAGCAAATATTTTTTCCAGCTTATTCTCTCCTGAAACCATTTTTGCATCACACTACACAAAAGGAAATGCCTCTCATGGCAGATACGGTACTGAAACTACTCAATGCTGGAACACTTTGCACAACCTTCCTGTTAACACTGTGGCTTTGTTAATTTGTGATTGCAGCGCAGAAGAAAGATGAGAGATGTTCAAATTATTCATCTTGCCTACTCGTAGGTCAGAGCACACACTTCTCAGGTCATTTGAAAGTGTCACATCAAGAATGAGAGCGTCTCCCCTGCCGTTGTCAGACCGGAGTGGTGCAGGAACTACAGGGCTGACGAATCTGCTGAACAACAGGTCTTCATCTTCCCTTCTTTTGTTTTTCTTCTCCTGTTTCTATTTTTCTTTCCTTCCCTGTTTCCAACCATCCTGTTGTCCTTCTGTGTGTTCTTCTGTCCTTCCTTCTGTTCTTCCCACCATCTTTCTTTCCACCTGTCCTTCCTCCCTTCTGTCCTTATGTCAGTTCTGTCCTTTCATCCTGCACTCCATCCTTCTGTCTTCTGTTCTTCTGTCCTTCCATCCATCTGTCCATCTGTCCTTCCTTCAATTCTTCCATCTGTCCTACTTCATTCCTTACTTACTTCCATGCTGCCGTCCTTCCCTCCTGCCATCCTTCCATCCAACCTTTCTTTCTTCTGTTCCTCCAGCCTTCCATCCATCCTCTTGTCTATCCTTCGGTCCTTTCTTCCTTTTTTCCTTCTATCCATCCATCCATCCAGTCTTCCTTCTGTCTGCCCTTCAGTGTCCCTCTGTCCTTCTTTCATCTCTCCTACCCTTCTTCTATCTTTCTGCCCTCTCTTCCATCTATCCTTCCGTTGTTCTATCCATCCTTTCCATCCTTTGTTCCTTCCATTTGTCCTTCCATCCATCTGTCCTTCCATCCCTCCCATCCTTCCTTCTTCCTTCCTTTTGTCCATCTGTTCCCTAGGTCTGTCCTTCCATTTGTCCTTCTGTTCCTTCATCGTTCCTTCCCTCCTTTCCATCTGACATTCTCTTCATTCGTCCTTCAACCTTTGTCCTTCCTTCCTCTCCATTCATCCTTCCAGCTGTCCTTTCTCACTTCCTTCCATCCTGCTGTCTGTCCATTTTTCCTTCCATCCTGCTCTCCTTCCTTCTTCCATGCTGCCATCTCTCTGTCCATCCTTCCATTTGTCTTTCCTTCCCGCCATCCGTCCCTTGTTCTGTCCTTCCTTCAAACCTTCCCTCCTTCCATCCTTCCATCCACTGTCGTCCCTTCCATCCTTTCTTCTCTCCTTCTGGTTTTCCATCTTTCCATCTGTCCAACCTGCCTTCCTTTCATCCTTCTCTCCCTCTATCCTTCCTTCCATCCTCCTATGTATATATATGTGTGTGTGTATATATATATATATGTGTGTGTGTGTGTTACATATTAAAAAATAAGTTTATAATACATAAAAATAAAGTTTTGCGGCAGAAAGCTGATAACACAGGCCATCAACAGAATATTATACTGTTCATGCTGTTTGGTTCTCCATTTGGGGGATATTTAGTAGAGAGATTATGATATCTAGGGGCAATTAAATAGCCTTTTTCAAAACGCCATAAATAATATTAGCTTGGCTGAATGAATGATACCACTCGGTGCTGTGCAATTACCAACATGCAAAGTGCAAATGGCATGAGAAGGATTTTATTTTCATGCAGAGACAGAAGTTTTGTGCTACAATGAGCTGGCCTTTTGCTCATTTCCCGTTTAATTTCATATGCAACTCACTAATAGCATCCCAACGTCCCTCTCCACATTTCTCTTCTTATAGTGTCTCTAACGCACCTTAAATGATGAGAGCACTACATCAATAGGCTCAATTTAGGCAACATGTGCTTCTGGCAAAAAAAACAGCAAGTATTGCTAGCATAAATCTCCCATTACTATAATGACACATTAAAATGGCACAGGGGTTTACGATCTGTGTTAAGAATTATACACCCACCTGCTCTTGGAAATCATCTTATGTTTGTCCTTTCCTTCCCCCGTCTTTGGACCAGACTGACTTGCCAAGAAGGGGGGGGGGAAAAAAAGGCATTCATCAATGTTTTGTGCAGCATTCCAGTGATTCCAGAATGGATTTGTTTGGATTCTGTTTGGATCAGATACCCAACATTGTTCGGGTGAGATAAACAGAGAAAAGAACATGTGTGACTAATCAGTAATAGTTAATTGCAACACACGCACGAGCCCCCCGCCCCACATGCACCCTCCTCCCGCTTTTCCCCAGCCATAAACTGAAAACGACACTGGCGGGAGGAGTAGGGTCTTTTAGATGAAGCATTTTTGAATGCCTTTTCTGAGTTACAGGACGTCCATTGATCTGGCTGTCATTCTGTTCCATTTGGAGTGACAGAGCTGCAGACAAACACTTTTGTTTAATTGAGATAATATTGTATTTTTTCCTAAGTCCTTTAGGAATGAACTGATTTATGAGGAATGTTCTTCTTGAAATGAAAAGAGGCTGGCACGTGAAGTCCTGACAGCAAAGGCCAAACTCAGAGATTGCTTAATACCTCTGACTAAACAAGCGATTGCATTCATCTCTGCAGCTGAAGATGCTGGGGTCGCCCACTGTGAGGCCCCAACAGTCTGAGCAGGGTATTTTCTCCCAGAATGGAAGTATTTAGGTGAGCTGGGCACCCATCCCATAGTCACAGGGGATGCAGGGCCCAACATAACTTACCTCACAGATGAAGCAGTGTGAGCTTCACTGTCGCTCCTGGACTGCTTTTGAAATAGGTTTTTTTTTCCCCTCTGCTCCCCGAGCAGATAAATACTTGAAGTATTTATAGACAGTTTCTCTCCTTGCTTCAGGATAGAACTGTGCAATACCCAGTGCATACATTTGCCTCTTAGCAATAAAACTCAGTTTCTTCTGCCGGGGAAGGGCAGCCAGCCGTAGGAACCAGCTGGAGAGGGCACTGCCACTCCGTAGGCAGCGACAGGCCCGAGGCGAACACATTTTTGCTCCAGATGTTGCATTACCTCCCCAGTGCTCCAGCTGGTGGTTTGGGGCTAAGGTGTCCCGGGAAATTTGCTGCTCTCCGCCCCCCCTGCCAAGAACTGAATTTAGCACTTGAACTGAACAGCACCAAATCAACTTGCACCCCCAAAAGGGAGGAAAGCACCCCACGTACGCCCTGAGAGGTTGCTCACTGGGACCAGAAAGGGCCATGCCGGTTTTGCGGGTATTGTGGGTGCCAATACCTTGGTTTTGTTCTGTGTTGGGCTGAAAAGGAGTGTTTTGGATGTTTGCTCTCAGGTGGCAATCCCAGCACCTTGATTTCGTAAGAGCTCCAGGGAATTTCGGTCGCTGACCTGGACTGCGTTCACAGCTTGAAAGGTGCTATAAATCCCAAATGTGCTGAATGTATCGGGGAGCGCCGGTGACGTACACGCCTCGCCACTCTCCGTTTCCATACCTGTTTCTGCAGATAGTCGGTACCAGTACCCTAAAATAAAGAATAAAAAAAAGTATTAAAAAAGCACCAAAATCTGCTTCATTTGGACCTGTAGCCTATTTCTTCACACAATGCTGTCTCTTAATCTGTTCAAACCACTACTTAGAGTCTATAGGATTTCCTCAGCAGTAATTGTGTCTTTTAGACAACTGGCTTTTATCGAGGAGCTCTTCCGCAAGCACACATCATTTGTATCCACAGGAAAATGAAGTTTTCTTGGAGAAAACTGAAGTGCTAAGGCACTAGACATTTATTTTATCAAATTAAAGACAAAAAATTTTTAAAAGGGAAGGGGGAACATCATTGTAAAAAAGTTTTAATTTCTTGATTTATTTGTGTATGCATTTCTTGTTGTTGCTAGTACGTGTGTGCAAGCTATGGCTTCAGACAGGCAGCCCTAACAAGCAGGAGGTTCGATTTCTGAGAACATGGTGTAACTCTGGGTGATGCAGGTTCATCTTTTTTTCTTCTGTTAAAAGAAGCAATTTACCAGAAAGAGAAACAAATACATGAGGAAACTGTGTATTCCAGGTACTAAGATTTGTACTTTCTGAGTTGCCACACGGATAAATACGTTAGCCCTGTTTCCATGAGAGAAAGGAGCCTTTAGAGGTTCGTGCGCTGCCCATGAGGGGCTGTTTGCTGCGGCGTGGACCTGACTCTGTTGTCTTTCCTGAGGAAACACTTTTGGGAAGATGTGCTTTCATTATCGAATTTTTCTTTTTCTTTTTTTTTTTTGGTCCCTGCCTGGCTGTTGCACTTCTTCCAGGATGGCAACAACACAATCCTGCTCTGAGTATCATTAGAGCTATTTATGCTGAGCAGCGGATTTCTCTAGAAGAAAGGTATGCCAGCACATTTCTTACTGTATAATTATTTGGTTTCCCATGTGACTCTCCAGAGGCTTTACGCTGCACTCGCTTTTATTCAGGGTTTGCACTAGCACGAAGCAGCCCCTGATCACGTTCAAAGTTAAATCCCAAGGTCTCCGAACCACCGTGTTTTGTTCAGCTGTACCCGACACCTCGCGCACATCCAGAGGTCAGCTGCCACGCTCCCTTTGCCACTGCCCCAGGGCACTGCTGACGTCTCGGGCTGTTTAAATAACAGAATCGCCAAGCAGTAGCCTAAAAAAACCCACTTGGTACTGATTAAAGCCCTCGGTGGCACGGGGAGGCCTGTGGTCCTTTATTCTTGTCATGTTTTAGCATAATTTAGCAAGGAGTCCCTCCAGGAGGCAAACCCATGTAATCATCCCTGTATCAAGGTAACAAATCCAAAAGCAGAGGACAAACCTGCTGATTCTCACTGGTTTTGCATAAGCAACTCTCCAGTTTAATGCCCAGTTGCACCAACACGGGGTTTTAACCTTTCTCCCGTCCCCAACTCTATTTTACACACAAGGGACAGGTGCACAGCCTGAACAGGAACTCTCTTATGGGTAAACTAAAGCCCCGCTGTAAGTTTGGGGTTTTTTGGCTACCGCACTTGTTTTTTGCTTTGATGAGGAAGCCGGGAAAAAGTACTCATTTGCTGTGCTCGTACAGCGCTTGATGCAAAGGCGCTACGACCAACCTCTGCCACATGCCTCTTGGAGCTACAGCAACAAAAATGAGACACGGCAATAATGAGATTTTCTGTGATTTTTGCAGCAATGTGCGGAGCCTTCAAGTAGCAGCTAATAGGAGTGGGAGCTTTAATCTGTATAACTTTTTTATGTAATGCTCTTTTGTCAGAGTCTATTTTTGTTGCAAGACAAAGATTTCCTGCTTTACTTGTTCTTTGGCTCTGTTGAAGAGATGAGGAGAAGATAACTATCACTTCTTTGTACCTACTGTCACCTCATCCTATAACCACAAGTTGTCACGGTCAACTCCACACACAGGCACACTCCGCTAACAAATGACACAGGGCCCACATTATCATTAGCCACCACGTTGCCAGGGAGATATTTTGACCTACGGAAAATCATTTGGACTGATGGGGGAAAGTCAATAAGAGTTACGGCTTCCTAGAAAGACAACATATCTGGAATATTTCGGTTTATAACTTGTTTGCAAAATAAAGAAATGGTGATAAAAAGTAGCATCCAGTATTAGGGCGGGAATTCAGCTAGGAAGCAGGGGATGCCTGCGTTCTGGCCTATGCACACATTTCTGCCACACAGCTCGCCGATATTAGATCATGAGATATCCATCACAATGAACAAACAATTCCAAAAAATTATTACAGCATAGCACAGCAAAAGAAACACTGCAGCATTAGTTCCTTGGTGACCTTGTCATTTACGTGATAATCCAGTTTGCCCAGCTGACTGGTGCCCGGGCTGGAGCCCAGCAGGGTTTTGCCCTCCTCCTGAGCAATTTAGACTTGATAGCTTTCCTACATCTGCCTTGCAGAGACAGGTATTTTTCCTCCCGCCGGTGTGCAGCAGTAGCAACAAATATCCGCCTCCTGCAAGGCAGTGGGGCGTATTCTATAAATAGAGAGTTGAGACAGATAGAGATATTATAGCTATCCAGATAGATAAATATATATATAAATATATATACATATATATATGTGTGTAACAGTCTAAGCTGCTGTTGAGGAGCAGAACTTTTGCTCCGCCATCAGCACTTCTGGTCTCGACTGTGCTGCTGTAACCTGTGGCCGGGGCAGTATAAAATGCTGTATAGTGTCCTGCACCCCGAGCTACCGTGTCTTGGACAAGACAACTGGTCAATAAAGATTCTGGAGAATGCGGTGACATCCCTCCAGCCCCTTCCTCCCTTTCCGTCCCCCTCAAAAAAGAGCCTAAAGAAAGCAAGAAAATATTTTTGAATCCATACCCTCCAATTCTGTTTAAAAATCAGTACATTGCTTCTAGTGGAATAATGATTTCTTGATGGATTCTCATAAATGGACTGTTTCCCACATTATCTGAAATAATTGGTTCATAGCAACCACAAAACGAACAGCAGGTAGGAAATGAGTTTCCAGTTGCCAAAACATAATGGATCATTTAGTCATTCTCTGAAGGTTTTAATGCTTTTTTGGCTATCAGAAGGCCTTCGCCTAATTGCACTATTCTTATTATAAATCTGGCTGTCGGAATAAATTAATTTACATCACTGTCATATCAGAATAAGGCCCACAGAAAATAAACATTAAAAAATAGACATATTCACAATGTTCTTACATCTCACAGTCATTACATCCTCTGATTTAACTGATGAACACTGCAGCCAGGAATGTTCTTTTCCTCCTATTTCTAGTGCTGTTTGATAAGGTTATAGCCAAGGCTTATACAAACAGAAAACACGGATACTTAGCACCACTGTGATAGTGTGCGCTTTCTTGCATGAAGCCTGAGAGGAGCACAATCAATCCATCAGTGGAAATGGGTGACCATTTCAGCATAACAGGCTGCATGACAACTCTAACTTCTTTACCACTATTTTCATACACATTTGGCAGTAAAACACTACCAAGGAAGAAATTTTTACTGCTCAAAATTTTTTCTTCCAGACAATTTTTCTGTTTATGGTCTTAACATAAAATCTGGGCTGTCATTTAACTACCAAGACAAGTAAAACACAGAGGTGTGTGCACGTTCCCCCCACAGCCATACACCCACAGCCCCCTGGTCCCTTCTTACCCATCTTTTCCTATAAGAACCTTTTTTACCTTTTTCTTTGGGTTTGTTTGGTTTTTTTTGTTTTTTTGTTTTTTTGTTTTTTTTTGCATATTTTGCATCTCCTTTTAATGCCTTCTTTCTCTTTTCTTTCCTCTTTTTTCTATTTCTTTCCTCTTTTCTCTTTTCTCTTTTCTTTTCTTTTCCCTTCTTTTCCCCAAAGTCACTTCCAACCCTTCTTTTCCCAGCTAACAATACTGACGAAACCCAGGCCTATAACCACTTCATTATCCCCAAGCCTTGAAGATGGTTCGTCTTCTTGCCATTAAAACCCTTGTGTGAAGCTCTGGCTCCACACATGTCCAGGGGAAAGCTTGTTTGAGCAGAGCCAGGAGGACATCTGTGGCTTTCCAGAGNATTCAGCTAGGAAGCAGGGGATGCCTGCGTTCTGGCCTATGCACACATTTCTGCCACACAGCTCGCCGATATTAGATCATGAGATATCCATCACAATGAACCAACAATTCCAAAAAATTATTACAGCATAGCACAGCAAAAGAAACACTGCAGCATTAGTTCCTTGGTGACCTTGTCATTTACGTGATAATCCAGTTTGCCCAGCTGACTGGTGCCCGGGCTGGAGCCCAGCATGGTTTTGCCCTCCTCCTGAGCAATTTAGACTTGATAGCTTTCCTACATCTGCCTTGCAGAGACAGGGATTTTTTCTCCCGCCGGTGTGCAGCAGTAGCAACAAATATCCGCCTCCTGCAAGGCAGTGGGGCGTATTCTATAAATAGAGAGTTGAGACAGATAGAGATATTATAGCTATCCAGATAGATAAATATATATATAAATATATATACATATATATATGTGTGTAACAGTCTAAGCTGCTGTTGAGGAGCAGAACTTTTGCTCCGCCATCAGCACTTCTGGTCTCGACTGTGCTGCTGTAACCTGTGGCCGGGGCAGTATAAAATGCTGTATAGTGTCCTGCACCCCGAGCTACCGTGTCTTGGACAAGACAACTGGTCAATAAAGATTCTGGAGAATGCGGTGACATCCCTCCAGCCCCTTCCTCCCTTTCCGTCCCCCTCAAAAAAGAGCCTAAAGAAAGCAAGAAAATATTTTTGAATCCATACCCTCCAATTCTGTTTAAAAATCAGTACATTGCTTCTAGTGGAATAATGATTTCTTGATGGATTCTCATAAATGGACTGTTTCCCACATTATCTGAAATAATTGGTTCATAGCAACCACAAAACGAACAGCAGGTAGGAAATGAGTTTCCAGTTGCCAAAACATAATGGATCATTTAGTCATTCTCTGAAGGTTTTAATGCTTTTTTGGCTATCAGAAGGCCTTCGCCTAATTGCACTATTCTTATTATAAATCTGGCTGTCGGAATAAATTAATTTACATCACTGTCATATCAGAATAAGGCCCACAGAAAATAAACATTAAAAAATAGACATATTCACAATGTTCTTACATCTCACAGTCATTACATCCTCTGATTTAACTGATGAACACTGCAGCCAGGAATGTTCTTTTCCTCCTATTTCTAGTGCTGTTTGATAAGGTTATAGCCAAGGCTTATACAAACAGAAAACACGGATACTTAGCACCACTGTGATAGTGTGCGCTTTCTTGCATGAAGCCCGAGAGGAGCACAATCAATCCATCAGTGGAAATGGGTGACCATTTCAGCATAACAGGCTGCATGACAACTCTAACTTCTTTACCACTATTTTCATACACATTTGGCAGTAAAACACTACCAAGGAAGAAATTTTTACTGCTCAAAATTTTTTCTTCCAGACAATTTTTCTGTTTATGGTCTTAACATAAAATCTGGGCTGTCATTTAACTACCAAGACAAGTAAAACACAGAGGTGTGTGCACGTCCCCCCCACAGCCATACACCCACAGCCCCCTGGTCCCTTCTTACCCATCTTTTCCTATAAGAACCTTTTTTACCTTTTTCTTTGGGTTTGTTTGGTTTTTTTTGTTTTTTTGTTTTTTTGTTTTTTTTTGCATATTTTGCATCTCCTTTTAATGCCTTCTTTCTCTTTTCTTTCCTCTTTTTTCTATTTCTTTCCTCTTTTCTCTTTTCTCTTTTCTTTTCTTTTCCCTTCTTTTCCCCAAAGTCACTTCCAACCCTTCTTTTCCCAGCTAACAATACTGACGAAACCCAGGCCTATAACCACTTCATTATCCCCAAGCCTTGAAGATGGTTCGTCTTCTTGCCATTAAAACCCTTGTGTGAAGCTCTGGCTCCACACATGTCCAGGGGAAAGCTTGTTTGAGCAGAGCCAGGAGGACATCTGTGGCTTTCCAGAGATAAGCTCATGTTTGCCCTGTCTATGTTTAGCATTTATTCTGGAATTTCTTGGATCCTTTTTTCTCTTCTTTAAATAAAATAATCCTTTTTTGGGTGAGCTGTTTTATGAAAAGAAGTTGGTCAAGCCATGTAAATTATATGTATTTTTTAATTGTGTCCTGTAATATAAATTGTATTTGAATTATTTTCTTTGGTCTAGAACTTTCAAAAAGATATTGGGGTATAAGTTTGAAAACAACCCTTTTTGTGTGTGTGAGTGTTCTATTGTACTTGTACAAGAAGACATAATTAAAACCTAAAGAAAATAAATTTATTTCACATAGGTAAGCGGACCAAGCCTTAACCTTAAATTGTCTTTTCCGTCAATTCAGGACAATTGAATAGGTCTAAAAACTTTCATTGCCCGGTGTCACTAGGGACATCTGTCCCACAGCTCCCTCCCCACAGGCTTGGCCAGTGCTGCGCCACCCCCTCGCACCTGCACCCCAATGGGGGCCTCCTGCGGTCACAGAGGACCTGCTCAAAGTTCAAGTCTTCACACACAAAAGGCTTTGCTGCATTTTCAGTCTTTGTCTTTTGTCTCAAAAGACTGTGTGCTGCTTCTCAGTTTCCTGCACAAAGTCTCAGCAAGGCAAGCCTCATCCCTGGATGCCATTCAAGATGTTTTTCATTGTGTGAAAAAGGTTAGGAGGACTAGAGGAAGCTATTTAGAAAGTATTTGGACTGATTTGTAAATAAAGCGACTATTCTTGTGAATGCAATCTGGATAATTATGCCCTTAAATAGCCAAACTATTTGTGCAGAGCTTCCTCCACAATTGTAATTACACTTGCATTTTGCACATCCAAGTAAGGCTGCACTGAAACGCTGAAAAGATTGTCTGCAACTTTGTACAATATAATGAAAATCTAGATCCTTTAAAGAAACTAGGGTCACACCTCCTAAAGCGGGCTCCACAGAGTGTAACAGAATATAACAAAAGTAATGAAGAGATGCTGGATTCTGCCCACCAGAGTAAGGGGGCTACAGAGAGGTAAGACTGCACTGAGAGTGACTCAGGGGTGACAACTGAATCTCCATCACAAGCAGTAGGAGAAAATTTGCCTTTTCAGCAAGGCAGTCATTACAATCGAGGACCTGCATAGGTTTAGCAGGTATCGTTTAGGAGGATAACAGGAAGGGAGTGGAAAATAGCCTAAGTTCAAAATTCCATGCAGGTCTGTCTAAGGAAAAACCCAAATGAGTATTATTAGCCTTATGTTGTCTTGAGACGGAGTTCACAATTTTTATTTTGTATAATACGTAAATCTAGATAGAAAAGAATTTCCAAAGTGCTGCAGAAACAACAGACAGTTGATATTTGGTATCAGTTAAATTTGCTTTCACTTACCTTGCATTGACCTTACTGTCAGTCACCCCTGGATAAAGGCAATATGGGACATTCGTGCCATTCAAATTTGTATTTCAGAGATCAGGAAAAAGTGAGTCTGTTCTCTGTCACGGTTTGCAAATGCGTTTTGCAGTTTGCGAATGTGTTTTCCTTTCCTTTGATAATAAAACCTCAGAACTCAAAGCAGGGCCCCAGAGCAGGTGAAAAACGGCGTCAAGACTCTCTTCAAGATTTTCACCAGCTCAAACAAGACTGAGATAATATCAGCTATGTTAGAAGCACAATGTTCCTCTAATTTTTAGACTGAGAGAATCAGGATGGAAGTAACAAAGTGTTTGATGTTAGAAAGCATCTAAAATAAGACTGGCTTAATTATTTTAATGATCCGTGCCTGGGAGTTATGAATTCACCACCACCACCCATGACTGGCTATTTTAAAAAAGAAAAAGAGAAAAACCATTGGATTAATTCCCCTGATTTCTGTCACTCAGGCACAGTGCTGCAAGTTTGTGCTACAGAAAAAGTTGGTTTTGTGCCTTTTAATGTTTGTAGTATTTACTAAAACCTCCCACCTTGACTCATCAGTTCCTCCTCTTCAGGTAGATCAATCACAGCAAATGGGAAAATCTGCAATTTTTAAAGATTGTCGGTATGGTTTTGGGGGCTTAGCTTACCTCACGTTCTGCAGTGTTGTTATTCTGCAAGTAAAGAGACAATGCAATGTTTTGGGTAGCGCCAACAATTTTCAAAAAAATACGCGAATAGAAAAAAGGCTCAAAACTTAGACGGGTTTGTGAATGCCCTAGGAAGAATCTGCCTGCCAAGAATCTCACATGCCTTCAGTTCAGTCTTCCTAATACTAAGAACTCCAAAGGATAGAATTCTGCTAACTCCACCCAACAAACAGTTTGGAGAGTTGCTTGGTAAAAATTTTTGGTGAAAACTTGCAATATTTTTTTTTCCACAAATCCTAAGTATTTTGATTAGGAAATGCTCTTACAGTGTTTCATTCTTGTTTGGCTGCTTCCTGCTCCTGTCCTGGCTAAACTCCTGGTAAAACGAGAATGACGTACTAATCTCTCTCTCTCTTTACTAACCTTGGTAAGGGTTTTTGGTTTTTCCTGCCTAGGTAAAGCTTTTCACTCCAGATGTGCCTGTGGTGGGATGCTGCTCGCTGGAGCACATTGTTCAACCCAGAACTGGCACTGTGAGGCCTTCCTACGTGGGAGAAAGGGAATCACTCCATCAGTTCACCCCTTTTTAAAAGAATATGTCAGACTATAATCCTATAAAAACAAATTACTCTATCAAAGCATGTGTGTTCCAGAAGGAAAAAGCCAATATTTATATTCTAGCTTGCAACTCACTGTTAAACCACAGCACTAGCTGTAAAACAAGATAAACTATAGAAAACACACTTTATAGTCACTAAAATTTGGATTTGGATCTTAGCGTGAAGCCCAGATGGAGGGGGAGGGAAAAAATTAATCTCACCAGAAGCCGCTTGCTGGAAGACTCTAGCCAGCACCTTCCACTGAAAGGCTCACTGGTGGGTGATGATAATTTTGTCTTCCCCATCGCTGCTGCTGCTGCCACTGTGGATGTCAGCAAGGAGGTAAATCTGGTCCTTCACAAGGCTGTGTGTCGAGTGAGATGAAGTTCTGCAGAAGCTGTAAAACAAAACATCACAAGGGAAACTGGTGACTAAATTTTAACATTATTGTTTGCTATTACCACTTACACTCTAAATGCTCTGTATGATGATCCACTTCGGTTGCTAAATTAGCTTTTTCAAGGGGGATTTAATTTGTGGAAACCAAAACAAAACACCAGCTTGACAGCTCTTGAGGGCTTAAAGATTTTAATGATATAAAAATAAGCTAGAGTTATCATAGCTTGATATGCATAGCTCATAAAGCTTACAAAATAATTTGCAACAACTGTCAGATCAAAGGAGGCTTCTAGACTGATGTGCAATTGCATAACTCTTTCTATTAAATATTAAGATGATAACTAGGAAAGCATCCTGGAGCTATGTGCATACAGGGGTACAAACACACACACATATAGATATATATAGATCTAGATCTATATCTAGACATAAATATAGATACATGCACAGGCACACCACTCCAAAATACCTATAGTTCTATCTCTACATATCTATTTGTACACACTAACATGTATTTGTGTTCATACACACATGAACTTAAAAGTCATATCAATTTGGGATCAAATTCTACACAGTAACGAATCAGACACTCTTCTCCCAAGCAATACTGTGAGTATTAATGTGGTTTCTTTTTCCTAACAGTTAAGACTGTCAACCACTTCTAAAACCTGCTAGCTAATTCAAAGGAAATGTGGTTTTTTGATGCGTCGGTTACTTTCATTCTCATGACTGTCAGCAGACAGGTGTTGTATAACACATTTATTTCCAAGCCATAAGCCGTAATTTTCAGCATACGTACGTTAATGTCAAGTTTGTGAGATCACAATATTGATGTCAGCACAGC
Source organism: Rynchops niger (assembly GCA_013400035.1). Lineage (NCBI taxonomy): Eukaryota > Metazoa > Chordata > Aves > Charadriiformes > Laridae > Rynchops > Rynchops niger. The sequence continues at coordinate 379,318 of VXBH01007697.1, read as the reverse complement.
AGTGCAGCCAGTGACTGACAAGTGACAAAGTTTTATTGCGAACAGATTACATTTCAGACACTTTATCACAGTGAAATATCCAGCAGAAATCCTTACAAATAGCCATGTAAATCAAATCAAAATGGGTCTTAAATGAAGACCTATAAGCCAAAGATATGAAAGGAGAACTTCCTGATTATCCCAAATCCTGTTGTAATTAACACTCTTAGTCTGGCTTTATTTTTGTTTTTCATCTCCTGCCTGTCACTTTTTTGACATCTCTGTCGTGATGGGAGTGATTTTTAAAATAAATGGGAAACACAGAAAAAGAAACCATTTCCAGTGCTCTGTCTGGTTAAAGAGATTCTTCTGATTCATATTAGCATATGTGCTGGGCAGCACAGTCCCAGCAGCTGACTCTGCCCCTGCGCTTTACCGGTGTCCCCGGCCGGTCTCCACTGGGCTCAGCAGGGACGGGACTGCACCAGCTTTCCTGCAAGAGCTGCCTTCTGGGACCACCAGCTTACCCCAACCTTGCCAATATCCGTAAGAAACGGTACCAGGATTCATGGCAGTCATTTTCAGCACCAAACTGTTTACATAAAAAGAGAGAAAGGAGACATGTACCAGAAAGGATGATGATTTTTCATGGGTGCATTTTTTTTTTTTTAATTCTAAGTCAGGTGGCCTTAAATGAAGGAGAAAACAAAAAATTATGCTCCCCTCCAGATTTGTTAATCTCTCCAAAAGATGACTGTTAACCCATTTCTTTTCATTTCATCTCAGACTAATACTGTGATTCTAACAGAAATCATAACTTAGGACAGAATTTCAAGAAAAACAGTCAGCTTTTTCTCTCACCAGCATGTTTTCCTATCAAACACAGTTCCTTGGCTGCTAAATGCCTCCAAAATCAGCCTGATGCTGAGGCTTTAAAATTATGATGAAACAGAAAAGTAGAGCAGACAGGGAAAGGAAATTTCTCACAGTCATCGTTGCCACTGCAGTCAGTATCAAAACGTAGGTTGCTTCCAGTGCTAGCAGAGGTGGGCTGCCATCCCAAAGTCAAAGCCCTGCTTGGTTTTGAGTCTCATACCAATGCAGAATGGGGTGGCTTGTGCAATTGCAAAAGCTGTTATGGTCTTCTAAATTAAACATGTTAACAGTAGATGTGCTTATATTCCTTTTCTTCATGTTTTCCTCACTTGGAGATTATTTTTTATTATGTAAAGCATATTGTTAACTGCTGAATTATAGGTGATCTCACTTCCACTCACTCAGTACGGTGGGTTTCCTTTGGGTCTGCGTTGCAAGAGAGACAATGAATTTGTCTCCAAGGCTTCTAGCTGGCCAAGTTTGCTCTCTGGCATAAAAACATCAACTTCTGCTGCAAAATGGTAGATTTTTAATTTTGATTGAAATACAGAAGCATATCATAAGAACTCTTTTCCCTGAATTTAGTTGCATTTTTTTCTTTCAATGTGTTTTATGTCAGTAGACAACAGTGGCATTGTCAAAGCTGTATGCAAATAGACACAAAGTCCGCAAAACCCTGATAATATAGCAGCTGCTATAAGTTTGCAGTCAAACTGTGCTAATCAGTCCTGGCAGTTGGAAATTACTTTTTCCTGTTATTTGAAGGAGGTAAAAAGTAGAATTTACATTGTTCCTGTTGCTATTCCAGATTCCTTTATAGTTAGACCTGCACAGACGTGAGAGAGCAGGAAAAATCAAAGAAAGCCTGATAAGGCCCAGTCATTCAGCTCATACAGCAGTAGTATTTCTTGCGGTGTATTAAGATCTTCCAGCTGAAGAGAACACAGGCCTTCCTGTACAGAGAGGGAAGGACTGCCGCTGACCTCCAGAATTTCTGATTTTGCAGACTTTTGTCACTGGATTGTGCTGCAGGAGACAGCTCCAAAACTCTTGAACAGGGAGCTCCAGGCAGCTCCTAACTTTCAAGACAGATTTCCAGCAAACGCTCTCTCTGCCACAACAGCTTCTCCAAGGACAATACAACGCCAGGGACAGGCTAGGAGTGAATCTCAGCTGCTTTGACATCCTAGCAGAGGAGGCGGCCAAGGTCCTTCTCAAAAACAGCAGTCAGTCATTTCAGATAAAACTGTTTGTAACTTCGGGAACAGTTGGCATTCTCCAATATGTGCTGACTGTCAGGTTCCGCGGGAGTCCGTGGGTAACGGCAGCTCTTCTGATATGCCATCAGTCTATCTTATTACAGCATTGATTTTTGCTACGCCTGACATCCCCAAACTTGCTCCTAAAAGAAGCACAGTCTTCCTATTTTTAGATACACTGTCAATATTTTTTTTCCAATATAATTTCTGCCTGGTTTGATCCTAATTAAGCACCTAAGGTGCACTTTCCAGGTTATGTCAAGAGGAAAATTCCCTTTGATCAATATTTTTTCTCCGCCTATTTTATTCTTGTCTTCAACTGCCAGATTTACTCTGAATTTCAAACAAGCTTCCAGCAACATACCACAACTGGGCGTAGTTAGTGCACAGCTACATCCTTTGTGGTCTTCAAGAAAGAGAACACTGTCATGAATTAGGACTTACCTGGTTGTGGCACCGACAGCTGGCGTCTGCTCTTATGAATTATGTAGACCGTTGCATTTACAAGAGAACTGCAAGGATCTACATAATGACAAACAAAAAACATATTTGACCTTTGAACATGTAGTAAGTTAAAGTACATCTGCAGGGATGAAAGACACATAAACTACCTCATGCTGTTAGAAGAAGCTGTAATATTTACAGGAAGTGATGCTCACTCTTGCAGTGTTCACCAGTCCTTGTATTTAACTGTGCTGGAGCTTTCATTCTTTACAGAAACCAAGGATTTTCCCGGGATCATTTAAGCAACAGCCCACAGCTTATCTTGCTTTGAATAATGCCTTTTCCCTACCTATGTGCATCACTCACCTAAAAGAGTTTACTCCCTAATTTAGATGCTAACCTCACTGTCTTTAACAAATGCTTTAGTCAAAGCAAAAAGTACCAAAATTCAAAGAGGCAGCCCCTCCAGCGTGCCAGGGAGCAGTCTGTAGGCATCAGCACTCATCAGCCCAAAGGCCAAAGAGAGAACTGGCTGAAACTGCAGAAAAGAAATTCAAGGTAAATATTAGAAAAAAACTTTCTGATTGTAAGAACAGTGGATGCCTGAGATAGAGAGCTGTAAAGTCTTTATGTGTCTTTAGCAGGTTAGAAAGATGACTGTCAGGATGACACAAGTAAAATAAATGCTTCCCTGGGGCTTGGTAACATCCTGAGGTCTGTTCATGTTGGATGATTCCATGATTTTTGTCATAAAGATCAAGTTTATTCAAACTACATCCATGTAGGAATTCGGACAGGAATTTTGCAGCCATTCATTCCTGGTCATAGATAAATTCTTTAACGACCCTGAGGAACAAGTTCCTGGGTCCCCTTGGTGTTTAATAAAGCCTCAGCTGTGAGGTAGGAGCCTTCCTCTTTGCACTGGTCGTTCGCTTGGTTCCTTTGGTTCAGCCGCAGGGTAGGCAATCCTCTTCACTTGGAGCAATCCACCCTCTAACAAAATCTGAAGGAGATAAAATCGGCGTGAGAAATGAAGCTGGTTTGCAGCTCACCTTCATTGTTATCTGGGATCCAGGCTGACGTTTGCTTTAATAGGAAGGTTACCATTTGTTGAGCAGGTCTTTGGTGATGATCTTGAAGTATCTCCCCCTCCCCTCCCTTCCTTGTCCCCCATCAGAATAATGAGGAGGGCTGCCTGGTGTGACTTTATTCGACTTATATTTCCCTAAGGACATAGACACAACATATCGGAATTCATTCCAATATATCATGAGCACCAAACAAAAATTTTTTTCCTTACATTTCTTCCCTACTGCTTACATATTCTGCTTTCTAACCACTCTCCTCTGCATATCACTATCTCCAGGCTCTTTTCACCTGATTGATGATGGGAACGAAAAAGAACTCAGACTCTCAAGTATTCATAAATATTCCTCAGCCCTCCAGCCATCCTGGCTGCCTCTGGCCACTCCACCTCCGAAAAACGCAAACAGCTTCCCGGGTTCTTCTCCGGACAGTCTCTGGCGGGTTTAGAGATGTACGCTTGAAACAGCAAAAGGTCAAGTGCCATGTTTCAGCTGCAGTCAGGTTTGTGAACAAAGCATGCAAGAAACACACCGAGACAGCTCCATTTTAGTTGTTAAAGCGTGTAAAGGTTTAGTTGTGGGGCCATTGGGGTTTTATTTAATCAGAACATTTTTTTACCCTTCGGAAGGGGAAGTTGTGGAGAGACTATTGACATTTCTGTGAATGATCTGAGCATTACTAACAAGATTGCTGAATCGTTACCACAGTTAGTATAATTCTGATAATCAAAGCTATCAATTTTTCAAACTAAGGAATGGAAAAAGCTTGCATTTGTACAAAGCTGTAGAGACTAAAGGGGAAACAGTGCTTTTAACTTTCACTTGGTGATCTCACACCCGGGGAAAAAGAAGACGAACTGGCCACGGAAGAGACAAACAAAAAGACCTTCTCAAAGCAGGGAGCTGTCACCTTCATCCCAGGTCTGAACTTCCCAAACCACTGCTAGGGAAGGGGAGACCTTGCAGGAGTTGCAAATGAGTGTAACACTGAGGTAACAGACCTCAGACCTTTGCGGGTTTTTATCCTTTCTTGAGACTAATCAAATCTGTTCCTGGCATAATGCTATGAAAGTCACCCCAGGGAAGAGTTTGGACTCTTGGCTGATCAAGGTTTTAATACAAAATGACATTTTTGCCTTTGAATTTGCCATTTCAGACACCACAATGAAGGGAAAGGGCTAACAAATGCCAAGACACCGGTTCTTTATAAAAGTCTTGCTTTTTTACACCCCAAGTTCTGTTAAAAATAAAGCTATTATAACTAAGTTTTGCAAATGCGTTATCTATACCAGTGGGGTTTTTTTTGCAGTTTTACTACCAAGTATTGCAGCTTCACAGCCTAATAGGTCTTCCTCTCACTGACCCACTGCAAACCAGGGTGAACCCCTGGTCTTGAGCTAGAGCGTCACTAATTCGTGCTCAGCGCTGTTCAAGCCCCATGGTCCTCCCTGGGGAAAAGGGCATGTGCCCTCCATTCCCCCTTAATGAGTTTCAGTTGCTTCTTCATCCAACTTTGTTGCAGGTATTCATAGTAAATTACGGTAGACATTCTGATGAAGATAAAATGAAAAAGTATGCCATATTATCACACGCAAAAAATGTTGCAGTCATCTGAATCATGGAAGCCATTGTTATTTCCCTTTGTTTTTTAACCAGTTCCAGGTAACTTTTCTTGTGTTGCTTGTGTTATACTTTCCAATTCGTATTTCGGTCAGCATGATGCACATTAAATTCACTAACAGGAAATAGGAAATCACTGGACTATGATGACACGGCAGGTTAATAATACAGCTTCCATGTGCCAAAATCCATTCCTAATCCGTAGTCGCAGGAAATAGATCCTGAGTGGTGGCATTGTTCAGTAATTTACCGTGCCAAAGACACATGACCGTTTGATACACCTGTCACGGAAACAATCTTTTCCTGATGGCTACTTTGTGTGGCTCCGGCAATATCTGTTAGGTTTCTAATGACAGAAATAACTGTAAAAATGATAATGTAAGACCCATAGCAAAAATACTGAAAACATACATGTCTTGTGTGGAGATATATATAGCAGGAGGAAATCATCCACCAGATCCAGCACTGCAGACTGTTTCTCATCCCGTAGTCCAATATAATAAGCATTTGAGACCCCCTATTGCGAGCAAGTATTTGAAGATTAACATTAAAGGAAGAATAAACCTTTTGAATCAATTGTGAAAGTAAAAGCAGCAGTGAAGCAACAACAGAAATTGAAGCACATATAGAAGAAAATTAAAAACAGCTACCCCAGAATACCTGTTTTAATTAAATGTTAGTTGGAAATATGTGGATTAAAATAGGAATGACATTTGAATTAATAAAAGAGCAGCAAAATTATTCAGGATTTTTTTTCTTTGCATGATGGCCTAATTTACTGAGATTCAAGGCATGTTTGCCGCCTAGACAGACCAGCTTTACATGGACACTGTGAGAACAGCTCTGTCTGTAGCTATGGCTAATGCAGCACCTTTTGTGAGCTGACTTACTTCGTGGATCCAGAGTGTCCAACCAAGCTACCAGCCACCTGCGTGGTTTGGGCGGTAAAAAAATAATGCATGGAATTTTTTTTAGGTGTAAACAAATGTACAAAATGAATTGCAAGAACATCTCGGTATCTGGAAAGCCAAAAGAAGATGCTGAGTTGTGTATGGCAGTCAGGAGAGAAAAAGAACCTTGAAATCCATCCAAAACATTTCTGTGCTGGGGAATTTTTCCAATGCTGCTTTCAGTTCCAAACTTATGTACGAATTGAAAACACCACAAAGCCCCAGAAAACAGCAAGATACAGCAAGATTAAATATAACGTAAGAGCTATTTAAAATTATTAGAAAAAAACTAAAATTAAAAATAAGGCCTTAAAATCATAGCATCAAGTTTACGTCAACCGTATCTTTCCATATTGTTAAGGCCATTTTTCTGTGAGCTAAACATTTCATTAGGGAAGTGTTGTAAAGCACTAAACTGGGCCACAAGTACCAAATCTCACACATTCTGGTGTTGGACTGAGTGCGTTTACATTGCCATAGAACCTGAGATCTTTGGCTGCAAGGTGATAAACACAGACTTAGTATTTTTAATAAATCCAAACGCAGTATTCTTGTCCGTGTATTTGTTAATGCATAGTTAAGTGCCATTCACTGATATGTCATGTAAGATTAATGTAGCCCTTTCTGGAACCACGTATCAGTTACTATTTCTACCTCTGCCCTCACAATCACTTCACAAACTTTGAAACCACAGGCCCCTCTAAGGAGGCTCCAGCTCACCACCTCCAGCACACAGACGGTGCTTCGTTTTGAACACCTCATTTTCCTGTGCTGTATCATTGCCCAGCGCTGTCAGTCTGTTTTCTGCTGGGTTTTTAAGCACCAGTTTTTCTTTCTTCCATACTTTGTTCCACTGGTACCACAAACTCATTTTTCTAAATGTATTGGCTCCTGAGTGTCTCCCTGGGCGAGACCATGTTTTAGCAGCACTGCAAGAAAAGAAATGCACCCTGATGCACAAAAAACCCCATAAAAATGTTGATGGTCTTAGACTCTCCTGGTATTGAAGATTCATCAGGGTTTTTTTTTTTTTCCATGACAATGTATTTGAATGCAGTATTTTGAAAGTCGAGCAATAGGTACCGATTATATCCTGGTAAAATCTAGTGTCTGCATAAAAAATTTATGTTGTGGTGGGATGGTATTAAATTTACTGGTATACTGCCAGAACGTGCAGATATTAGCTATGTTTTTGTGGTGTGTTGCAGCCTCAGAGGAGGATGTTTGCACACTCCCTTCTCCTTCATCACGCACAAGGAAAGCACACTATGCACCACAGAGCTGCACTGATGCAGAAGAGCTCAGGAACTAGCATAAAAAAAAAAAAACCAACAAAAGCAAACAAAACAAAGAACCCCCACAAAATACCAAGGAATTTCTTTTTAGGGCTGGCAACCACAATTGCAATGACGTGGCACACCAAAGAAAGCTAGCCAGCTTGGACAGCCTCTGCTGTCTGTTTAGGTGCTTGGAGCTCCAGCTTCCTTGCTTTCTATGCTGTTGATGTGAAAAATCATCAATGGTAAAATGAGGGACCATTTTCAGGCTTACATCAGCTCCTCAAATGTGGATCTCTGGTCTTGTCTAATTTTTAAGAGTAACCAAGTACAAATATAGTACAAAATACAAAGATATAAACAGCTGAAAGTCATAAGACTTGAGGCTTCCCAAGACTTTTGAACACAGACAGGAGCTGGTATATTAAGTCACGCAGGCACTTTTAAAAAGCTTATTAGCATCCTGTCCTTCTACAAAGATACCCTTGGTGTTCTGCTGCCTTAACATCAACAACCAATACCCTATTGCTTTCCATGAGGCACGCTTTCCCTCGCGCTTGCAGCTCAGCCACCACCTGGAGAGGAGTGCTATAAAACACCGAAGAGAAAGCTCACAGAGGTAATAAAGCGGTAAGAGAAAATACCTGGGGTGGGTGTACAGTACACCAAAACATGTCTATTGAAACAATAGCCGGCCACAAGTCAATAAATAAGTGCTGATCTAGAATACAGCTCCCAACTTCCACATGTAAAGATGAGTGAAATGCATTGCCTGGAGGAGCAGGTTATGGGGAGTGGAGGAAACGGAGGAAACCATATAACAAGAGAGAACTTTCATTTGTTCACTATAGGAGGCAGCTGGAGCCTGCAGCCAGCAGACTGGAACTCAAAAAGGAGGATATGAAACTTAGAAAACAGCAGTGTACTGGAGGGTGTTAGGTAAAATAAAATTACTCTCTTAGAGAACAATTAAAGTAAAAAATAATTTAGGATTAATATTAAAGGAAGGCTAGAGAAGTTGGAAAGGGTAAATTCAGCAAAAAAAGTTTGTAAGGAAGGGGCAGTATGTGGTCTGGTGGAAAGCAAGGACAGCGAGTCCATGTTGGTGCTGTTCCTACATTTTTCATACAGGAAAAGAACTGGAAGCAAGCCTGAAGCAAAGCAAGAAAAATGCTATATACAAGACACAAAGCAAAACCCTCCACATTTAGTTCATTTCAGCTTCACAGAGAATTTGCCCTAAAGAGCAAAATGCCTGTGCCTGTTAAAGCAGCACCAGAGGATAAAGCAATGGTAACGGCAGGAAACAAAACAATAACTGTACTAAAGCGACAGGAGAGACAGTTCATCTTCCACCAAAGGAGAAGGAGGTCCACTTTCCTTATTCTACCGTCCCTGCAGCTCCACGGGCTCAAGTGGATTACTTTCAATGTCAAGCGGCACTGATGAGGGCAGGCTTGCAAGGACAGCAAGGCTGGATAGGGAAGCCGTTACAGCAGAGAAGGTGGCCACTTAGTTTTCCCTCTGACCACTGTGGTCTTGGGTGCTCTCTCAGACACACAACCTTCACACGCTAAATATTGTGTGTCCATCCCTTTCAGTGTTTATCACTGATTTTCAGCTCAGTAACTTTGTGTAACATGAATGTCCTCATAAATCATCTCATCTGACATCCACATGCTAGGGAACTCGCCCATGGCTATTTTTCAAGGCAACTTTTGGGAGAAGGTCATAATTGGAGAGCCAAGTACACTGCCCAGAGAAAAAAAAAAAAGAAGATTAGTTACAGCATTCAAAGAGAAATATTCAAAGCTCCTGCATATGAAAAATTAATAAGCTGACCAAACATTTGAAAGCTGAATAAATAACATTTCCCTAGCAAAAATAAAGCTGGATGATCTGAAACAAAATAAGGGCCTCCATCCAGCAAGGAGAAGGAAAAGATAAGATAAGTTTTCCTCTAAACTTCCCCAGCTTTCATTAAAGGTCACACAGTTCAAAGAGGATTGAGTTCAAAAAGGACTTCAGCAGTTGAGTCCAACCTTGATCATAGCATATTTTCTTGGGAAACAGAACGTAGGAAATCACCAGTTACATTCTAAGATATGGTGACACATTAGAAAGCACGGGCCTCATCCTGCACCGTGGTATTTGTATTACTTCCCTGTGCTATTCCCTTTGTATTATTTCCCTGTGCCCTCCGGACAGCACTGCTCTCCACCCCCTGCAGCCACACAGGCAGCTTGTCATTTCCAGCCACCTACATAATACTCTGAGCAGCAAGAAATACATACACGATTCCCACATGTCAATGGAAAATTGCACCCACCCCTTACAAAACCGGCCCCACTGCTACATGCACCTTGCAGCAGTCTCCAAATTTCTCGCTCGCTCTTGAGCAAGTCCCATAACTGTCCAAAGGAAGGAGGTCTCCCCCTCCTGCCATAAGGTCCTGTGTGACCTCTGCTTTAACGTCGAGCAGCCAACCAAACTGATCCTCTCTACAACAGTTATGTTAACTGTCAAGTGGTTTTCCACGTAGGAAGTAAGTAAAAGGCTCAGAGGAGATGGAAAGACACATCCCACGTAGATAGACTCAGGCAGCTGCAAGTCCTGCCTCAGTGCTTGATCGGGCAGCAACTTCGGAATTATTTATTCAAATTATTCTTTTGATTTGAATTACAATTGAATCTTTCATATAACTGAGCTCAACCTGTGCTTTTAAGGCTTGAATGTTCATACTGAGTCAGGCCTGTCTATAAAAGCAGTGAATTGAATATTCTTATTAGGTTCTTGGGATGCTTTTTTCTCCTGAGTTCAAACAGCGGCAACTTATTACGCAGAAGCTTCTCTCCTGAGCCACTGGAAAAATCAGCATTTTATCAGTACACGGTACCGCTGGCACGCTCGTTTTCCTCACAAAACTCCCTCGTTTCAAAATATCAGCTTGACTCACGACTGCATGCTAGATCTGGAAACTGCTTGTATGGCGAGGGTAATGAATATACAATATATGCACAATAACAAACAGCTGATGAGTCATTCCCAAATTTGTCATACATTAACTTCACAGCCAGTCTCCGCTGGGGAACAGAAAGGTGGTGCTTGAAAAGAGCTTTAGAAAAACTCAGGGGACACGCCGAACTTTCAGCTTGTTTGCCAAAAGGTAAAATCTGGCAACATCAACAATGTTCAGAAAACGTCAGGTTAATGCATTTCGCTTCTCAAGGTTTTCTTTGCCGTAGTCAGAAACTATACAGTCCTACGTAGCTTTGCAAATGAAACAGTAGCTCAGATATGCTTATATAAAGCTGCCCGTAAAATTGCCACAAAAACCGACTAAGCCTACAGAAGATACTTTCTCAGCCTTCCTGTGATGTGATAGTAATACCACAAAGTAATTTTCTTATTCTTCCATTAAAAAAACCCTCTTTAGCCTTAGCAAGCTGGCAAGTTGAAACCACTAAGACCGAAACACAGCCTGACAGACTGAATTCCCATACAAGCACCAGACTTTGATAAAAATCAGAGTATCCCCACAATTTTGGGTGACAGTATTTTGGTTTAATCCTCCCTTCCTCCATTGCCTGTGTGTCTGAGTATGCATGCACACAAGGGATAAGGACAGTATACTACCATCGCGTCATTTTTAGCCATTTGTCCTCAAGAAATACTGTTAATGTAAATACACTGCCTAGAAAACCAACCCATTTATTTTCCTCAACAAATTTTAAGCTCAGTGCTCAGCTTCAACAAAATCTGTCCAAACAGTGGCAGTCCTCAAGGTATCAGTTGCCAGACATGTGGCAACAGGGAGCTGGCCCCTCCATGGGGCTGTGGGCAGCTCATAAATGCACCAGAAATCAGATCCTGGTTCACACAACCATTTGTCAGGTTAGTTTGCCTGGGGACGTTTGCAACTATTTCTGCTTTCCACCAAAAAGATATTTTAACAGAGTAACAGCAGTATTTGGCCTATGTTTCCAGTGCATAAATACAAAATCTGAAAGGAAATCTTTCTGTTGCCCCAAACACAGAGAACTGATAATGGCAATTAGTTAAAAATGGAGTTAATGTGTTTATTGTTGCTGCTTTTTTTTTTTTTTTTAATGGAAACTCACCCATTGCACTGTAGCCTGATGTTTACCCAGGTGTGCACAGGCTATCTGTGTGTTCAAAACCACACAAGCTTCCTAGGGATGCCCCTGGGGCTGAGCTCGTGCAGGTTATCCGACGGATGGTCTGGAAAAAGCCACCCTCATGTCTTCTAGCATGGCGTTTGCACCTTGCAAGCTGGTGCCGAACAATGTGATAAAGACCGGGCTTCCCCAAATCTTATTCATACCCTGTGGCTTCTACCAGTGCAAAGACTGTTGGGGCACCACCACGTGAGGGAACAGGCCAGGCACCGCCTCTTGGGGCATTCTTTGAACGGCCTCAGTCCTCCTTCTGCAGGTCCGTTCTCACCGAGTGGAGCTGCTGCTATCGCTTCCTCACAGGCTTTGTTTATTTAGTGCCTGAGGATAAAAATAGCTTTATAGAAATAAAGGCTTTTCTTCTGGAACAATTCAAATTAGGATCTATGCTGGAGCACGTAATTACCCTACATGTGTCTGAAATCAAGGAGAGCCAGTCAGATGCCTATCTGTAACAGTATGCTATTTTCACAGCATATAATTTTCAGATCACACACATCAATATTATAATTAGGTTATGGAAGCAGAGAGTATCTTTATGTACATACATTTCTTTTAACTCAGAGAAGTGTTATAATTTCCGTTCTCCTTGGTAAATGTTTTTCTCTCCAAACCTGCATCACGTTCTAATGACTGTATGGCTGCAGTCTGTGGTGGAGGTGGATGGCCCATGGCTGCGAAAGCCCTGCTTGCTACAGAGGAGATTTCATTTTGGTAAATTAATTCTAATTGCAGGCATATTTCCTGCAGAGATTGTTGGATGGAAAGCTTGGTAGATTGAAATTATTTTGTGATTTTAACCAGAAGACATTCCAAACCTAAACATTCACAATTCCCAGAAATATAATGAAATTACCTCCTTTAAAAAAAAAAATAAAAAAAGGAAAAAAGGGGAAAACCCACAAGACTCGCAAAACAGCCACACACGCTGTTTTCAGGACCACACCGTTTCCACAGCCAGTAAGGTTTTGTTTCATATTGATTTGTATCTTTTGGTGGATTGACAGAGAGATCAGCAGAGCCTTTGCCCCCAGCTACATTGATCAAGCTTCCCAAAATAGGACTTTTGGTCTCTAGTAAAAGTCATTATTAGAGTCTTATATTTGGGTTGGACTTTTCTAGTGGATTAGTTCAATCTGTTTCATTTCATGAAATTTGTATCAACGTAATAATTTGCGAGACTTCTGCTCTTCTTCCTCGTAAACTTTGGTTGGAACTGGCCAATGAGTTTAAAAACCGTAAGCCTGCAGAGGAGCGGGAGAGAGGCAAAAAGAGGTTTCTGTACAGAAAAGGTGACTGAGATAAATGCACACTATGATGACTTTGTCCTCGGTTTCAGAGCTGCTAGAATGTACTTGGGTCATGTTATCAATTTGTTCTCAACATGAAGACTTATGTATTTTTTCCTTGTGAAAAATGCCATCTTAGATTCAAAAGCTTCTGGAGCATGATTTCAGGGAAAACACAGAAGAAGACACAAAATGTTTGAGCTCATTATTAAGATTAAAATAGGTGTTCCGTTGGTAGCATTTGTGCACACCTAGTATAGTAGCCAGAAGCCTGCTCAGCTAAGAGCTAAGTTTTATTTCTAGTTTTGTTTATGTCTTCATGCTGGGGAGCCTGAGGCTGTTAATGTCAGTGGCAGCTGAAATCACATGCAGTTTTGGAACAATGAATAGTCATTTATTGGGAACTGGTTTAAAACAAAAACTGTCCAAGAAAGCAAAATAATACAAAAAAGGACAAAAAGTAAAGATGAGCAGGACATAATTTTTTTTTCTTGGCAAACCAGCTATACTGAGATTTCCATGTGATTAACTTTAAATATAGAGGGGTTTATAGGCTTGTCTTCACGTTTTCATTCCAGCACCTATGAAAACCACATGTGCAAAGGAAAATATAAAAAATATAAAACTGGGGTTTCTTTTACTGAGTACCACAATGATGCATTAGTCACAATTCCAGATGAATCCATTATGGAAGATTTCCTCACTCTTTTTTGGCTTTTCAACTGTTCTGTTGCTATTTTCATTGAAGTTTGCCCCTGCCTTTTCTGCAATATGTTCCTTGCCGAAGGAGCTTTCAGCTGGCAGAGTTTTCTAGACTGCCCTTACTGCTGTCCTTGCCGTAACGTGCATCTCTCACAGCGGAGCCATTGCTCTGCTGATGCCAGTAAGTCAGTCTCTGGGCTCAGTAAATGCGTGTCTCTGGCAGTGGGGCAACCAACTCCACCGGAACTTTCTCTAAACAAAGTCTTCTAAGACAACCTATGCAGAGCATCTAGCCACTCACAAATGTCACTGTTTCCTTTCAAGAAATAATGACTGCTAATAATAAAGCGAATCGGTGATCTCTTCTGGACTTCGGGAAACATCATCTTCAGGAAGTAACGTATTTTGGCAAGTTATCTGGTTTGTGAAGAACAAAGGTACTTCAAATCATGTCACAGAAGTGTGCCTGTAGTGCCAAGTCCCATGTTGAAAATAAAAGCAAAAAACTCTCTTAAGTAGTCTAAACCCTCTACCGATGTTTGTAAATATAGTCTTGGATCTGTTTTTCAATTTCGTGTGTCCGTTTTCTGTTGTTTCTTAAAAAGCTTCTGGCAATCAAGCCGAGACCTTCCATTTTAGCTTGACATGAAGCTACTTTTGAAAATTTTCTAAATAGTTATTATGACATTCATAACTTCCAGTGAGCTGAAAAATAAGCTTCCAAACAGTTCCGATTCACTTATTGTTATTCTGCACATCTGGCTATTACAGATGTTTCAGAATTCTCCGCCGGGAGGCTCTGATCACCAGAATGAAATGATCAATTGCTCCAATTTAGCTTTTAAACTGAACTGAATCAGATTCTCCATGATGTCCTTGTTCATGGGTTTTCAAAATGAAGCCTCTTAGAAGAGGGGGGAGAGACACTTATAATAAGAGGTGGCTGCAACACCGCAGGCCAATTTCCTGCCATTTAACATCACAATAGTGGAGTCACTGCTAATAGCAAATTCAATTTATAAATCCATTAAGACAACAAAACAGCCTGATTTGCTATATAAGAAGTAATGGTTGTGTCCTAGAAGAAAAGATGTTTGTTTCGACAAGACAGGGAAGAGAGTTGTTCTTGCAATTACTGTCCTTTTTGCCCCCTCTGCTTATACAATACATAAGATTTGTAAATGTTCGTACTTCCAGCAGTTTTCCGGGGCTGGTTTCTGCCCTCAGCTGTTCTTATGAAAACCTGCTTAAATCAAGTATTGAACCAACATCTAATTGAGGGCAGACGCCGACCCAAATGTATTCAAGCAAAAAGACGCAGGGGCAGAGCAGGAATTCCAACAAAAATGGGAACGAGAAGCAGCAAAGGAGGACCCCCATGTTGCCATGGGCTTTGCGCTCCCAGTTTGCCTTGCCCAAACCCAGAGGGGGGGGTTGGCCCACCTGAGCTGCCAATGCCACAGACTGCCACCAGTGCTGGATGCACACAGTTCCTGCGGGTATTTGCTCACCAGATCTTATTTATGGTGCCTCACATAGCAGCCCCCGTAGGTAGGGCATGTAAATGTTTCTGTAATGCCGATACTTGCACTAATAGTACAACTGTTCACCGAGTCAATTATGGTTATAGATTTTGACTGCAGAGAAAACATTCAACAGATTCACTGAATCTGAACAGTGAACAGACTCAAAACATCACAGTGAAGATTCTGAAGGCAAATATCAAGAACCTACATTATTTTACATGTCTTTCAGCAGAAATCCTGGAGCCTTGCAAGCCAAATTACAGGAGTGAATGATGCAGGCATTTGGTAGAGTAATTATTCTTAATTAGATTTTGACAAAATCCTTGGGAGACAGGCATTTGAATCATACGAAGATACATTTTTGTATCAAAATTCACAAAAAATGGCAGTTGTGCTGAAAAGCCAAATACAGCAGTTTAGTGCTAGGAGAGATGATTCCACACAAGCAGGAGGTAAAGAGTCCTGAAGCCATCTCGTCTCTTTCCGTCCCTGAGAAGCCTCTCCTGGCCTCAAGGGGTGCGTGTCCAGTGCAGCAGCAGTGGTGTCTTGCTGACTCCTCCTTCCATCCCCTCTGGTAAATACTCTATGGATATTTCACAGTCAGCTTCCCATTTTTCTCACAATCCTGTTTCCTCCTATATGTCCTCCTCTCCTCATCACGGTGTTTGTGTCAGTCTGTACCTTGCCCCACCTTAAAAATGGACATATTTCCTGACACCTGCAATAAACCAACCCAAGCATTCAATAACATGGATGAAAAGAAGAAATGACCCTCCTAGTTATTCCAGGTGGGTGCCATGTCTTGTGTTGCCTGTCCCGTGGTCTGTAAGCTGTCAGCAAGAAGGACCATTTCCACTTTTTAACAGTAGAGAAAACAGCCTTAGCATGTAACAAAAGCCCAGTAGGTACTCCTGTACTCCTTTCTTAGACCTGAACTGCACAAACAGAGATGAGGAAAACTGGAGGAGGAAAAGGGAGATTTTAGTCAGAAAATGAGAAGTAAGAGAAAGGTTTGAGCTTTCCTTCATCCCTGCCCAATGGCAAGGAGGAATTTACCATTTGTTCTTCCACTAAATAGACCCATAATATTATGGAAACTAAAAATAGATTTGACCTGTTCTTAGCTCTTTATGACTGCATATTGTACTTTCCAGTTTCCTTCCTTTATATCTTTTGCTTGAATTAATTGCAGAGTGGATGGTTTAATGAGTAGTGTGGTAATGTTTCCCCTTCTTCACGAAGATCCCTCCTCAGGGAACACAGCCTCCTCATCTATTGCTTTTTTGGCTTTGAATAGCTGAGCACCACATTAGCATCCCCTTGACTGGAGCGTGGACTGGGGCATCCCTCTGCCACTTCTCACTTTCTTTCATCTGCCTCCTGAACAGCCTTTGGTAATCCTTCTATTTGAAACTTCCTTTTCAAGTAGTTGAATTTCCCTTTAACTCATTTGCAGTATCTGAGGAAGATTAGCACTGGGGAATCAGCCACTTTCCCTCTTTCTCTCTTTCTCCTGTCTCCCTTTAGCACTCCTGAGTCTTAAATACACGTCACTGTTTTTTTACTCCTGAGTATCCCAATGGTGTCCATCAGCTTCCTCCCACTTTCTGCATAAGGAGTTGATGGGTACCTCGTAAAACAGCACCTGTGCCATGTTTTTTATTCCAGTAAATATGCTTTCCCCCAGATCTGAAAATAATACAGATGCATGTTTGGAAGCCACTTAAGTCAATAATGTGCAATTACTTAGTCCTTCTTCATTTAATGTGAATATATCTCTGTGTGTGTGTGTGTTTTTGTTGCCTAATAATTCTCTAGTGACTCCTGTGAGAGGCACCAAACACACAGAAATAGGAAAGACAAAAGCAGGTAGCTTTGCTCTGCACTTGGTATGTAACACAGTAAGCAAAACTGAAATATTTGGAAATCTAGACCAACACCAAACCAGCCCTGCCAAGGCCTCCTCTTGCTTCTGACTGGAGATGGCTGCTTTCTTGAACCATCCTCCGGCCTGTGCCGTGCAGCAGGTGCAAATATCTTGCTTGTAGGAAGCATCTGGAAAATAAAATACGACCTATGCCATACACTTAAACCCTGAAATAAACAAGTCAGTAATCTTTCCACGTCCTGCAGTGAAATAGGAGAAATTTTATCTCCCATGATTAAATTGGTGCTTGGCCTGCAAAAAAAGTTGTAGCGTATGACTTCCCTGCATTACTTCTGTGTAAAACACTCCTCTTATTTTCTCTCTAATTGCTCAGTTGCAACTGGACTCCCATTTTGGGAGATGACCATTTACTCTTATACATTTTGCTCTGCAGACAACATCATCTCCAAGAATTTTTAATTCATTGCAGCTCTCACTTGTATTTTTGTTTTCTAGTACATTTTGCTGCTGCTACCTTAACATATTAGGAACCAAATTATGAAAGGTAAGTAGCAATGGGAACAGATTCATGTGTGTGCATTTGCTCAGATTTCCTCATTTCGCTGTAGGAGGTCCAGTAGATACACACATACATTTTTCAAGACATCAATAATCCTATTTTGGGTTGCTTGCATCCTCAGTGCAGCATTTCTGTCTTATTCCCATACATTGGGAATACATTGAGCATACAAAAGGCTCAATTCTTATTTAGGTACCACCGAGCAACAGGTAAATGTTTATGCACAGGCTTCAAGAAGGTTTAAAACAAGACAAAACAAACTCACTCTTCTCTGACAGCAAACATGAAAACAATAAATTGTCTTAACACAGAGCAGTGGTCATGGCCAGTGAAAAATAATGAGCATCCCTGTCTGGTTTTGAGGGATTCCCTAGGGATGCTATGTAACCAGCAAATGCTTTTTTGTCTAACCAAGAAAAACCAAGCTGCAGCCCTGTCAGCCTTTCTTGTAGAATAAATGAGACAGAAATACTGAAATAGCAGTTATGAGTAGACACATGAATTATTTAAAAAGCTGAATGTTGGCAGGTTCCCCCTTCACTGAAGTGGACTGTTTTGAATGCAGTAAGTACCATAGCTGCTCCTGCATGTAACGCATAGGATGAACACCTTGATAAAGTCAGCCGATGCTGCACCCTACATGGCTGCAAATGCAGCCTCTCCCCCAAAACCAATGTACCTGATGGCTGCAGCTGAAAGTCTGGCCCATTGTATTTAATGGGATTACACATCTGGGACTGAGAAATCTCCCTGCTATGTCCCAGTGCTAGCCAGGAAAAATGACACATTCAATGGAGAGCTAGAAAAATGGAGACTAAGTATTGGGTCTGATCTTTGAAACTCGGAAATGAAACCACCTGGTTTAGCACCAGATTGTCAGAAAGGGGCATAATTCATCTCATTCTGACCCACGGGTAAATCTACTGAAGTCACGGCAAGTTCATTAGAAGAGAGTAGTTTGAGAGCAGAGCAGTATCTTGAGTAAACAGGGCTCAGAAGGAGCTTCGTGCTCCTCGTTTATGAAGACCGTTACAGAGCCAGTCCATTTAGCCAAGAGCACCGTGGGAGCAGGGGCAATGTGAGCCTGAACAAGGGCCCTGCCAGCACGAGCCTCCCCCAAAACAACACACTATCCTTACAAAGCTAAGTCACTGCTGCGTGCTCATGAGTCTCACACGCAAAAAAAACCAGACCCAAACCCCACTACATTTTCCTCATTTGTCATCATAAAAAAGGAGACTCAGATTGCAACAGATTCAGAGTTGATAAACTGGTATAGGACTTCCAAGATGATATAGGATAAGCTTGGCTGCAACTACACATTTAGGCACAAGCTTTGCCTCATTACTACGTCCCAAAACTTAGTGCTACGTCTTCCTGACTGTGCTGGCAATACCCTGGCATGGCGCACCATGCCAGCACCTGCTTTTTTGCTGGATGATTGGCGGTTCAAAGGTGTAAAGCGCTATTTCTGCACTAACCTGATTTGGGGCTGGGATGAATTTTATAATGTTTGCTGATAGATATTCATCAGTGCAGGCTGACAACATTTGATCTTGCACAAATCTTGCAGAAACTAGTGAGAAATTTAAGAAAGAAGAAGAAAAAGATGTAAGGGGAAGAGAAATGTATTGTTTCTAAAAAAAACCCCAACCAACAGCAATAAGCAGAAGAACTAGAAATTAAAAGAAAGAACATTCTTCTGAAACCCTTCGGCTCTTTTATTCCCGAGGTGTATGTGCTGGTGTTCGCATCTCCCCTGAGTTTTCTTACCCTTCTCACTAACTCTGCATTATCAGTTCCTCTAACTGCAGAAAGCAAAAAAACAAAGTACACTAAAACCCATTTCTCCTTTTAGTCCATTTTCCCAGTGTACCTTTTCAGACTGTATTATTTACCAATAAACAATTTTATATTCAGCACTTCAGGAGACATTTTCTTCAGTAACAGTTCTGTTTGTCACTCTAAGATGCAGCTGCTGACTTTAAAGCAGAGGGAATTTTAACAGCAGTCAGCAGAAATGCCACTAGGTATAAGTAACTTTTCCATAATAAATAGAGAAAAGTCATTTAATTGGCATAGCTCTGGTAGAATCGGAGAGGTGGCAGCTAAGGGCTGTCCTCTCCGTGTAACAGAGGGACAGGGGAACACGTGGCCGCCAGTGAAGGGAGGCTGCAAAGTACGTGTCACATTGTTAATCTGCTACCCTATTGCACCTGGGGGAGTAAAGGGCTTTACTGAGTTATTTTTCTTATACGTCCTGAAGCCATCGTTGACCAGGGAAGAGAAAGAGGCCATGAAGTCTTTCAGGCACATTTCTTCTGGTTAAAACCTCAAGTTAATAAGGTCAAATAGTAATATATCAGTAACTTCCGCAAATCTATCTCTAATGCTCTCAGCTGAACCTGTTTTGCCTTCTGTCACGCTGACTTTGAGAAGCAAAATGCTGCGCAGTTTTGGGTCCCAGAGGACCAGAGTGATAACAGCATTGTAGAAAGGAGAGCGGGAAGAGATCCTACAAGGTCCGTTACTCCCTTCCCCAAGGCACGATCAGCTCTGCTAAATCAATCCTGCATTATTTGTCTAGAGTGTTCTGAAAAACCAAACAGTAGACCTTAAATTTGCAGTGCCAGAGTGTCATCTTCAATACCCCTCCCATGAATACCTCTTTTTCCCTGTCACTCACTGTGTGCAGCCTCAGCGTTAGCTGAGCAGGACAGCAGCAGACCCCCTTGCAGCCGTAATTTTCAGGTGTTTGAGACTTCAAAGCAGGATAACCACATGGTTCCTCTGAATACAGGTTAGAAACGGGGCTAGATATTAAGGACTTACAAATTGCATTCTGTAATTTTCTTCCTGTATTCTCACAATGATTTTATCATTTCTCTGCTAAACGAGGAAATGCTTAATCCTTGTGTTAACCTTCTTCTGATATTCCAGGATTCTCATTTATTTCGGTCCCTCACAGCTCAAAGGCAACAGTGAATAAAGCCCCATGGCATACTCTTAATGAAAGGCTAATGAATTTAAACGAGCTTTCGTCCTACAAATGCAATATAAACCATAGCGTTTATGTAAAATAACACCAGATATATTCATAGCAACAAATGGTTTTGCTTCATGCAACGCTTTCACACCACACCAAAATGTGTTCACATTGCAAAGCTGAAGGCAGGGGCTGACGTGCTGGAGCTGGAGAGTGAGAAGTGCCAACCTCTCCCCTTTCCCACTTCTTAGTTTTCCTATCACAGCTACTAACTCGATTCGGAAAGAACTGAAGAACTCACTTTTCCACCCTACCAGAGCAGTGGCACCTACCCGTGGCTGCACACATGGAAGGTTTTCAGAGATCCTTAAATCCCAAGACTTAAAGTTATAGGAAAAACAGAGAGAAGGGTTCAAGTAAAGTAATTTTTTTCCATCGCTGTGTTATGGCAGTAATAACTAGATGTCTTCAAGGCTGCTAAAATAACAGCACTGTTTTTTCTTGAAAACGAGTGGTGTTGAAATTTCATTTTAAATCACCCCAAACACACTCAGAGGTGATAAGAAGGTTAGAAAGTTAAAGCAGTAAGAGAAAAACTAATGAAAAATGGAAAATTCAACTAGCTGTTGATAAAACAAATCAGTCATGGTATATACACAGACTGAGGAGAAATCTTGTGTACTCTTGAGAGAAATCATAATGTTCAAACATTTGTGGACCATTTTGACGCTTTCCATTGCCTCTTTTCAAAGTGACTTTGAGCCAATGCCTGTCACAGAACAGGGTCAAATACATTCCTTGGCTCAACAGGGGGAAAAAGCAAGTACCAAACAGATTTTTGCTCCCAAGTGCTTATGCATCAAGCTCTTCGGTCACTTGGACATTCACGAATATGTTATCCCATTCTTCTGTAACAATATCTGCTAAATTATCCTGCCTGTCCCTGCAAGGGAGCGAGCTTGGACAGAGGCCAGCCACCAGCTGAGAGCTCTCCTGGCCAAGTCTGTCAAAGTAAATTGATTTTCCTCCAAGACGCTTTGAGCAAAAAAGAAGCCATATTTCACCTCCTTTTCGCTCAAAGGTTTTGGAGCAAAAATCTTGAATCTGGACTAGAGGACAAAAAGTGCTACCCAGGGACCACTAGCCACCTACAAAACTTTTGTGCCTGGCCTAAGTTTGGGCCATCTGGACAGCACAAGCCACCCCCACAGACAGTTTTGCTGTCCTCTGCAGCTGTGCTGGGCCATGGTGTCTTGTCCGGTCACTCAGGGGACCAAAGATGTCAATCAAAGTTCAGAAAACCTCCCATTCCTCAAAAATATAGTTAAAATCCAAAGGGTGGCATATCGCTTAAGTCATGAATGAGGTGAGTCCCCACGTGCACCTCTCCTCATGCTGAAGATGAACTTTGCTATACAGACCCCACCCCTCTTGTCTCAGCTGCTGTCGAGCCCACCGAAAGCACCATTTGGGCACATCTAGGGCACATATCTGCTCCTGGAGCTGAAAGCCTGTGCAGATAGCAATGCTGTCCAGAATCAGTGGCAGCCGATGAAGGACGAGCTGTGAAGGATCTCACTCACTTCTCAGATGCAAATGCATTGGTCTGTCTGCTTGTTCAGTGCAGATATTTTTAAGGTACTGTGCTTGGTGGTTTTTTTTATTTTCCTTTCCATCATACAGCTGATCCTCAGTTCATAAACAGTTCTGGAAATCCATAAAAATTAGCAGACTTGTAAAAAAGTAAATTGAAGATATTTGTTGCACCAGAGTAGCCTATAACATATCACTCTGGTGCATCGTTGCCTCAAGTGAAAATAACTAGAGAAGATTTACTGTGTACCCTCAAGAGTAGTGGAGGAAATAAAACCTGAAGCCAAAAGTTTTACCACTGAAAATACTCACGTTTCTGCCTTTGAACAGGCAGCTCTTATGACTTCCCCTAAGTTTTGCACAATAAAGACAACAGCTTTCATAACACTAGAGCTGTCACATTTCTGGTTTAAGGACATATTATACACCAGTGCTTCCATACAAGCTGTGGGGAGCTAATTAATGTAATTTCTTTCATGTAATGGCCGTCAGTCCCATGTTTGCAATCCCTCCTCACCCTGGCCAAGATGAGACTCTCTTCCCTGGGTCTTCAGCTAAATTCTCGCCCCAGCACGGCCCTCTGGCAGCAACACCAAATGGGTAAATAAGGAAACAAGAAGCAGCCTTGTAGAGATGCTGTTATTTTTACCATTTCAAAAGGTGTTGTGTGCCTGGTCCTGGCACTGCTCAAACTTTGGAATAACCTTTTTAGTCCTGATATTTCACAGATGGCTCTTATTAGCGATTGATTGCTGTGGAAAAAAAAGCTTCCTATAGTCTTAATGTCTTTTTAATGGAAGTCAATGCTAAACATGTAACGTTTTAGCAGAAATATCTCTGCCACATAAGAAAGTAAGAAAATTAACCTTTGCAAACTGTGATTGAACTTTAAATGGTTTTAAATAAAACCTAAATGGTTTTGGTTTAATTACAATTATTATTGCCAATTTCATTAGGACAGTCCCTCTGCCTTGCCAAACTTCTCAAGTTCTCGACAAGAGATGGGATGCGCACGGGGTTGTCTCCATTTCGGCAAACTAGTTGTGGACATAAAGAAAAATCAGCCATGACTGAGCTCTACAAAAGTGCCTTTGGGTAATACTCGTTGTAGCTTTCTGTAAAGCGAAGGGGCAGGGACTGCGTGCAGGGCTTGTGGCTGCTGCTAGCCCCATGTGATGATGAGCTGGTCAGTGTGCCTCCCACCACGGCAGCCCTGTGGCGCAGCAGTGCAGGTCTCACACCACGCTCCAGCCTCCTGCTCTGCATTTTCTGGCATGAGTCTGCTCTGCTGCTTAATCCAGACAGAGTGCTGCCTCCATTGCATGCATTGCCAAGTGTGTGGAGATCAAATCGTTTTTGTGATATGCTCAAAAATCAGGCTACATTGTCAGGTGCGTTTGATCATCTCTTACTTAAAAACAGCCACAACTTTCACACACTGTGGTCTATTCCCCAGCCTGGGAATTACCGGCTTTCTGCTCTCTTCTTGGGTAGAAAGCACTATTTCCATAATCACAAGAGTGACAAAGCAGTAGGAAAAGCAGAGCACTTACACCTAAACTACAATCATCTGCAGGAAGAACAAGCATCACTGGGTGTACTGAGTGATTTCAGCCATAAAGATGATGCTCTTTGCTCCCTGGTGTGACCCTTCCCTCATGGCAGCAATTACCTAGTCCCCTCCAAGACCATCACTTCAAAACCACACATCTTAAGCACCGCATCACTTCTAAAACCCACCACACTGCCTGCCAATAGCTCTGGAGGGTTAAAAACCATTTACAAAATGTGCTTTTTTGTATGTAGCACCCTAAAGCACTTACCAGATATGTGGCGGTAGTTGACTCTCCCCATCTGAAGATCAGAAAAATCCCCAATCACCTCTAACCTTATTTTCCTATTGCATCAGTTTTATTTACCTGAGGCTGAGGCATTTTTTAAGGCCTTGGTTTGCCTTAAAAAGAAAGAGAAGTGCTATAAGAAGTCATAAAAAGTGACCATCTGAACTGTGAGAAAAAATTGGCAGAGATGTGGAAAGCTTGGCAGAGCAGACTTGCACTCCTCACAGCTGGAAACTGTCTGTGCTGATAGCCCCAAATCCACTGGGAGTGCAGGTCAGAGCACTGCAAATAGATTTCCTTGAGACATCCTCTTTTCACTTGCAAAAGGAGAACCTTTCTGCTGAGGAACTAGTAATCCAACCGGTCAGAAATAAGCAGCATCCCACTCCCACTACCCCTCGCAGACACAGATCCAAGCAGAAAGTTGATATCTCTTTTCATCAAAACTCACTTCCCTGACACAGCAATGCAAGCATAGTATATGACCCTGGTACAGAGATCCCCCTTTACGGATACGCATTGCCCTGTATACACATTGCTGCTTGCAGTGCCCGGATCCTACAAGCATGCTGATGACAGCAAGAGTCACAGCAGGGCAAATGGTGAGACAGCAGGAGCCGAGGATGATACAAAGCCACAGATATCTGTGGTAAAATCTCTGCTTCTTTCGGTGCACGTTGGGTACGCCAGAGCAGGGTGTACAGGTAACACCTCAGCGTAATTCAGCCAGTTCCTCCACAGCGCCTTTGCTGTAAAAATGCAACTTTGAATTGACAAAAACACACCCGACATTTTAACAAGCAATCCATAACAACAGGAAGGATTGAGGCAAACAGACCTATTTTATGCTTGCATTCGAATAAACGTGCACAATTTTAAAGCATCCATTTGCTGTTCTTTAGTGCAAATGTTGTTTAGCCATTTGGTAGAACATCATGCAAATTTCCTTTCCTCTTCATCTTAAGAACCACCCTATAGTATACAAAGAAGGAGGTGAAATATTTATGAATCACCATTGATTTAACACTATCCAACAGAGAACCTGTGTTTGATTTGATGCAGTTTATAGTTTGCCTCATGCTTATTAAATATGAATACAAATAAATGTTCTTTTTACCAGCCCAGACCTGCTCCCACCAGCCAACGCCACACCACCAACAACCACAACAGACCCAAGTTTGCCTGCTGCTGGTTTACAAAGCAAAACGAAATTCCATCCAAGTTTGCCAGCATGAAACACCAACTCATGGAGAATCCAAATCAGCCAAAAGAAAACTTTTCTTTCATCACAGAACCTCACTGACCTCTGAAACTCAACTCCACAAGATGGCAGAGGTCAGCAGTTGGTAGGAACAAGAAATCATTTCATCTGATAGGGGCATCGCGCGTGGACCAAAGCTGCTGCACTATGGCCTGGCACTTCTCCCCTGGAGATAAATAATGCACATATTTAACAACTGGCCTCACAGCCTGGGGTTCAAAGTGTAAAATTCACCTGTAAAAAAACGGAGGGGAATGGAAATTGCTGACAGAAGTATGGAACACCAAAACCACAGATTCTATGTTTGTGGAAAAAAATCATCGTACAGTATTTTTCTCTTTTGCCTCTCAAAAATGTCAAGACCTTTTTTCTCGAAAGCATTCTCCCAGAGTTTTTTGTTTCCAAAAAAGAAAAAAAGATTTCCACAGACAATTCTGTGGAAAACTCATCACTGTCTCACCAGCAGAACTGACTGCATATGTAATTAGTATTTTTCCCTTGTTAAGTAACTGCAAGCCAACTTTCTTACAAGCCTCATGTAAGAATCAATGGCTGTGTTGCAGGAAAGGCTTTGCTGAAGCCCACAGTCAACTATGAGGTATAAATCCATAAGACATCAGGCTTCGTTATCGCCCCCCCCAGATAGCCACTCCTTTAGCTGCCTTTGCAAAGCTGAGCTGAGCCCAGTGCAGCTGAAGCTCTCTTTTGAACGTCCCAGAGCTTCACTGCTCTGCCATCCTGACAGCCTGGCATATTGTTCCCACTGAGGTACTCAATGGTATAGTTTCTGGCATAGGCTGTCAGTATAAGGGAAAAAGGTCAGAAACTCAACAGATTTTTATATTTTTATTTTATATTTGTTTCAAAATTATTGTTTTATTAATGCACTTAATTTTGCATAAGTGTGCGTGCCTAATGCGTGTAACCTTTTGCTTTGAACAGTGAGAAAATAAAGCGCATAATATCCCGAGCTTTGAGAATGCACTAAAATAAAAATCAACTGTCAAAACTCGACTTTCAGAGGAAGGTTTATTTTCATAGTCTGTCACTATAAGCAGATCAGTGTCTTCATCTCACTGCACTATCCCTACTTTTCGCCTTGACAGTAACAGTAGTCACAATAACAACGCGAGTCAGAAAGACATGAAAGACAACTCAGAAGTACAGCACAGAGCCTGTCCCCAGCGTACAGCTGTGCCCATCTGCTGCAACTTCAAACAAACTTCCATAGAACTCCCTGCGGAGGAGAGCCTGCGCTACCAAGCACACATGCATTTGAAAAACCTGAGCTTCATCCTGAAGTCCAAAATCCCTGGCTTTTGTGGGTTTAGACCACTGATGTTTTCTTAATGCGCTTGCTAGTCTTGAGAATTTGTGGGAACCTTCTGAGAGTGGGGCACAATTGATTTAATCTCCTCCAGGTGGGCTGTGCCCAGTCAATTCACCCTCTCTTTGCAATATATAGGCTTTCAATGGTTGCTAATACTCTGGTTGCTGCCAGGCCTAAAGCACCACAATGCAGGAGAACCAGCACAAGTAAAGCCAACAGACTGCTTAGTGTTCCGTTAATGGCACGTCAGCAAGGATTGCAAGGGAAGGCAACGGAAGTGGAAGCCTTTGCTCAAAGAGTGTTCACCAGCTGCAGCAGTGCAAGACAGGGAGATCAGAATCAGATCCCACCTAACGAGTAGCAAATATTCTTGAAAAGGGGGAAGAGGCCACTTGTCTGTTCAGTATTTATTTGTTATTATGTATGGGAACACTTACAAGATCGGTTTCTGTGCACTCCCTCATACATTGATTATCTTCTGCTTTCCAGGACAGCCAGGGCACCAGCATCCACTTATACACCCTGGGGCAGCTGTGGCATATAAGTCATGAGCAGCCTGTAAATTTGTTTGCTTGTTTCTGTGAGGATTTTCCAAGAGAAAAAACCCATCCATTTGGTTTTCTTATAAACCCCCCACCATTATAGTAGCCCTGGTGCCCAGCTATCCTCACAGCATGCCTCTGAAAGGTGAAATCCCTACGGACAAGTCTGGAGCCAAGCTGGGAGTCCAGCCCAGAGAAAGAGTGAATTCTCCACACACAGGATCACCCTTCCTGCCAGCTGTAGGAGCCCATGTATTTCAGCAAGGTCTATCCTTATTTTTCACAGTGCAATAGAAGATTTAGACCTATTCTTCACAATTTATTGCTATTTTTTAGTGCTCTGTGAGATACGCCTTCCTCTAGAAAGCATCTTCTTTTAACAAAGACTATTCTTTAGCAGAGCATCCCTCAGATTCATCATTTTCACCACCACTTGTGGGTTTATAAAACTCGTACCGCCCTTTAAACAATCCTTTTGCCACCAGATCCTGAGTCTCAATCAATATTCCTCTCAGTCCCTTACACAGCTCTTTTTTTAAAAAAAAAAAAAAAAAAAGTTTAGACCTCCAGAAAATATATTAGCTTAATGCCAGAATGGCTTGAACTTCCCTTCAGGCTGGAGCCAGCTGATTTCCAGTGGCAGCTGGAGGAAAAGGGGGAGGACATCAGCTATCCTTGCACTGAAATGAAGCTAACAGAGGCAGAGGTGCAACTCTCATTTAATCCAGCCTCCTTTCATCATGGGTATTAAGGATTCATCTTCAAGCACTTATGCTCTTTTATTTAATCTTCCCTTATCTCCCAAGTGGTCCCAGAGCAGCTTCTTTGAATTAATAGGGCTCAGTGCTAATAAGCTCAGGAACAGCTCTGGAGCACACTGTTTTGGAAAGGCCACGCAAGATGCTCCTCAGCCCTCTCCCAAAGCACCTAACGCCATTGCCTCGCTTCGCAATGCACTATCCACAGATTCATCTCCTACGCACTCAGCAATCGCACTCAGATTATCAGATGAAAGCAGAGGACAAACCAACTTTCAGAGGGTGCAAGTCAGGGAACACTGGTCCATGGTTGGCCACAGCCCTGGATGGGAGCACGGGCAGCACCGTCCAGTGCCACACGCTCACTGAGAGCGAAGAGGCTGGGTGATCACCAAAAGCTGGCGCATTAAATGACATAGTTACTGGAGATCTTTGGCTGATGCAGTTACTTCCTCCTGTTGGGGGGTGGAGCTGTGGTTGTTGGCTTTTTTTAGCTCTATGCTTTAGTTAGGCTGCAAGGCTGCGATGTTTCTCTGCACTCACACTGGGGCTCAGGAGGAGATTTCCTGGAGACAAAGCTCTAGTCAAACTAGTAGATCTCTTGTGCTAGTTTCTTGCCTCTATAATTACAAGCTGCCCCTCTTACAGTTTTAGCGTGAGATCCTTTCGGTATTACTAAAGCAATGAAGAGCTGGAAGAGAAAGACAAGAAAGGACAATGCAGATTTCTGCAAGGGAAGAGAGCACGAAGGCAGCGCTGTCCTGGCAGTGCAGTGAGACAAGGGAGAGTGTCCGAAGAGCCACAGAGGGACATTTTGGGTTTGTCCTCCATGCAGTCAGCCCAGGCTATGAGCCAGGTTTTATCCCAGTCCTTCTCCTGTCCATCTGGATGCTCGTTACTGTGGTTTTGGAAGTGCCTCAGTAATGCACAAAGATTAGAGCCATGTCTGAAACTCTCCTTTTGCTCAGGAAGGGGGAACTCCTTTTTTGTCAAGTTAATGCAGTTGAGTTCTGGAGGGCTGGAGTGTCCCGAACCCCTTCCCCAGTGAGACACCATCGTACCATCCACCGATGTGACTGACTGGAAAAAATCATAGATCACAATCGATCATAATATATACCTCCAAAACTCTCAGGCAGCTGCAGAAATAGCAAGGACATGATAATTTAGGAAGGGTGTTAGTACGTCTACACTCAGACCCAGGCTCCCTTCAGTAGTTGATCAGAACATGTCACAGATAAGTGGAGGTGAGCCGTACCCACAAGCAGTAAAATATATTTATTCTTGGTTTGTGTTTCTACAAAACCTAGCACAAGAGAGTTGTGTTTCATGGTGAGGGCTATTCTGTACTATTGCAAAAGAAACACTTTAGAATAGATTTAAAACTCACTGCCTCCAAATCAAAGGCACGCCAAACGTGTGCGGAGCTGAGATTCCCATGTAATGTGGCCTTGTGCTCCTAGAGAGTCTCATCTACCCCGAATGTAAACGATAAAGACATCATATAACATGGAAAGGAATGAAAAAATCCCTTCACAACACACACAAAAAAAACCTTCCAGTGACTTACTGGCAGGCTCAAGAGATAAGAAACAGAAGTGAATGCAAGCACCACAATTGTGTTTCCAAGTGTCAAATGCTATACCCAGATGAAAAGAAGAAAATCTATTACTCTTCTTAGGAGAAAGAGTCAAAGGCTCTCTGTTCTTTCCAAGCATGAAAACAATGAACAATATCTCAAGACAGAGTTCATACTGCTCAGGAGACAGATGGGAGAGATGTTTTGTCATTTTTTTGCTGAACTTTTCTCAGCAAAATCTCTATTTTACCAATAATTCACTTTTTCCCTAGCATTTATGCTCTGACCTAATATAGAAAAAGGATTTGTGGAAAATGTGAGAACACAGAGAGGCCTTTCAAAAGCAGTAATGCATCATTTGACTGGGCATTGCATCTCTGCAAAGACTACAGAAGTAATAAAAATTAACATACACAATGCTTTCTTTAAAAGACATGAGCCAGAAATCTACAAGCTAGGACAGAGTTACCTGTGAACGTGTAAAAAAGTACAATTTAATTAAACTAATCCTTCTCCAGAAACACTTTACACTCCAGGGCATGTTGATTTTCTTAAGCAGAAATGGAAATAAACAGTTGACTAACCTCAGATTTTGTATAGCTTTAGTGAGGCTTCTCAGCCAAATCCCAAGGAAGAGGACCATGAATCAAATGCCAGAAAAAGCAATGGAAAAATTCCTGTTAACAGTGAAAGGTCTTTATATGTGGGCCATCTACTGTGCTCTCTTGGCAGACCTATTCATATTTACACCAGTAAAATTACCCACAATTTGGGAAATATCCTTTTTGTGTGTGTCATACAGTTACCTTATCCCAGATACACTCTCGAAACACCCCATACTGACCATGAAGGTGTCACTGAAACTGTAGTCATTTAGGCAAGTTATGCCATCAATAGGGCATGCGGGGTTCAGAATAACCTCCTTTATCAGCTCCTTATCTACTCAGTGAAGCAATTCACTCTCCAGCAAGTGCATTATCACCTGCATTTCCACACACGCTCCTGGGCATCTGAATAGAAACCAATGTCATTCTGTATTCCATTCATCTACTGTACAGCTTATAAATTGAATGTTTATTTTACAGGTATTCAAAAGACAAACACCTAACATTTACTAACAAGGATATTACAGCCAATGAAAAATAAGCCCTACTACCTCCACAAAAAACCCCCCAAAGTTGGCTCCTTTGGTTGTTCCCATAATTTTTGCTGACCTGATTTTATTACCAAGCAGTTGAAATCATCATCCTCACCAGTATTTATCTCCAAAGTAGAGCCACCAGTTCAGCCCATGGCCAGCTCGTACACTTGGGACTGTACCTGGAGCTAGCAGCAAAGGCTGGTCTTGCACTGGTAAATTTATCAAGGTCTTGAGCTTTGGAAAAAGATATCTTCAAGTCTGATTAGACTGAGATACTTCCAAGTGAGATACAACAGTGAAAGAGGTCCAAAAAGACATGATGGTACCAAAGTAGGAATTCAAGCAGAGGGTTATGAAGAACTTAATTTTTCAATCTACAAAAGGGAATTTATTTCACAAGCTAGTTGCTAGTTACAGCCAAATCAGCACTTCAAACACTGAAGAGATGGCAGGAGGGTAGATGGAGCAACAAACACTTTTGATTTTTATAACGTTTTACCCTCATTTTTGTTATGTTTCAAAATATTAAAGAAAATGTCTATGCATTTAAGTATGGGAGTAGCCCAATATAATTCAGTCTTGTGTAAAGTTAAACACATATATGCAGGATCACTTTATCTTTATTTGGGAACAATGTAATTGTGGATTTTTCGACCCAACATTAGATCTTCTCAGGAGATGTTTTCCTTAATGTTCACCATTAGAAAGCATAATATATCTTTTTTTCTCTTTTCCCTGAAGAGATGAAATGCAATTATTGCTGGAATTTGTTCTACTTCTTTACTGAACTGTTACAGGAGACAAATAAAATGTTCACTAGACTTAATTAAAACTCATGTTAATAAGCAAAAGTGTAGTGAACCGTATATAGCAAATACAAGAAAAGATGTTATATATTTTACTATATTGGCTATATTATGTATTCAGTATATATATTTATATTTAATATAGACAAGAATGTGTGGCTATTAATGTAAATGTGAAGTATATATATAATATATGTATTTATATATATATATATGTATGTATGTATGTATGTTTAAATGTAAGGAAATTGAACATCAGTACTTTCCAAGTTCATTGCTTTCCCTTATGGCGGGCAAGGAAATTACTTACTGATTTATTGTTCGGCTGAAACCAATGCATTGAGGCTGTGAGCTTGTAAATACGCAGTTCTGAAGTCCCTGGGCTATGCCCAGGTGCCCAGTGCAGCCTGTGCTGCACTCTGCCCAACCACTAATTATTTCTTGCAGCACTTTGAAGGCAATGAAGTCAGATTTATTTGAACCTCTTGAAAGGCAAGGTTGTACCACAAATCATTAAAAACACAAATTACTACTAAAAGTACACTGTCTTGCTGAGTGATATGCCTGGTTTGATGGGGACATGCGCAGAATCACTCCCTTCTCATAAATTGGCCCAGTTTTCACCATGTGTACAACAAACATATTGACAGCTGGCAAAACTCTGCCTGGGTTGCAAACATATTTGCTTTTGAAGTGAGTACCTCATGCAGATACCATCTGCTCTGCAGCGAGGAGGAAGCAGCACACAATAAACAGGTCTGGGATAACCAGCCAAGCTCCTTCCCCATGCCTATTTGCTGCAGCTTGAATTACTCCTAGAAGCAATATTGTCCCTGGCTTTAAAGCCTGGTTTTTGGAGTAAGTGTGTTATCGGAAGGAGCAAGCACTCCTCAGTCTGCTCTGTCAGCTCACCGTCCTCTTCTAGCCCAGACAGAGAACTGTACATGACTTTTCTTTTTTGCCGTTTATTTGCATTTTTCCTTGTGTTTCTCCAAGTTCACTCCCTCTGCAATATCAAGATGCAGTTTCCCCCACAGGAAAGGAAAAAAGGTACAAAACTTCATTTGTAGCATACATCTATTTTCCTGGTCAAGCACAACCCACGGAAAGCTAGGTCTGGCCGAGACCTGAGTCCAGTTAAACACTGCAGGAAAGCATGGATTACATGACCTTTTTATCATTTTGCTGATTTGGCATCACTATCCATCAAGTTTTTAAAGCTCATTCCAACCTCTGCCCATCAGATGGACGAGCAAAACAAAGTAAAGGAAACACAGCTCCATGGTATCCTGGTTTGAGGGAACAGAGTTGAAGTATATATTACATGCTATGATAGAGGTGTATTGTCAAGAACACCTGTATTGTTTTATCGGACATAAAGGAGAAAATGTGCTGTAATAAATTGTAAAATTTATGCCTTTTAGCATCTAGATGTCCACTTCAGAAATTTAAGACCTCACTTTAAAAAGCGAAACAACTAAGCTATAATTTTTATTTATTTCACTCTTCCAACTTCCCCATCAAAGATTTTCAAGCCATGTACAACACTTTTTTTCCAAAAGCTCTCAAGAATGTAAGAAATTTTGCCCTGAAGAAAACCACACCACCATTTCTTGGTGTCCTAAGATATAATAGCATAGGTTTCAATCCAGACAGGGTTGCAGCAATTATATTTATAGAGATTATATTTCATGAGATTTCATCAAGGCAGTGAATGATTGTTTTAGAAGAGAAAGGCTAAAGCTCCAGAAAGGATTCTGGAAGCTAAATATTTCAGGAAGGACCCAAAGAGCCATCCCACACTGTAGGCTCAACTCCTCCCTGAGGCTGAAGCAGCCTCAGGCTAAGCGTAACCACTTCAGGCTTTCCAAAAGCATAATTTCACGGTTACAGAGTGCAAACACGAAATATCTTGTTTAACTAATTTCTGTGCACATTGTGCTTTGGTTCAACGTTGTGGTTATTCTGCCATTTCTATGCTTACATTTTTGGTTCTCCAGGCAGAGGAGCACCTGAACCACGGACAACTCAAGCAAGCAAAGTCACACCTCTCTTGGACCATCCCAGTGCTTTTTCTACTGCCTCCATTTTTCTACAGACCTTATACACAGATTTTTACTACTGCAAAGCAAAAAAAAAGGCAAGAGTACACGTCCTTCACTCTTCCTTTTTTTGGGAAAGCAGAACAACTTTGCAGCTTCTTCACCTCCAATGATGCAATGAACGTTTCTCCTGCTTTACCCAGTTTAACCCCTGCAGAATTTTAGTGTGGTGTTTATCACAGGTTCATTCCTGTGAGCCTGCAAACTCCTGTGAAATGCTGAGTGGTACCTATTTCTCCTGACTTCAAATTAATCTAGGGTCATGCATATCTTCATAGGGGAATTAAAGCTTTTTAGGATCCCAGCCCTTTGGGTCCAGTTTTGCCTTGGGTAATGGAAATTACCAAAGAGAGTATGGGCTTATGCAGTGTTTTATGCTTCCTTTACCAATCAATACACTATAAAATACATGCTGAGGTATATGCTGAGAGACAAAGTTTACAAAAAGTTACACTCGCGCAACCCCAATCAGCCTCACAGCATCGAAGCAGAGGCTTTCAGCAGTACTTCAGCTT
The DNA here is from genome assembly GCA_013400035.1 of Rynchops niger. Lineage (NCBI taxonomy): Eukaryota > Metazoa > Chordata > Aves > Charadriiformes > Laridae > Rynchops > Rynchops niger. Next base: position 345,214 of record VXBH01007697.1, on the reverse strand, counting down.
CCTTCATGCCTTTTGCCTGCAGAGTCGGCTCCTGTCGTGCCCTCAGCTGGAGGACAAATCTAAGTCATTGCAGAGGGTTGCAAACAAGCGGCTGATTACGGTGCACAATTAAGAGGCAGCGTGCAGGTCCCTGCAGATTGGTGCATCGTGTAACTTTCCATGCTCAAAAAGTCAGAGAAAATTAACAAGTTGGGAAGTTGGATTCCTGTCACCTAGGAAGCTCACTGCAAGCAGATTCTTCTCTTTTGGGGAATGCATGTATATACATTTAGATTTAATTGCAAATGGCAAACCAGTAAGCCAACGAGACGACAGCAAGCTAGTCTGCTGCAAGCCTGTGAGCTTCAGTCACAAGCCTAGCCCAGGAAAAGAACGCCACAACCTTATGCGCCTGGGAAGGTGATAAACTCTTCCACAAGGGTATAAGGATGTTCCTTAGCTGTGAGTGTGACTTGCATATATTTGCTGTCTTTGAGACACCTGCCTCAGAAACACAGCCTTTACACCACGAGACTGATGTGGCTTTCCCTTACACTACATTTGCAGCACTTTCCTGCTGAGTTTAATGATATTCCAGTTTGGAGAGGCAAACCTCCACCTGAGTTTTCAGATCTGTGCAATTTAGGCATGTCCTTCCGTACTTTAAATTGCTACCTGAAATGGAGGCTTACCAGATTACAGCCCGACGTGAGCAAATGCAACTGAAGAGAATAAAAGCGAAACAGTGAACACACAGTTCTCCCTAACACAAGCCCCAGTGGATTTTCATTCTACCTGCACACCCCTGGTTCCAGCTGTTACCATAAGAATGCAAACCTCACAGGCGAAGTTTTGTCTCTGTAAATAAAACCAGTGGTATTTTCCTTCTGAACAATCTTTAGCAGCTTGATCCTGCCTCCAGGAATGGTATTTCCCTTCCAGAAACCAAGTGTGAAGGATAACTCACACAGAGCCACTAAACGCTGAGGAAAACTGCCAGAGAAAGCATACCCTCTTGCACCGGGTCTGCCCTGGGAGGTGAGTGCCACCCACTTTGATCTGCAAATCCTTTGGCTACTGGTGAGATCCAGTGCAACCTAACATTTTTGCTCCGTTTCTGAAAACTTCTAATGCCAGGATCTGACCTTTGCTAGATTCATTGTACATTCAAGTAAACTATTCAATGAATAAAGTTATACACAATTTCTGTTCTTCCCTGTGTCTTCAAGGGGTGATTTTCCTGGGCTTGAAGGAGTCTGTGCTGATATTTGGGTCATCTGTCGCCAGACGTTTAAAACTGCAGAGTAAACCACAAATTGAACTAGAAGTGGTGGGTTTGCACAGTCTGACCAAAGAAAGACTGATGGTCTTAAAAATATTTCTGCTTAAACTTTGTTTTCTGTCTCAAAGGAATAAAGCATTTTTCAATGAGGTTGAATTTCCCTTTTTGCAATGCCTTCACTGGAGAGGGAGCGCTCTCTTGGGCTCCAGAGACAAAAGATTAAAAAAATCTTTCATGTCTAATTTCAGCATAACTTCTGTTATGACTCCCTGTCTCTGGCTCTATACCAGGGTTTCCTTTGCCATCTGAAGCAAGAGTAAACTCAAGTATTAAACAAAATCTTCTCTTTAAAAAGAGAACAATTGAACTTCTCATGTGTAAACATACACATTTGTTCCAGAAATTTAAACTTACTCTATCCTCTCCAACATCTCCATCAAAAAAAATAAAGCTGAATAAAACTGGGGGTTTTTCCCCTTTTCTTGTCTTTACAAGGAATAAATTCAAAACAAGAGACCACTACACACACACAATATAATACGAGTTACAGCAACTGAAGAGTTAATATTGAAAAGCTGATTTTCTATTAATTTTCTGGGCCTGAGTTCTTCTCTCATGCTTAAATATCTGTATTCCACTATTATTTCAGAGAGACTAGAAAAGCACTTGCAAACACCGATCCCTATGTCACAGGTAGGCAGGTCCTGTACAGGATGACATGCTGAGACACCCTCTGGCCCAAACTGCATGGAGACAGTTATAGTCAGCCTTCAGAGCTAACAATGAGAAAACAGGGACCCCAGACATAAATGAGAACATTTAGAATGAAAAGATAAGCTGAGAACACAGCGCAGCCTTGATCTGTAGTTGATCTCATGCCCTCAACACTGCTGGAAGCTCTGGCTGGAGCACAGCAGTCATACATATACCAGCCCCAATTTCATTCGCTTTGGCTCCCCTGCTAGCAGAGCCTTAATACAGATCAAAAAACTTAGGAGCACACTAAAGCCAGGTGGGGTACCCCAGGGCGACGGAGATGCCCCCTTACACACACTCGGATGTGGAGGCTGCGCTCCTTCCAGCCATGCTGAGAGCACTCCATGCCCATGGCAGGGATTTGGGTATAAAAGTAGCAGATCATAGAGGAACAGATCTGCTGAAGTGGCCAGTGAGATACGCCATCAGCCACTGTAGCTGCTTTGCTTCTAAGTCTGTTTAAAGGAGATGAAAAAAATCATACCTCATTAATTTATGTTATTCTGGAAGTTGCAAATATTGCCGTTTGTATTCTGTAAAAATCATAACAATAATGTATTTTAAAAAAATATAAATAATTTTTTATACTACCTAGGACCAGGAGTATATAGGAAGTTTAAAATGCAGGAGATGACTGGTGAAACTTGCCCTGTTTGTTCTTGGCAGGATGATGCTCCAGATTCCCCAAGTATTTCCTTATAAAGAGTTATTTTCAAATGAGCTTAAAATCCCACCAGTGCTCACCAGACAGACACATGCTCACAGACACAGAGCCACATAATGTCAGGGGAAGCTCCAGAAAGACTTCCAGTATACTTCTGCTCACAGCATTGTATACAAAGCCCACAGCCCATTTCGGACAGCACTTGTCCAAGTGTGGAGCCCCATTCTCACATCCTTATCCACGATGTGGCAAGTCTGACTTTAACGGGGTATTTGAGTTACCGCAGAAGCAAAAGCCCGACACCCCCAACAAATTTCCTTCCAGGGCAGAAATCTGGTGTTATTCCATAAACCACCTTATTCTTTTAGGTAATGAAGGTCCAGAGCCAAGGGTCCAGCACAGCACAGCCCCAAAAGCAAGGGTGTTTCAGGTACTGAATACAGGGATATGGCATAAAAATATGGTAACTTCTGCTGTGTAATTATAAGCTGCATCATTATGCATGTGCGTGACGGAAGGAGAGGGCAAACTGAGATCATCCAGTAAACTTTGATGCTGGCATTTCTTCACCTTCAAGTGTCTGACTTTGCAGCTTTAATAATATTCTTGTCACGAAGGGGTTTTGTTTAATTTATATATAGATTATGGGTTGCTGTCTATTGGCAGACACCTCCAGTATCGGTTGAATACAGTTAACAACAGAAAACCTTCCCTCTGTTGAAAATGCCTACTTTAGCTAGAAGACCCTTTCATTTCAGGTGTTACTTACACTCTGAACGAAATAGGAGCCTAATTTTGATTCTGTGATATGCCCAGGGATGACAGCATCATTTAATGTATCCATCAAAAGTTACTAACTTGATCATAATTGAATGGGGAGTGGTGCATCTGACCTTTCTTTTAAATTACCATCCCAGACTTTTAATGGGTTTCTCAAAAGTTATTGTTATTAACACGAATATTACAGGAATGAAATCAGCCCATTAAAGCCAGCCATCACAATGCTTAAACAAAACTGATACCTGCAAATAGTCTGCTGAGGTATGAAGAACTGTCTTGTCCCTAAAGGAAGCCTAGACTGAGACAAATATATTGGCTGACAGAGATAATGGTAACAATATCAACAGAGTTAATCAATTGTTTTACTGAAAGTAATAGAGACAGTGAATTAAATGGGACAGAATTTAAGTGGGGATATGAAGTTACTTTACAGCGTGCCCTGTGGTTAATAGGCATAAGCAGTTCTTTTGCATTTTCCACACTTGGTTTGTTCGTGTTGTGCAAGTTAGCTGTATGGTGCAGGGTGCTGACCTATTACGTATGCTGCGAGCCCGCAGCTATTATCATGTGAGATCCTGCAGCCACTTATTATTATTAATGCCAGATTTGCAGGCAAGGTTAGTGAGCAACACAAGGGAACAAATTCCTACACCACTGTTAACCTCAAGGGTAACTGAGTCTTTTTGAAGATGCCCCCTTTTTATTCTTATTTTCAAATTAGGAGTGAATAAGCTGTTCAGTCATTCAGGAGGAAGGAAAAAAACTCAGCCATATCTAAACTCTGTTAGCTTGCTATTAATCTTCCTTCAGTGCTCCCACCCACTAGGATCAGTGCTCCAATGGGTCTCGGCATCTGCTGTGTCTAAATAACATTTTCTCTCACTGGAGAAAAAAATACAGTAGTGGGCCTGGAAGATGCCTGCTTATTCATGGAAGAGGTGCAATGCACACAGCAGTGACAAATACTTCCCTAGCAATCTCCCCTTGAAGCACGTCTCAGTCCCAGGCTGAAGGGACCATCTCTAGCTTCAAGACAAGGGCTTGTGCTTTGGACTTTTCTGCTAAGAAAGAGGCTAGTTTTTATGGTGTGCAGATTTTCTTATAACAGCCTCACATTTCTCATGGTCCTAGTAAACAGTTATCAGATCACTGCCAGTAATGCCTAAGCAAGAAGAGAGCCCTGACTGCCCTGTGTGGTCCAACAGCCCTTTGTCCAATATTTCTCTTTACTTGATTTAATATGCTAAATGCCATCTTGTGAGCTAAAGTACCATTTACAGAAATAAATGTATAAACTAAGTTACTAAGCATGTGATATTGGCTGCAAATAGCAAAGACATTCTTCCAGCGAGGATTCAAATTTTTCCTACCATGCCATAGTTTCCAGCTATTATTGCCATTTCCCACCAATTATATATAGTTGGTGCTAAACCGAGTTTACAACCTTCTGTAACTCCCTGTTCTCATTTCTTTTTCTGCCCCAACAAGCCTAACTGCCAAAAATAGGAAATATCCACCCATTTACAAAGAGAAAACCATTATACTTAATTCCACAGATATATCAACTTAAATACCATAAATTTTAATACTGGGCATTGGAAAAGGCACTTAACTATGTACTATGCTATCTACGCTGGCAGAGTATATGCAACGGCTATGTAATACAAGTCACTAAAGACACCAAAAGCTATTGGAAATGGAGCATATCTGGACCTGTGAAGCATCATGCCAATAGCCATGTATTAACTGCCTTCATCATCCATCCTTTTACCTGGCATTTGGCCAAACCCAATAAAACTAATCACCATGAGATGGTTTTTTACAAATGGAAATGCTGCAGTTAGACGCAATCTGAGTGCTCAACAGGAGCACTGTGCATCAGGCGAACAAATGACCGCCAATTTTTTTTTTCCTGTGGAGAAAGCGGCTATTTGCTCTCGCTCACTCCAACAGAGAAAGTCATAGCTCTGTTCTCTGGATTGGCTGTTCCTGGGAGACAGCATCCTAGAGAGGATCTGCCTTTTACCATTATGAAAAAGACGATTCTCACAGTGGTCTTTATTGAAACACTTACCTGCAGATCTCCTTTCACTATATGCAGTTTCTCTTTGCTTTTTGCAGATCACATTTTCACACATCCTTCATAATGTTACTACTGCTGAGTTTCATCTAGTCAGATCCAAAACACAGACACAAAATTTCCTGTTATAGAGAATCCCACAGGCTCCTTCAACCCAGCATTTATATGAAAGCTTTCTGATAATCATCTAACCTCCACAACTGCTATCGGATTTCACATCTTAGTGGTTCATACAGCTTATGGTCTCACTGCAACTTGCTTTCGGCACGTGGCAGGTGGCCACTAGCGCGAGGCGAGGTTCCTGGCAGGAGGAGCAGAGGCACAAGCAAAGCTGCTAAGCAGCTCCAGTGCCTCCAGCCATCACCCAGGATGGTCTGCAGCCACCACCGCAGCTCATCCCAGTCTTATTGCCAGGATTGTGTTGGCACCAAAAAACGCTGCTGCTACCTATCCTGACCCTCTGAAAAATTAGTGGCAAAGGAAATGAAATACCAACAAGGAATATGAGTCTCTGTTTGCTCAGGACGACAAAACCAGGAAGGCTATTTGATCAGGACAGTAAATCTGTCTCCTTCACAGCTGGGGATATTTCAGATGACACCGAGAAGCCATTTTCACCACTCCAGATATGCTCTTTTTGCTCTGTGAGTACAGATAACACCTTCAGAGCTGTCAGATACAGCTATTCCATCTCACAATTCCTACACAACTCTCTTTTACACTACCAAAACTGTACATAGACAGCGAAGTGGCTGCATCAACTCCAGTATGCTGCCTCACCATGTGCCTGAATCCAGCCACATGCTTCACAGCCTTCTGGGTTTGGACTGGGGCTGCCCACTGCTCCCCACACATATCTGCATCCCTATGGCTTCTGGAGGAGACAACATCATTTGTTGGTAGAAAAACAGTCGGAAGGCCTGGTACATTAAGTTTGTCATGTTCTTTAAATTATTTGAGAATATTTACTGGAAGGTGCCAACATGAGGAATTTAATTTTTTCACTTATTTTCCTAAGTTGTTGCCCACATCCTAAGGATGCTGCACTGAGCCCTCCCGGAAATCCATCAGAGACCATCCTCTCCTGTCAAGACTAGCCCAGGAAACAGTGGCTGGTAAAAGGCAAAAGCCATTACACGAAGTAAATGGCAAATTAAAAGCAGTGTTTAGCATAACACCAAAGGTCCTTCTCCTTGAGTGACAGGATTTGCACCTGAGAATATGTACCTGGCTTTACAGAGAGAATAATATAGTATGGTATAAGGAAGCACAAATAGAAAGGCTCTCAGGAATGTTTTTACCAGAGAAGGAATCTTTCTCTAGGAGTCTAAAAAAAACGTTTTTTGCCTCGGCTGCTGCCCCATTTTCTATGCGGCTGTACAGGTCAAGAGAAGTCAGCTCAAAATGTTCAGATAGAATTGAACACATTTTTCAATCACCAGTCTCCAAAGGAGCGCAGGCACAGCGCTGCCATGGACACCTTCAGACCCAGGGGGCTCTGACCAGGATCTGTCGCTTCTGCAAAGTTTCAAGGGTGTTCCCTTCTTCTACCGACAGGGTACAAACAAGGTTGCCTGAGCAGATGACTGCACCACTTTGGAGCGCTTTTTCCACTGCTGCGGGCATCTCTGCAGGCTGTGAGTACTTGGTCCAGAGTTTTCACCAAAGTCATATGAATTTTGAAACAGAGTGACTCTGCAGCCTTGGCCAAGGATTTCAACTGCATTCCCCAGGCGTTATGCTCACTGTGCTAAAAAGCACCTGCAAAGCATTTCTTTGTGATATTTACTTTATAAAATTAAAGCACAGGGAGAAAAAAAAAAATCAGTTTCTTTCTGCTATTCCTTAGTTTGTGTAAGCAGTCAATTGTAAATGTCAAGTGCCAGTGGTGCATTAGAAAAGGATCACACTGAAAAATTCTCTCTTGAAGGCCAGAGCTCAAACTCCTCGCCAGCCACAAGACTGCTCTGATTTCACATACAACATCCTACATTAGGATCACATGCAGTTAACGCCTAATTTAGCCATCAAAACTCCAATAGCGCGGGAGTTAAAGAGACTCCAACAGCATGTGTGCAGAGGGTTCACCCTATGCTAAATTTTAGGCAGTGCCCCTCTGCTTCAGAGAGCTCTGTCCAGGTTCAAAGGGGTGAATGGGGAATATTGTGAGACCTGAGCTCATTAGAGGAGCAGGTGGGGATGTCTGCAGCTGAATAAGCAGGTTGCTTTGGGAATAACATGAAACAGATGGCCTGTCTTCGCACTCCCTGAACATTTTCTTCAAATAAATTGCAAGTGCAGGGTTTAAGGCCGAGTCTGTCATTTATCTCTTTAGCAACTCCTCTTCTGTTTTCTTCTGCCTGTTTTCTTTCAGGGTAGCAAATCGTTTCTGTAAAAGGATGACTTTAGAAGCTAGAGAGCAAAAAATGCTTTTTGATTGAGCAAGGGAAATGAAGTGCTCCCTGCTTAAATAAGCTTACTGAAGTTTAAGGTAGAGAATACTGGGAGGTGCTCTACACATGGTCCAAGATAGGCACGTATTCAAACAATGTCAAACCTCATTGAAGAAAACCACATATTAGGATTTACTAATGGGATTTCCCTTCAAGATGTTTTCTCAGCAATATTGGTGAAGTTGAGGAGGGAGTCAGGTTTTTACATACGCTAAGTATAACTGTGGTTTGTTTTTCACTACAGCAATGCACTTATTCATATCAAATGTCTGAAAGAGATGGAGGGACACTGGTTCTGATTACATACCCACATCCTGGGAAATGTGCAGGCAAGTCTAAAACCATTCATAGAGAGTTACCAAAAATGTGCTCACCAATATGCTTACCAAAAACGTGTTTTCTTTAAGTAAGAGATTACTTAAAGCACATACAAAAGCAAATGAGACTTGATTCTTCTTCACGCATGAAGATTTTACTTTAAAAGACCAAAGCACCCAGGCAATGTTTTGGGATGTCTTTTTTTGGAGACACAACCCCAGCCTCTACCAGAAGGCATCTGTTGGTTATCAGAAAGTTTCTACCGCTCATCATCTAGAAGTGTCTCAATGAGGTTCCTTCAGGTTAGGCAACCAGCCCTCTTTGTCAAGGTCCAGGATTTATACTTAAAAACACATTGCACAGGTAATGTACGAGGGTCTAAAACAGTCAACAAACTTTTAAGACTTATTAACAGGAAAAAATGAGACTTACAGGTCTACTGTCTTTGCTTATGATTGACAACTTAACCCACGGTGATGTAGCAATGCCATTTACTGTCTACTCTACTGCCTATTCTGCTGGGATAACCTTTACAACATACAATGCTCATAAATGTGCATAACTCAGAATTATATAAAAGAAACTTACAAAAATCTGCACAGAGAATTAGTTCAAGACAAAGAGGCGATACTTCACAAGCTCCATCAGCACTACCAGAAGTTAATGCAAAATAAATTCCATGGGAGTTTGCAAAAATGTCAGCTGACAATAATACCTTAGTGAGGCAGAGCATATTATATGCATCCTGCTCATTAGCTATAAAGCCTGTCTGCATGACTGTTTTTTCTCATTTGAATTAATCAAACTGTATATTATGAAGAGACCTGCTGAGCCCTTTAGTACATAAAGCATTTAAAAGATGTTATTAAAAAAGTTATTTTAGAAATCTGCAATTACACATCGATTTGTACACTTGCATTTATTGCTTCTCTTAGTGTCAGTCTGCATTAAGATAAAGACACAGGAGTCCGTTTAAACAGATGAACATTTGGAGCCATTATAGGCATGCTTACAAGAAACTAACAGTATTATTCTTCTGAAAAGCTATAAATTTTAAAACCCAAGTTACGGAGCAGCTGTTTGGCGTAAGTAGATTTGTCAAACTATATCATATTAAGTTTATGCAGCATCTCAACTTTGATACGTATCCCAGTTCCAAAACCAGGAACCCAGAAAACCCACGTTCAATCTAGGCCATGAATAGTGCCAACAACCTTGAAACAATGCCGTGTACTGAGGCTCCTCTGTGTGCAGTATCTTGGTCAGTCTGGAGCCTTAAACATTTAAGATACAGAAAAATCTCTTTGCAAGTCAATGAACCCAACTGTCTGTCTACCCATGTACAGCCCCTCATGTGAACTCAATGTCGATCTTAAAGAGAAATACAACTTTTTGCTTCACCTTTTATAAGAAGACACTTCTGCTAGCTTGAATGCCTCTTCCAATTGATACGATAAATGCAGCCACTGCTAGTTTGTCCCCATTTGCTCCTGCACCAGGCAGCTCTTACTCCCTCTCTGGTGTTCACCCTCAATCTATTTATTGACAACAGCATAAAATGTCCAGCCAGCCCTAAGAGTGAGAACTTAGGCACTGATTCTTGGGGTAAAGCCTCAGTTTTGTGTACAAGTCAGACAAGAATAATTTCCATGCCCAGAAGTCTTCACTCTGCTAACATTAGTAAAAGCAGGAGAATAACTATGAATTTCATAGCCCTAACAATCTTAGGAAATTTGTGAAATACAACAGACAAACAGGTTTGCTCAGGCACCCACAGACTGTGATGGTAAAGGTTGACGCAAGGACAGCAGACCCAAGCGCTAAATGCATAAAATGGCATCCCCAGCAGTTTTTTTCCTCGTTCATTATCCTTGCATTTTTAGAGTCACCACATAACCCTGCCCACCCTTCCCCACAGGAATATCACTATCGAGTCATTCGTCAGCAGAATATTGTCACATTTTACAATATCACCCTTAAATAAGAGAACCCTCACAAGGCAGTGCTGCAGGTTATTGATTTTGAACCACTGACACAGCAGACAGCATCCCCCCAGCGGGAGAGATACCCAAGGTCAAATGCCTTCTTAAAATACACATTTGGCTACTAGGAGTTTCATTAAGTTCAATAAAACATCAGGTATTGACTGGCAGCACTATTTATAAAAAATCAGCCTGTACAGTGCTGACCCCTTTTTTACTTAATGAAATTTGTTTTCTCCTGTCAGTGTCAGGTATTTTGAGTTAGCAAAATGCTGTGACCTCTCCCACACCAGAAATGAAACTGTATATAAAGACTGTCATAAAAGCCCAGCAGTAGCAACAGCTCCCGGAAATAGCATGTATCTATTTAGGTAATACAAACAAGATGTCAAGTCTTTAAAAGCGTAAGCTGTTAAACCAAGCGCCAAACCATCCATAAATGTTTGCATACCACAGAGCGAGAGATAGCGCTCTCCTTCATTCAGCCTCTGTAAAATAAGTAATATAATGTGAAAAACGAGGAACATTTGTGTTATTGCAGCAGTGACAACAAGTGATCTTGAATTAAGACATTCCAGAATTAAAGCTCTTCCTCTTTGTGCGTTTCCTAAGGGAAAATAATTTCCTAAAGGCCGTATTTCTTGCATGTGAGCTGCAATGCCTCGGACCACTGTGGCCCTGGCTGGAGGGTGCGTGCCAGGGCTGAGCTCCAGCACAGCCACCCAGCTCTGAGCTCCCAGTGTGTTGCGAATGTCCCGCGGTGCTCAAGCCCCTGCCCTTTCTTAGTTCAGCATTGCTTTCTCCTCCTTATCGCAGAATGGGCAGGAGCTTTATCTGCCATAGGATAGCAAAAGCTCATTTTGAATTAACAGTCCTTTATTTCTTTATGCATTTTCCTTATTTCTGTTCATTATGCCTTGGTGGCAGAGGCAGGGATCCCTTTCCGTTGTCCTGCCCCACTGCTGGTTTGCTCACTCAACCTTTAAATTCTTCTGTACCATCCATAGAAGGGGGGGAGGGAATCACAATAAAAAAGTCCAGCAAACGTAAGCTTATAACTTCAGGCCATACTATATTTAGCAGTTCCCTGGTGTGCTGCTATGTTTTTAATTACTGTTGTCAGAATATATTTGGGAGAGGTAGTTGCTGTTTTACAAAATAAGAACCTTTATACCCAGGTGTTACGTGCGTGACTGTCATCCGACCTGGTAACAGGAGTGTGAACTGTCAGGGTCAAACACAGCACCTAAACTCTGCTACTTGCCTATGGCCCTGCTCTGCTATACTTGCCATGGAAGTTGGTTGGTTTTGTTTCCATGCATGCAGAAGAGGGTGCATTTTCAATGTGTGTATACATATTTATACATACTATGTTGCATCACGATACTTTGATTTGCAACCAAGCAGTGTTCAATGATAAAACATATGTAATGTATATGGGGGATAGATAGGTAGTTATTACAAGGCAAGATTAAAACTCTTCAGTTGATCTGTATTGATTTTATTTTTGCACTAGTGTCTGCCTGATCATACATCTTCCCATTTCCACTCCGCTGCTGGGCGGGAGGGGGTGCATGATTCAGCTGAGGCTGCAGAGCACAGCATATATCTGCGTAGCAGAGAAAAAGCCGCCGGCATCCTTGAGTGGTTACAAATTACAGACCTCTCACGAGGGGACCAGACTGGGGCCAGGATCCAGCTTTTAGCATGCCAAAGCCAAATACAGCTAAATTACACTCTCATCTGCTTTACCAAACAGCCACTGTGGAAGATGCAGTCTCCAGCAGGTCCTTATCCCGTGGCCGGGGCCACCTCGTGCGGCCAACCGCACAGCCACATACGCAAAGCACAGAGGGGAGACCCTATTTGCAACCTGTCATGCTCAGATCAAGTTCATCCCTTGTACCAGCGCATGTAACACCCAAAATCACCTTGGGAAACACAGACAAGTGTTGCACAGTGCAAGTGTTGAGCGAGCGCGCCCACACCTCCACCCTCAGCAGCCCCAGCTGCCGCAGTGGTGCCTCCTGCCTGCACCAGCACAGAAGTCCCCTTCTTTGCAACCCAGTCAAACTGATCCCAGAGCACCTCCTGTGTGACCAACCACTTCCCACCCCTCCTTACTGACTAAAAAGCATCAGAGTATTTGAAAGCAGGAAGCAAACACACCCACACCATCTTTTCAACCTTGTTAGCATTTGCTAAGCATCATTTTCAACCCTAACATTATAGGTGTTTAACGGGTCCATACTGAAAGTCTTTGAACCTTGCAATCAATGCTGCTGAGCCACTGCACAAGATTTACCATTGATCCGTGTTTCACTTCATTAAATGTTAGTTTTACAAGGTTCAAAATGGGTCTGCTTAAAATTGTTTAACAACCTGTGGTTGCATCATCAGCTCTAAATGGCCACGCAAGACTGACTGCTGGCAAACCCCCTAGTTATTTATTTCTTGCCCTACAACAGTATCAATTTGGGAAACTCACTTTTAGAAGTTTGTAACGTGTTCAGCACTATTCACTTTAAGATGAAGTATGCTGACAATACCGCTTAATGATAATCTTTTGGGATTCAGACAAGGCAGCATCACATCCAGCTACCCCAATGCACACTCATCGGTATGTACTGCAAAAGCGATGCTGCAAATAAGGATTAATTACACCCCTGAGAAGCTGCTGTCGCACCAACTGCATTGCAGGTGTCTCCCCCATATTAAGGAAGGAAAAGTCAGTACAAAAATGGGAACGGGTTGGGCACATCCTCAGCTCGTGCATCACACAGGGGCAGGACTGTCCCTCCAGGGCAGAAAACTGTTGCAGGATTTGTGTGTGTGTGTGTTTCAATTCACCATGGGTGATGCAAGCTTCAAGGCCATGGCACAGAGAGAGACAGCATGAACCATAAAACTTAAACGGTGGGCCCTTCTCCTTTGAATGCTGTTGCTGCCTGAGCTCTGCTGCTGCCGAGCTGCCCACCCTCTGGGCCCCAAGAGGGGACTCTCTCTAAAATTCTTCGAACTTTAAATATAGATTTGTTTAAAACATGCCAGCTCCTCTGAAGCAGGCAGGCACAAGCTCTGTGGCACGTGCCATTAGTCCCTTAAAGACCATCTGATCCTGAAGTGAACTGAGCCATACAGATTTGCAGCAGCATTAAGGTGCACACTCACCAAATTAATAATCAATTCTGCTTTTCGGCAGAATTTTGTGTGAAACACAAGATCTTAATCTATTCCTACTATACCAGGATGGCTGAAAGCATCTATCAAGCCCTTTGTCCACAGGCAAGACGCTGCACGGGAGAAACCATGAGGGCTGATAGCAAATCATGACTCTCCTACCGTCACTAACAAACACCATTATTTATCTTCTGGACAAGTTTAATATTTTAGCGCAAATGGTTTTATGTACTAGTATTTCCTCATTTCTATGGCGTTGGGTCATCAACCTCTGTATTTTCACTTCCACAGCCAACAGCTAGTAATGGAGAAAAATATTGTACATTCATGACAGCAGAGAAAACAAAAACCCTACATCAACATTATTCCTTCGTACTCTAGTCAAAGGTTGGACTTCCCTCTTTATTCTTGTCTCCTGTAATTTATTAAACACTCTGCCATGATAAAATTAGCAGTGAGTCTTGGAGTAAGTAAAAATCTATTTGTGCAAACAACTGATACATTGCATAAACCATCTGATAAGAGTGAGTATTCTTTAAAATTAATTTTTTTTAATTTTTTTTTTAAAGCATACCAGTTGCTGAGGAACTTTGCCACCCACCACTTGCAGATACACCGGGGCAGTCAGCCCCAGGCAGGGGCCTCCTTGCTGCCCCTCTGCTGGGAGCTGCTTTTGCAAACGGAAATCTGCTCAGGCAGTTTGGAAACTGCTACTCACTTTTGCTTGTGCTGAGACCCGAGGTGACAGTCCAGCAAACCAGATCCGCCACAACGCCGGGGTGTCTTGCTCCTCTCGGTGCAGCACTGTGGCCTTCAGAGGAAGCACTCCTGTTTAAGAATGGGGTGTCAGAGAATTAGAGCAGGTTTACAGGAAGAACAGCTCTCTTGTTCACAAGGCAAGTAATTAGACACTGCAAAAACTACAGAAAAGTGTCAGTTTTACACTGGTACTTTGTATTACAGAGTTGTGACCTGCCCAGTACAAAAAATTCTGAGGTGTTACACTTCAATCATTATTCATTCTACACCCCTGCCTCCCCCGGTCAACAAATGGGCATTGCTAAATTTTGACAGAAACCTCTCTCTGTTGCTACACGTTCCTTGGCCAGAAGGGTTCAGATTTGGAGGGCTGCAATGTACACAGCGATCAAAACCACCCTTGCAATTACATCGCAAGGTGTTTCACAGCGCCCACGAAAGTGGGATTAGCAAAGGCGTTCAGAAAACTGTCCTCCTTTGTGCATTACTTCTCTCTGTCTCCCAGTTTTGCTTTGAGCAGAGCAGCCCCCCCGACAGCAGCAGCTGAGAAGCGGTCCCTCTGAATTACAGCTAAAGCATCACGCAACGCAACATTTTTATGGTCACCGTCTGCAGGATAAATGGTTTTTCTCCAACAGACTGAAAATCGTACACAAAATAAACAGATACTCCTACAGGACAAAAGGAGTGGAGAGCCGCTCCAGTCACAGACAGGATGATTTTGCAAGGCCCAGCAGCCTCTGCCAATTTGCTTGGCACAGCCACGAAACCAACTCCAACATCAAGGCAGGGAAGGAGAAGGACCGCAATCAGCTCTCATCTGCAAAGTTTTATTCCTCTGAGCATCGGCAAAGCGCAGAAGGACTTTTCTCTGAGTGAAGACCATTCTGCACCTGGAAAACTCAAGTTGGGAAGACCAGAAGGCGAAGGGGAGAAATCCATTTGTACAGGCACTTTGCTTTGCAAACTGAGCCATACCCCTCTAATCAGCAGCAAATGTGCACAGCAGTACCATGCGCAAACTAAATGTCTCCCTCCTTCAAATAGATGAAGGCATTTCTTCATGTAAATAAATATTTTGCATTGACTTAAAACAAACAAACAAACAACAGGTGCCTGTTGGAATTTTTAAAACAGAGGAAAAGGGTGTTAATAATAATAGTGTTAATAAGGCTGTTTGGGATTTGTCTTTCTTTTCCGAAATTATTGTGAAGGCCCAGGGATGAAGTCAGAAATGGACTGTAGGGACCTTCCCCCAGGACAGAGTTCAAAATGCAGTATTTTTCCGGGCGGTGCTACCAAGGAAAGGCCGTCAGGCCCTCACACATAGGCCCCTGTGGTACCATAGAAAACGACGCCAGGTCACATACTAAGATAAACACCAAGCTAGGACCAAACAAACTAAGCGTGCATTTTAGCCCTGGGCTCCACAAACCCAAAGAAAACCCCGTACAGACTTACCTGTCTCTATCGGCACTTTACAAAGCGCCATCACTGAGCATGTTCCCAGGATTATCCTTCAAGGCATTAACAAATCCCATCTGACAGATTCCCCTCTAACAAGAAGTTTTTAGCAAAGCATCCAGTGAATCGCAGACAAACATGAAATGAGTTTAAGTTCTCGTGAGCAGAGGAACACCTTGTCCACGCTGGTGCCTTATTAACGTAAAACTATCCCTGTTATATCTCCACTTCCTCATTGAGTTGTTCTGAGCTGCATAAATTAGTTACACGGGAGCGAACAGGAACAGGAGATATCTGATAGATCCTGTAAATTCCCTGAAGCCCTTTGAAAAGCTAAGCTTCAAAATGAGGAAAACATCCTTTAGAACTCCTTTAAGTTGATTTTTAACTGCAAAATATAGATCGCTGCACTTCACACAGTAGATTTTTTTGTTTGGTTTTTAGTTACGACATGGCTGTATTTTGTTGTAATTCAACTAGAATTGTAGTTTGTCAAGTACCATAGCTGTCTCCTTTTCATAAATACCTAATTGTTCTACTAAGCTCTACTATAGTTATTTAATAGTAATAATAGGTGCAAGAGCACCTGCAAAGTACAACCATTTTTGTTCACAACAATTAGATTTCTACTGTTTATGGACCAAATTTTCCTAGGAGGTACAGAGGCGGAAAATCAACTTAGAGCTGAGGTATATCAAACGGCATTAGTTCAGGAGCTTACCTAGTCTATATCTCTTTTACTGGAGTAGCTTTGTCACTTCCTTTCAACGCGCATTATCATTTTTACCACAGTGACAGGTTTACAATCTGGTTGCCTTCCGGGGCCTTTGGCCGTTCCCAGCAGCTGCCAAGGATGGTGATTTACCAATAGTCACAAACGATGGACATGCCGTTTCCACCAACTGCGGTAAATGTTGCTTCAAAATAAAACCTGTTTATGGTGTTTTCACCACAAGAAAGGACTTGCGAGGTTAAATTAAAATTTAAATCTTTTTAATTACTAGATTTGAAAATTTCCATGTAATTTACCAACTCCTCTGGAAATTGCAAAGGACGCACCAAAATAAGAATAGAAAATGCATCATTTTGAGATAATTTTCCAGTCATTTTTACCCACGAAATCCCAGTTAACAGGACTATGTCCGTGAAGCAGCAACAGAAACATGAAGGGAACCGGGTCCGTCCCTTTAAGTGAATGTCTGTCCAGTTAAACCAGCGCCACCTTTCCTAGTGGGTTTAAATACTGTAGGGATCACTCAGGTAATTGAAAACAGAATAAAAAACTAGTTTTGCGTGCAGTTATAGTTCAGCTAAGACTCCACAATTGCAGACATATTTTTCCTACCCTTTGGTCATCTTTATTTCTCTGTAAAGAATGAAAACTTACATGACACATCTGAACTGAGACCAAGCCAGAGCGTTTCGGGGAGGTCCTTCATCCCACCCGAAAGACGCAGAGCTTGCTGTGGGACTCCGTCTACTTTTAGGGAGCAAATTCAGGGGGAATTTTTAATATATATCACAAGTACCTGCACTGGGTGTGAGTGCCCGGGCGTGGGCCGCGCTGTGAGGGGAGGCGGGGGCTGCTCCCGCCGGGCACAGCCGGTTCCAGCCGGTTCTGGACAGTTCCGGCCGGTTCCGGCCCAGGGCGCAGCCCGGCCCCTCAGCCTCCACAGAGGCACCTCAGGGGAAGGGGGTTTAACCACAGGCAAAATGGCGCCCGGCACCCAGGCGTGAGGAAAAAAAGGTGAGAAACAGCCCAGAGATGGGAGGGGAGCGGAGGAGGAGTGGGAGAGAGGACCCAGCCTTGTTCTCCTCCCCGCTTCTGACACAGAAAGCCCAAGAGAGAAACCTGAGTGTGGTCGGGTGGGATCAGGCTGCCACCTCAGGGCACGTCCTGCGGCGACAGGCAGTGAGACACCAGTTGTCCTGACGTGCTCAGCTGGTCCCAAACCACAGACCCTGCACCCCGCAGCGCTGACCCTGGAAAGCGAGTCCTCGGGGTCCGCTGATGGCTCCCTGGGACCGGGACACGGGCAGAACATGCCCCTCGGTCCCTTCGTCAACAGCACGGAACCGAAATGGATGGGGAGGTTTTCAACTGGCACATTAGCATCGCTGGAGGATACTGAGCATCAATTATTTCATCAAGATCAAAGATAAGCTCTTATCTGTGCTAGTCTCAGCCCCGCTCAGTAGCAGACCAGATCACTGTCTGAATGTTATCAAAAGCCATCTTATCTCCATTGTTCCTTCCTGCTGCTAAGACAGGGATATTAGCAGGGAAAAAGTCAAGTATATGGTCACATGGACCTTTCATCTGGGAAAAGGAAGAGCTTCAAAGGGCCAAGTGAAGCTACTCGGATAAGTCTGAAGTAGTCACCTTTTCCTTTTTTTTTTTTTTTTTTTTGCTGTTTAGGTAACNNNTGAGGTAACCGCTCTATCTCTTTTTTAATCTGAAAACATCTCCAAAATTACTTTGGAGCAGCGTGTTTATTGCACACTGCTGGCACATGCCTGCCTCTACATTAATCTCAATTGTCCATTAGCACTTGCAGAAACATTTTGCTAGACACACTAAAGCTATTGCTTAACATAAGCACATATGGATTATGGATGTTATATGCGAATGTTCCTGTAGTTTCCATTCTGTCATAGTACCAACACAGCCTTTGTTGCCACAGTATGATAGGTCTTATAAAACAGGGCTGCTGAGGGACGTGGTCCTTCCCCGTCCTTAGCACCAGTGAAACATCTGGAGTGCTGGGTCCAGTTTTGGGCTCCCCAGATGGACGTGGACAAACTGGAATGAGTCCATGGAGGCAACCAGGGTGGCCAGAGGCTCGAGCACAAGGCGTGTGCCTCTCCCCAGAGGTGCCCGGTGAAAGGAGACACAAATGGGAGCACAGGAAATTCTGGCCAGATACAAGGAAACCTTTTTCACTGTGAGGACAATCCAACTGTGGATCACACACAGATCAACACTGCGGTTGGCAAGGGGTGACCAATGCGCAGGGAGGAGCCCTGCACATCTGATACGGTCCATCCCACGAGTCCGGTCCGCGCACAGCTCCTCGCTGGCACATGCCATGGCATCGGCAACAGCTTCCCCTGCAGACGATTGCAGGCCACTCCTGTCCTGCTTACTTATTATGAATTGTTTCAGCATGTTTTACGGAGCCTGATTAAATTGTGGCAACAGCTCGTCTGTTCACAAGCAGCTTGTCAATGTCCTCAGGTGCCTGACCCCTTTCCTCCGCTGTCACGTGCAGTCAGGCCCCAACGTGTAATCACCGGGTAGACCCGCTCTGGCACACAGCTTAATTACAGCCACATGCTACTGGGGTCAATGCAGAATTTAGCGACTGAACTCCAGGTAACATACAGTATAATTTATGATTCCAGAAATATACTGGTGCCTTCCTGCCTTTCTCCCTCTTTGCCCAGTTATGCGTGTGGCTGCAAAACACGGGCGGTGCATCAAGCCCAAACAGCCCTTCCCAAGCAGGCGAAGGATGACGGCAGCTCTGCTTTGCCACATCGAGCCCTTGGCTGAGGGACAAGCTGGCCAGGCCCCCGCCATGGGATGCAGCAAGGGTGCACCTGAACTATGGGGACTGCTGGCCCTTCTTGATGGGCTGTGGCACCTCCAGATACAGAGCAGATATTTTCCGGTACAGAAACAGACAGTAATGTCCTAATAATGTAGCTTTGCTCTTCTGTTGAAGCCATCTCGGAGTATACCACCTTCAATGTCTATTTCATTTTTCCCCTAATGTTATTAATGGGATTTACGGAGACAAGGTTTAATCATTCCTCATTATTTTACCTTTTCTCCCCTTTTAAAGTTACTAGCAAAATAATTAAAATGAACACTTTAATAAAAACTTATAGCTATAATTCATCTCTGGTAGGCAAAATCTTTTTTTGTTTAACATGTACACGTAGTTTATTTACTGTGATTAAATGAAGAAGCTTGGAGTCCTCTTAGCTACCAGTTACCTCATCTGGACTTGAGGTGCTCTACCTGTCTGCGGGAGCAGACAATCCCAAAGGAGTGAGTTTTACTTTGAAATCACTCGTTCAGATGCCACTGACTGCCAAGATCCAAATAAGCGGTTTGGCCACAAACGTTTTTGCTTTTGATTTTACTTTGGGTTCTCCGTTTAGCTGTCTGGTAGCAGATCAGTACCCTGATCATGAAAGCTGAGGAGGTGTGCCGAGAGCCCTACTGCGAGAAAGATGCTGCCTTTTGGGCGTTATAGCAGAGAACAGACTTTGCTCAGAAGAGTGCCAGGCTCCATCCACAACACCCTCTAACCGCGCTACACACCAGACCATAAGCTAACCTAAGTCCTGCTTGTTTCGGTAACCTTCAAACAAAGCCTGCTGTGCGCACATGTCTACCTGCATGCAGACCCACACAGCATGTGCGAGCACCTGAGCAAAGGCAGGCTGTACCATGCTACATATTGATCCTGACAACTAGGAAACTAATAATATATACTTTTCTCTTACTACACTGCACATAAGTTCAGTAGCAGCTCTTAATTCATGCCTCATTATGACAGGCTCAATGCCTATGATATTTATATATATTTTTTTTTTTTTTTAAAGTGTTTTCAGCATTGAAAGGCATCTACCATATGCTCTCCTTCCAGCCCGAGAGACCCGTTGGCCATGTAAGGCTGCCGGCAGTCCTGCCAGCAAGGCACGGTGCCCCGATGCAGAAGGGTGACATTGTGCGGACCAACAGACTAACGGTTCTGCAGGGAGCTGATGGATGTGGGTGCCGGGAGGCAGCTAAGCAAGGGCAGAAGGCATCGTGGTTCAGCAAGACAGAAGCTGAACCGCAGAGCCTGAGGCTTAGCGGTCCTCACGCCGTCTGTGATGTCTTGTTCCCTTGGAGAGAAGATTTCTTCCCGTGCTGTGGAAGACCTGTCTTTCTAGATGGCACCACTCAGAGCAGAAGGCCTCCAAGGAGCAGTTTTTGCAGTTATGCACATTCAAAGCTTGATGTAAAAGAGAGCGAAACCAGAGCGATCACTAGCACCTGTTACACAACAGTAAGAAGCAGCTTTCAACGCCAGCCAATTCCTACTCCATCTTTTCATCCACTTCCTACGAACCTGGCCACGCATACTTGTAAGTTTCTCATTGCTCCCCTTTTCTGCTGGGCCATGCGACCGCCTGCCCTGAACATCAGTCCTGCTGCCCAAGTGTAGAAGGTGCTTAACCAAGTCCGACAACAGCTCGCTTCTGGCATTCAGTAACGCAACTTCCTCCCCGCCATGTCGGTTTTTATTTGCCCATGGCTACAAATGCTAATATTCAGCTAAGCCACTCTGAGACACCACTTGCATGCTGCAGGAGAAAAGCATAGGAGGAAAATAAAACCTGCAGCCGACATTTGGTAGGCTACTGGCAACACGAAGTGCGAGTGCCCAAGTGACGCATCCAAGCCCCAAAATACCCTGTACAAAACTCCAGAATCTGTAGTGAGAAGCCAAAGGGATGCTGCAAAACGGCCATAACAACAACCTTAAAAAATAAAAAAAAAACAAGAGGAAGTGTAAAAGTCCCAACAGAAAGAAGAGAATGCATTGCTTTACCATCAATGTAAGGTGAGAATGTACAAGAACGCTGGTAAAGAAGGTTTTAAAATGAGTTTCGTAATCTGCTGTGATTGAAGGAAAGGCCTTACTCGAGACATCATTCATCTTGTACTTAATTATAAGCACATGTTGCAAGCAAGCCTGAAGCAAGGGGTTAATTCTCCTATTATTTCACAGGATTAGGACTACATTTTTTTTTCCCCAGGAAGTGTAGTGTTATTGTGAAGCCCATCCAGACATGCTATTTCATAATTAATACTAAATAAAACGTGAATTCTCTCCTTTGTCTAAACAGTTTGCTTTGGCTCAGCTAGGAGCAGCAATTAGCAAGACAGCCTCCCTGAACGTGTTTGATCTGCTACAGAGCTTCCTGCTGTGTATCAGAAGAACAAACCTGATTTCACACAATCCATGGGGTTTATGTTGGCTGAATGTGCTATAATTAAAATGATCTTTTTTTATTTTTTTCCTGAGGGCTTTGTTTATATGCTTATGGGTCTTTTGTAGGAAGGCACACATACCTAATTTAGCAGTTTTGTTGATTTACACTTCTGCTTTTTACTGGTTCCCTTTGTAGTGTTCCCTGCTTGTAGTTTGGTGCAGAAATTGGGCCCTGTTATCATTCGTGTTACAATTCTGTTTTACTAGCAGGAGTAGAGGAACAGTTCCCATGGAAACGTTTCCGTGTTTCATAGTGTGCTTTTCCTGGTATTTTCAAGGTTGTGTAGGGTGGGCTCTGGGGTGCTCCGCGGCTTTCTAAATGGGCACATGCAGCAGTCTGTGAACACAGACTCCTTTCAGGAGGGGGAGAAAAATAGCGTATTTTTAGATTGTGTATTTCCTCTCTTACAAGGTCTAACGCCTGTGAAAACAGAGCGGCTCGACAGCCCCATGCCACGGACTGATGTTCAGGCCAGTTCCACCACTCTGACAACAATCTGGACCGTATTTTAAAAGGCCACTTCAAAACCCGAGTGTTTTTCTTTCACTCTCCGACCTTTATGCTTAAGCCATGAGTGATGCTACAGTTTAACAGGGCTCAGCACGCTCGCCTGAGCCAAGGTGTCCATGTGTCACTAGGGTCTTTCAAAGCTTCCTGAAGAAAACATGTCATCAACCCCCTCCTGCTCTGCAACTGAGGTGTTCAGGCCTAGGGAACACTACTGTTCACAGGCCAGCCCTGTCCCCTGGCATTTATGACGAGGAATGATAAAAAAAATAAAACAAAATCACATGTGAAAACATCAAGCCACTCCTTTCTCAGACAGCCTTTCTCTGAGGCCTCCGAGACGGGCACAGGCACAGGTGAGTCGCATAGCAAACGGGTCGCACCAGGAGGCAATTCACACCTCACAAGGTTCACCTGGCAGGACAGGTCCCCACCCCTTTCCCTTTGTCCTCTTTCTTTCCAGAGTTCCCTATGATATTTTTTCCTTTACTTTTTCACCTGAAGACTTATAAATGATTTTAAACGCTTACTTCAATGTATTCACAGTAGTGGGGAAAAACGCATCAAAGAAACGTCAAGCTTCAGGGCCATGGCCACTGCATTGAAGAGATAACTGTATTATTCAAGTGGAGAGTAATTATCATGTTCTAAAAAACATATTAAACAATTTGTTATTATTATTTTTGGCACTTCTTTGTGAACCAGGTGTTTAGGAAGCTGTTTCAGATGGAAGCATGTAATGAAGTCCCTGGGGTCCCTCCCCACCAGCCATTAGCAGGAGACAAACCACAAATGCTTGGACAGGGCTGGAGCTGCCCAGAGCCTGGCTCCAGCATGGCCAGCAAAGACCTCATATCGATACCAGAAGATGCTAGGGTTTTATTTATTTTTCATCATTCCCCATTAATATTTCTCAGTTTTTTAACTACTCCCATGGAAATGTTTCAGCTTTCTCAGTTAAGAAAGATTCAAGTAAGGTTTATGTCTCTGGTCCATGTTCTCTCTGAAGTTTTTAAGACATTGTAACATTTTATTTATATTAGATTATTTAAAACTTTAATTTCATTCACACTACCATTTTTGGGTTGTCTGACCCCGCATCAAAGTGCCCAGGAGCATCCCTTCCCCTCGTCTCTGATCTTTTTGTGATGTGGCCCCAGTGTTTGGCTTTTCATAAAAACTGAAGTTTCTCTTCCACATACGGAAAATCTCAGCCACAACATGCTATTTCTGGGATAAAACACTGATGAAGAGCCTGAACTGACCAAGGAGGAGGAGGGGAAAGACGTTCTTCTTTAAAAAAGAAAAAAAACAGCCAGTCGTTATTAGCAAGAAGATTATTTGCTCTTTCCTCCTTTTGAAGTTTCTCCGTCCCCCTCGCTCCCACTCCTGCCTGTATCAGCCATTAGTTGCCAGCTCTGGCACATGCCTCCTCGCCGTCACTTTTGGGCTTGACTGCGTGCTAGAAAGTACCGTAATCATGAGGCAGCCCAGCAAATGCCTGTTCGCTGGTTGACTGAATCATGCAGAACCTTTATTTATTAAACCCAGGCAGAGCTGCTCTCCAGTCAGCTTGTTCTTACCTTCAGGTTTTTGGATGACAGGTCACAGAGCTGGTTGCTGGCTTAAGGACATTCACGGCTGGGATCCCGGTGTCCGTGGTTCACCCAAGCCTGGAAAAGACACGTGTGGAGATATGAGGAGGTCTCGGTGTTATATATCTGGCAGCTGCATTTGCTAGTCCATTCTACAGGAATTCCAAATAAAGGACAGTATCATCAAGACTTTTTCCGCCCTGAACTTTGTTCTACACCAAACGGATAAGATCTGTGTAAAGAATTCACACCACCCTGGAACTTATTTCAAAAACATACAAAGAATTACACGAACTGGTGCCCCAGCAGGAGTGGTGTTAGTTGGGCAGGTTCGGAAAGCCCGTGGGGCACGTGGTGTTTGGGAGGCGCAGGCAGCACGAAGGAGCGGCAGAGGCTGTTTGGGCTGGCGGCACTCAACACCCTGCAAAGGGCACACCGGCTTCCTGCCACGTTCGTAAACATGTCCATCAACTGCAACCTCTGGGGAATGGGCTCTCTTCACTTGCTGAAAATCGAACTGCCATCCTTTACCTCCTAACCCTTCAGCAAAGCAGCTTTTCTCCACTCCAGAATATAAAATCCACTCACTACATCCGCTACGCAAGTCTTATTTAAAATTCACTCACATAGTGAATTTTACAGCTCATTCATGCTCTGCTCAGACGCTGGGAATGGCCCCGTAACAACACGTGCGAATTTTCAACTGAAGCAGAATTATGCTAAAACCAACTGAATGAGGAGCCCATGAGGCTTGCTGCGATTACGTTTTACTGAAAAACGCCTAACTGTGTGGGCAGAGAGCAAGGAAGGTGAGACGAAGGTCCGTAACTACTACACAATTTTTATTCGTTAGCGCAGAGACAAACCAGCAGGCTGCAGGACCGCTCCGCAGCACTCCCCCTCTTCACACACTGCTCGCTTTCTCCTCTTAGCAAGCTGCATTTTTAGGAACCCCCCCATAGGATCGATCAGCTTCAAGATATTGATTGTACTAAGTGGGGTTTTTTCCAGAAAATTTAGTGCAAGTTTTCTGCCCACTGGCACAAGCAGAAACAAGCAGCCCTTTGGCTGGGCTTTCCCCCGGCGCACCCAGCCTGTGGGACTAGGAAGCCCGGTCCCGGAACGGAGACGTGGTGGGCACAGGAAGCCACCGGGACATGGCGGGACACAGCCAGCCTCCCCCCATACCACCAAGATGCAGCTTCTCTTACCTGAGGGCAGCGTCTGCGGGAGCTCCATGTCGCCCCGTCCTCGCCTGAAGCCGCGCTGTGTGAGCTGGGGGGAGGCAGGGCCCCAGGGGGGTGCCCGAGGCTGCCCCTGCAGCAGGGCTGGGGACTTAACGCACCGCACCTGGGGCTCGCAGCTGGTGGCAACCTGACGGCGCCCGCTGTCCATACGGAATACGTAAGCAGCTACCGCAGTTAGCAGAAAAGACAGAAGCAAGTCCACAAATCTGGGCTTTTTTAAGAGAGCTGGAAAGAAAGCGAACAAAATCCACAACACGCAGATCGTTTCTCCACCCAGCAGGAAACATTCCCAACAGCTCCTTCAAAGCAAACTGCGCTGAGCCCAAGCACCTCGCGGTTTCGGTCATTAAAGGACAGCAAACAGCGGTGAGATTCTATAATTTATTACCGTTGCTAAGATGAACACAGATACTTGATACCCAATCTTACGCAGAACTGTAAAAAAATAGTTTTAATACAGTATCAAAATTTACACAAGTGTCGTGTCAAAAGACCAGTGTCCCTCAAATTAGCCCCTGCACATACATACTGCAGGCACAAGTACATGTTTTACATCTTTTCATACGTATATATAGATATATAGGAATACAACAATTGAAGTTTAACTAGGCAAACAATATGCATGAGCGAAAACAACGTGTAAAGGTAACAGACAACACAACTGTTCGGGCTGGGTTATAGATAAGAAATTAAGCAGGAGTGCAATGTTTCAAAATGGAAGGCGGATTCTGCTTTTCCAGCTCCAGAAGACAGAGCGAACAGGAGTTCTGCCCAAGAAAGCAATGCCAGATCGGAGGCCTTACGTCAAATGGTACCAAGTAAAAATAACCACAGAAACCAATATAATTACGGCAGCAAATGAACACCCTTTTTCTGAAGACAGTTAGCAGATTTACATCCTACTCTATAGAACAAAAGATTGTACAGCGACTGAGCTACATGCCACTGCAGAGAGGCCACGAGTACAGCACGTTGCAAGCTCAGAGGAAA
Organism: Rynchops niger; assembly: GCA_013400035.1. NCBI lineage: Eukaryota > Metazoa > Chordata > Aves > Charadriiformes > Laridae > Rynchops > Rynchops niger. The sequence goes on along the minus strand of VXBH01007697.1, from coordinate 319,121 downwards.
CAGAGAGGCTCTGACTTTGGCTCAAACCTTAGTAACCAAGAACAAACCAGAAACGCAGGAATTGTTGCATTCCTATTTTTTTTAAAACTTTTATTAGTCTTTTTGATGCTCAGCTATGGTAAAAAGTTAAGCAACAGCATTCAGTCACAAGCCTGTTGCACATTCATACACGGAACTATCGTTGCTTTTAGATACACAAAATACCTATCATTGCAATTCAATACACACAACTGGTATCATACACAGAGATAAAAATAAACTAAGCACATCTAGGGCGCCGTCTGGTCAAATCTCAGGCAATCTGAACGAGAGCCTTCTGCCTCATAATAATGAAAGACATGCTCTGAGTATAATAAAACCTTTTTCTTTGAAAGAACGCTACAGTGGCAAGAAGAGCTTTTTTATAATGCAGTGCAATCTTTTAAATCCTTGTAGACTCTTGTTAAATAAACCAGCATGTCTCTAAATTAAACAGTAGAAATTAGCATCCTGACAACTGGAAAATACTTTCCAAAAAACCCCTCTGATGGAAATTCTGATTTGAGACCTATGATATTGATGCCTAAGTATCCTGTTCATTAAAGGGCTGAAAACATCGTACACGTCTTCAGAAGATGTGCATCAAAGTGAATCAAAAAGAAAGCTATCTTTACTTTCCTTTAGAAAGAAATTGCGGTTCACTACAAGTACTGTAGTTATGCTACACTACTGGCTGGTTAGGAGACTGGATGGTCTTTTAGCACCTCCAAAGGCAGGTATTCTACCAAAGCAAAAAAATCATCTGGAAATTGCCTAAGCACCATTAACCAATATTTTAGAGACTGAAGTGTGAGTTACTAAGAAGTGACTTTCTCAAAACCGTGGAGACCAAAGGCACAGTTTATCAACGTCTCTCCAGTCTGGTGAAAAAACTCTGTTAAATCCAGTGGCAAAATTCGTTCAGGCTTTAACTAGAGATTCACTGTAACTAACCAAAATAAAACTTATTTCACGTAACTCCTGCAGAATCCCAATTATCTTTTAGTTAGGATGCAAATACCTCTGTGCTTCTACATGTGGTGTGTTGAAGCATCGATGCGGCAGCAGCATTTCACGAGCCGGTAGATCGGAACAGCGGTATTGGGGAACGCCGACAACACGGCTCCTCGGAAAGACCTCTCTGCAGAACCTCTGCTGGCTTCCAGCGAAGTCCCATGCGGTGCATACAGACACCCCGCCATCAGCCGGCAAGTCGCTGTGGACACAGTCAGTTCATTCTCTCTTGGGCAGTTCAAACTGAGAGAGGGGACTTGCTCAGGGCTTTTTACATAGGTCCTTTGTACTGATTTCCTGACAAATGTTGTCTAATTCCAGGGCACGACCCTGCAGCATCTCCAAGTTTCCTCCACACAACCTGAAGGGAGGGATGGAAAGAGATCTCGTCATCAGCAGTGAAAGTGCGCTGGCGCTCATTAGACATGCATCTGGAAAGGCCACACGTTCACGAAGCAGCCCATGCAGCACAGGTACGGACAGAGGGGGGGACAACGACAGGAGAAGAAGACACTTCTCAAGGGATACAACATTCCTTCTGAACACAGAAAGCACATGCTTCTAGGTAAAAATGATTAAAACAGAGACAAATGAACTAGCACAGGCATCACCATGGTATTTTGTGCTTCAGATACAAGACTGAGGGCATTCACAGGCCTCAACTGAGACTTTGTTCAACTATTTCCCAAACCACATCTCTTGCCGAAAGCAATTCAGAAGCACGAAGCTCAGTCCAGAGGAGTCTAAACATTTCTAGTTTAAAAAGAACAGAGCGGTTCTCCCACTTTTCAAAGAATTTAACTGTTCTCTTAAAATCAAGCAAGACATTGAAAGCGTTTGTTTTAATTTGTTCTTCATTGAGATCAGAGGAATTGGGCCGGTGGTCACTGTTCTATACCCGCTTGTGGGCTTTGTGGGACCAGAGCCAAATCTACGATTTAGCAGAAGTTAGCAATTTTGTTCTTAGTGTGGACTATACGTTATAAAGGTTTCCTTCCTCATATTCACATCTACTCCCAATTCATGACTGCATAACCTCCATGTTACATTTATGGAATTAAAAAAGCAGAGAAGTTACAACAAAAAAAAAAAAAAAAGGAAAGTATTTTACAATTATTTATTTACAAAGATTGACGGATGGTAAGCAGGAGCACCAGTTGCTTGTGCCGTATCACCAGGCATCTCTACCAGGGGCCACCAGAAACAGGAGCGTTGATTACCACCATAATGTGTATTGCAATTTAAGATTATTTCTGTTTAATAACAATCAACTGGCAACCAACTAAGGTATAACTGCTACTAAATCACTCAATTAATCTCTGTAGCAGTATGACAGTTGTTATTTGTATTTTAACCCTGGCTAAAGCCCAGGAGCGACCAGGGATCGCGTTAGCTGGAGTGAAGGCACACAAAGCAGCCCACACCCTGAAAAGGCGCCACCAGCCCTGGTTCCGACAGCTGACGAGCAAAAGCGGAACAACCCCATGGTCCTACTGTTATTCTGTGCTGGAGATGGGAAATTAATCCACTTCCTCGGAGCCTTTGCTGCAGAAAACCTGAGTATCAGCACGAAAACCAGAAAGACTCCAAAACTCGAAGCAGTAAGACTACAGTCTTACTACGAAGGACCAAACACACTGAAGTTCTTTAAAGATGACTGTCTTTAATACTAACAGGTGGGCATAACTCAAACCCTGCAAACTTTCCGTATAACTGGAATCTTGCAGCCTGAAATCAGAAATTACCATCATAAAAATGCATGTGTTTTAGCTATGTTTGCTCTGTTGTGAAACACTGCCGTGCTGAAAGCACGAAAAGTGGGTGAAACCTCCTGAATCAGCTGTCTATGGCAGAGCCATTGGAAATGGCAGAGGGCTGGATACAATGAGAAAGGTGTTTCTTTCCAACATTTTGTTGCTGATTTTCCTTACTTAATATTATCAAAAAGAAAGGTCTCTTGGTTAGCTTTTGTGAGAAGGCACACTGTACCTACAGATGCTTTTCAACAATTTTTTCAGTCAATAAACATTAGATGATATTTACCAAGCAGCTAATGCTGACACAATAATAAACGAAAAGGTGACACTTCCCGAAGTCCTTTATTTCCAGCTGAACAAATGACCCCTGATTGCTAGGAATGGACAAACACACACAAGCCAGCCCTGGAAAGGTGACAGGCTACGCCGAATTGACAAGATGCGGCCAAAAGGAATAGTCTTCTGCCTTTTTTACGGGTAGGAAACGGAGAAATCTTTACCAGCAACCACTTTTGCTTGTGCATACAGTGCAACAGATACCCGGGTCTCAAAGGCATCGCGGTGATTTGATTTGCCTCGCTTTCAGAAAGACGGGGTGATAAACTACACTTCTGCAGATTTATCACCGAACTCTCCTTTTGTGCTGGCATACGTACAGCTCTTTGCACAGTCGTCACAGCTGTACACATTGCTGCCTTCTGCGCATGGGTTTTTTTGGCCCTCTGCATTGCATCGCGCTTGGGGTTTGCATACAGGGTTGTCGTCTTCCCAGCTCACTAGTTCAACGCCGACTTGTCACAAGCAGCACTCGTGGAAGTCCTGTGCGTTTACAAGCACTCAAAAGGAAGTGTAACTCTGGAGCATTCCTGAACATGTTTTAAATAGTTATGATAGTAAAAAGCCCAGTACCAAAAACGTCACTCAAAATTCCAGCAGAAACCTTGACTGAATACAGGACAGCTCTGAGGGTGATCATCCTCACAAATGATGATCCATTTCTAGCTTACTCCCAACAGCCAGGAGTGAAAGGACAGAGAGATCTGCTTCTCCCTGTAAGGCAGGCAGGAACCTGCCCCTCACTGGAGATGACAGTGGCGCTGTGATCAGAACTTAGCGGCAGCCGGAGGGAAACCACGAAGAACAGCCCTCCAGGCTTAATCCCGGCAATTCCTGCGCTTTGAAATCACCTCCACGCTCACTAATACACGACAAACTGCCTCGAAACCTGCTGCTACGTTTTGCTAAGTTCTCCTAAGACAAGGCAAGCATAGAAATACAAAGCAAACCCATTCCCAAAGACATTGTTGACGAGGTGGTACCAATACCACATGCACATCCTGAGGAGAGAGTTCCCACAGCCACTATCGTAATAAAACATCAACAGGATCACGCAACACATCCAAAATCGCATTTTGGTACCAATCAAGACTATGAGCCAAAATTATAGAGCCCCAAATGAAACTTGTCATCATTCCACTGCTTTCAAAGGCAAGCGATGCCGTGGCAAATGTTTCACGTGAAAGGCCCACAGTGCATAAAGCTGAAGCACAACGGGGAGCTACAACCTGGGAGGAACTGCAATGAGAATGCAAAAGAAAAGAAACGTTAATCATTAGTTTATCACAAATCCACTCTACTTTTAACATGGGCTAGATGGATATAAGAAAAAGTAAAATCAGAAAGGAAATAACCAACTATTTTAAAAGTATAGTAATTTATCAATAGTCAAATCAGACCTAGATTATAAAAGTCAGAAGAAAAGGCGGCACTTCAACGGCAGCAGCAGAGCTCTGAATGGCTGGGCAACAGCGACAAGGCACAATCCAAGGGACTTTGGGACTTACAAAAATGAATTGATCGTGTCAAAATTAGTGTATCAGCATTTTAGAAGTGGCATCACTTGCATCACTTACATCACGAGAACTTTTATGGATTACTATTAAATATGTATTAGTTAGAAACTGCTTTTTTATCCATAAATTGCAAAGGAATAGCATAGGCAGGAAAATATATAGGTGCCACTGTACAGATGGGGAAACTGAGGCTGCCAGACTTCATCACACTTGCCAAATTTTATTCTTATGAAGGACAAATTCGGTTCAGCTGAGTCGTACAGTACTTTATCACAGATATATTATCACACATAGATTTTTCTGATCAATACTAACCAACATGTTAAAATTATGGCGTTCCTAATAAAACAGTGATTGCATTACAGAAACAGTAATTGACTTAATTTCCATATAAAATCTTCAAGGGCGTATGGCCAGCATTTAATAAAAAAGAACTACTTTGCATCTTCAGGTGTTTCCAGGCTCAATATAGAACGTAAAATTAAACACCTTAAACTTATACTGCACATTTCTCCAGCCACAGATTTTACTGTCTCACTACGGTAGTGGTAAGAATCTTAAGAGTCTTTAACAGCCCGCCGATTTATATTTTCTTCAGCTTCCAAGACAAGGGTCAGTTGTGTTGTTTTGTTTTTTAAAAAAGGAAATTTTATTTTACAAATTTGTTTTGCAGCCACGAATAAGAGCAGTAGCGTAGTTAAATCTTCATGAGTCCTTCCTGAGTATGGGTATACATGCGTAACCGACCAACTGCATTTAAAGATAACTGGACTGACCACAGTGCTCTGGATCTCAGGGCCGGAGGGATCGTTGCACCTTCTCGCCTGACCTGCTGGGTAGCACAGAACAGCTACTTTTCTGCAGCAGCTCCCACGCTTAGCCCCAGACTGATGAAAGCCTACCTCGCTTGAATTTGTAGCTGGCCCAGGGGAGTCTCCAGCAGGTGACACTGGGCTCAGGACAGGGAAGGCCAGCGCAGGTGTCACAGGTGAGGCTGTGCCCGTCATTATCCCGGCTGTCGCAAGAGGTAACCGTGTCACTCTGGAAACACACACCCTGCTCTGCAAAGCAAACCCGTGGGGAATAGGCACATCTCCGAGCACAAGCACGCACTTTGGCCATATGCAACTCCCAGAAACAAACACACCCTGCCATACGAAAGCACTACTTACATATCCCTAGGGATACCACTTGCACACAGGGAGTAATCCCACAGGCACAGCGGGGTGGGGAGGATCGCCACGCACCAAGCATGGGGGGGCACACGGCAGTTTCTCCTCTCAGCCAGCCGGGACGAGGGACCTGGTCGTGGGAGAGCCCTTCTCAGCCCGGCTGCGGCAAAGCTCTTCTCTCTCTTTCACCACTGTCTTCACAGGCAATTACTGGGTTTTTTAAGTCTCCCCGTTATTCAGGAAAAAAACATCGCTATTTTTAGTGGTGATCTCCCTCCACTTTCTTGTGGATCTGTCCCTTTGAAGTACATTGCTTGCTGTGCAGAAGGGGATCGTATACCAATGCTGAGATTTTGCAATAAAGACCGTTTCTTCTTTTGCAGGAATTCCAAATTGCCAAATTTGTAAAGAGAAGCAGGCTCCTTACTTTGGTTTGTTCTTCCTCCTGCATCTGATTCTGCCAAGTGATGCGAGCGGGAGCTCAGCCTTCCCAGCAAGGCAGGACGGAGCCCGAGGGCTTCTCCTGGAAAGAGCAGGGTCTCCTCCCTGCCTGGCGCCGGGGAAGGTCAGGCAGTCCGTTTAGCTGGCGCCTCACTCTCCATTTCGAATAGAACCGGAGCACTTAGATCTATTTCCGCCTGCTGCAACACCTCCTAGCAAACCAAAAGCTGCGTTTTCACATCATATTGAACTAAATCCTGTGTATTTCTTATCAATCCATTTCAGCAACCAAGGTATCAGCCATTGTTCAAATATTTCACTGCACCAACCAGCTACTGCTGGTTGTCAAAAGCGTGTTGTTAAATGTTCCATTCAGGGAAGTGTCTTGGCCAACATGTATTTTAAGAGAACTACAAAAGGTGGGGTTTTTTATAATTATGCATGATCTCTTGACAAAATTCATTGGCTTAGCTTTGTTTTCTAGGCACCAGCTGGTGAGATACATGGAAGATGCAGGCAGGACCTGGAGTACGGCTGAGCTGGGCTCTCCCAAGCAGCCGGGAAGGGATGTTCGTCACACCTCTCTGGCACCAGGGGGAGAGCAGCTCGCTCACGGGCAGAGAGCTGCCCACGGGGACCACTAGAGAAGGGACCTGCAATGGGGTGGCCATTCGCGCTGGTCAGGGGTGGACCTTCGAGAGGGGACCTGCAATTGTGTACCTGCGGAGAGGGGCTCAAGCACTCTGCTGCTGCCTCTCCTGTGCGGAAACACTGGCGCGGTGGCTGCGGTGAAGCCCCGCGCCAGGTTTTATGTTACAGGAAGGGATCTGATTGCTATAATTTGTGTGCAGTTCACTTGCAGAAACCTATTTCCTCAGGCTTCACAGAGGGGAAGTCAAAGTCACCCAGCCACGTGGAAGATAATCACTCTGCTCATTAACTCAGATGTCCCGGCAAGCCAACAGCACTACTGAGCTCTTACTGTGCCCTGCGCGTCTCCACGAACCTCAAAAACCAAGCAAATGTCTACAGAAGTCCCTTCCAGCTCTCCCCTGAAGGAGAGCAAACCTACCTCCTCCAAATAACCAGTATGTCCCTGCAACGTCTGTATAGGTGGGAGGAATACCCGCTTAACCAAACGAACACCAAAGCAGTGTAGCTAAGGAGTAAGCACAGGAGAGAAGACGTGCACAAACCGCAGGGGAGGGTGAGGTCAGAGGCAGCACCAGGAGACAGGCCTACGACGCCCACGCTCCCTGCTCAGCCCCCAGCAGCCTGCAGAGCTCCCCGGAGGGGCACGGCTGCGCACAGGCTGCGCTGGGACAGTGGCCTCAGCCGGCTCTGATTCACATCACTGACAAACCACTGCATCCTGTAAGGGCTTTCTAAGTTTCCTTAATTGCAACGGTTTCACTGTTGGCATAGGTAAGAGCTCACAAATTTGTCCCTCTGATTGCGCCAATTGCTGTTCATCAATGCAGCGCAGGTCTTCGCGCTTCAACCCTGACTGCAGAGTAAATCACAGCTGCTCTCCCAGAAGTCTCAACACTGACCTTGGGATCCTGATGCATGGTCTTCAGCCCAAAGTTCTGCTATTTTTATTATGAATATACCACGTGCGTTGGCTTTAGCTTTGCGTTAAAGTATCTCTCCCTGCATGGGTTACAGGAATCCATTATACTCCACTGGAGAGCAAACATGCATCCTAGATGAAGTAGAAAGACTTCCGTATTCAGGAAAACACCGCTTTCAGCTTCAAAGAAAAACTGTACCAATGTAAGTCACTTGGAGAGCAGCTGCAGCTGGTGTCACCCCCATGGCGGGGGTCAGATCCCTGCCCCAAGAAACACACGCTCCACAGATGCAATGAGTGACAAACAGAAAAACAACCCCGCTCACGACAGTAACATCCCCGTGGTGGCCACGGGGATGTTGCCAGGACAATACGACACGTGTGGAGTAACAGACAGGACGTTTTGCATGGACTGTACCGCAGGAGCGTTACCTTCAGGGCATTTACCACTGAGTCAGACTGCGGAGAGGCTGAGCCATGTCCAGTGGCGCTAGCTGGCTCCTTTGCAGAGCAGTAACTCCCCTCCGCCCCTCCTGGCATCCTAACGGCATCCTTCGCAAAAGATTAAAAACTCTTTAATAAAGAAAAGGGTTGGTAACTAATTCAAACAGATGGCAATTTAAAAGGCTTTTAAATTCTTTAACGAGAATTTCTTTAAAAAGGCTGAGAAGCACTGAAGGCACGTTTCACTCCGAAGCCCCCCTCTTTCTGTGCCACAGTACCAAAGGTCCACGAGAGGCAGCTCAAGCGCTACTGCTGGGCGTCACCCGAACACTCTGGCCCTCAAGGGTGTCTGTCTGGAAAAATCAGGACACGGTAACAAAATTTCTCATGTATGTACGCTGCCTCACAAAAGTGCTGCGAGGTTCAGAGAGATGGTTTCAACTCCAGAGGAAGGTTTTGAGAACATCTAATTTTATCCCAATAATCCTGGAGGTTGTTCCTTCAACAAAACTCACATTTTTAAAGGTTGCTGCAAGGTTTGTAACACAAGCTCAGCTGCAGCCGACCAGGGCAGGAGGCAGGAGCTCCGGGAGGCTGCCAGCTCGCTTCTTCCCTGCCTCTGGCTGCTCCGGCACAAGGGCACGGCCCCTGCTTTCCTGTGAGATCCCAATTTATACCCAGCAGTGACAACCCCGGGGTCTTGCTCCTCCCAGCAGACACCTGGAGGGGTTCCTCAGGACACTGCCAAACAAATGCAAGCTCCCTGCGCTCTTACAGCTCCGTCGCCTCAAGCTCTGCAGGACGTAGAGCATCCCCAGGAGCGACTGCAGTGCCGGGGGCAACCTGAGCCAGCAGCCAGCTTTGGAGGAGGGCTGAGAATACCCTCTGCGCGCACGGGTATGGTGCAGAGGCGGCCCCAGCACACCCTTCCAAGGGGCTTTCAACCCGACCCGCTCTTCTAATGTCACCCTCCACTGTCAGCCTTCATGCAGAATTTTGTTTAAAAAAAAAAAAGGGAAAAATAAAAAAGGAGAAATATAAAGAAAAACATTTCAAACATTTCGAAGACTGAGAGAGGAAAATTTCCTTTCTTACAGAGTGAGAAACACCGTAGGAAACATTAAGAAATAAGGTAGCGGTAATTCCTGCTGGAATGTGTGCGAAACGCATTTCTGAAGGAAAAATAATGACAGTGGAAAGAGCCTCCGACCAGAACCAGTGCCCCGACGGGCGCTAATTTGCCCCGCTGAGCAAGCACATAGCACCTTGCAGCCTTCCTAGGGGCGGCTATAGTCTAAACAACAGGGAAAATGAAGGTGGGTGTGGGAGAAGGGGCCACAGCGAGATGACGTGAGGCTGAACTTCGCAGACCCAGTCTGCCTGACAACAGGTAACTGACAAGTAGCGCGGTCCGAAGCAAGTTCATACGCTGTGCGTGGGTCCGTCGGGACAGACCAGGCCTTGGAAAGCGCCACCGCGCTGCCCGCAGAGACAACCCCTGCCACTACTGAACGACCGTCGGCAGCTTGCTGCGAGGTACCGGGCGAGGCTTGGGACCGACTCTTCTTTGGGAAGGACTTACAGATCTGTTAGTGACCGGGCAGACTTAATGCTACGCTTTGGGAAAGGAAATGAAAGAGGAAGGAAAAGGGGTAATAAAGCAGATCGGAGCAATTCTGGTTCAGGATAAATTCCCTCAGTCAGCTTTGGGTTTTCTTATAAGTCTAAGTACTCTGTTTCTTCACTGACACCAGGGCCAGCAAAGATTGCGGTCAGTTTTGAAGGGGAAAACATAAATATTGCTATGAAAAGGCTGGGAAAATTAGTACAGATCATGCATCTAACCCCCCTGAATATGAAAAAATCCATAACTCCTGCCAACTGTGCCGCTGTCAGAGTTGAGGCCTGTCCTCCAGGCAGCTGTCCTTCACAGCCCCTCCTAGCGCATTGCTGTCTCCCTCCAGGAGAATGAGGAACTCGGAACAGACTGCTGTGGGCAGAGAGCGTTCGCAACATGTGTTGGTAGGGGACTGAAGATTAGTATTTCCCCTGCGGACATCCTTCTCCCTCCTCCTTCTGTCTGTGATAAGAGACAGAAGCCTTTCTTAAAAAACAAGGCTGGTTTTGTAGCCCCGGAGCCCCATCCTGCAGCTCAGGGACTTGTCTCGGGTGAGGCCGCTCCGCAGAGGCACTGCAGCTCCTGCCTTCTTCGGCTTCTTCCAGCACATGATGGGGAGGGGATCAACGTGGAGATGGGTCTCCTGTTCCCCAGCAAGTCCCGCGAGCCTGTAGACACTTCAGCTCTACCGCCTGCACGACCAGTTTCTGAGGCAGCAAAGCAAAACAAGAGGAAAAGGCACTCTGCCAAAGTGGCGGTGTCTGAAAACAAGGTGCCTCAGGAGAGGAGAGAAGTGCGCGTTTCAGACCTGTCATCACAGCTGCTCTTGCCAGCGGGCAGCAGGACAATGTTTAACCTTCACCAGACCTGGACCTGCGTTCCCTTGCACTGAGCCCCTTCTCTGCCCCTGCCCAGCCCAGGTTACAACTGGATCCTAGGTAGGACCTTGAGGGTGGGAAGGGAAATCCTGTTCCCCTCCTCCTCTTCTCTAGCTCCACGCACAGCACCGGCATTCGGCCACTCGAAGCAGGGCATCCCCCGTGTCCGCGTGTTTTGGACAGATCTGTTCATTTACTGTCCAGTAACACAGTTGTGGGAGTGGAACCGCATCAAGCAGAAGGGATGAAGTTGTGGCTCCGTAGTGCTGAAATCTGTATCGACTTTAAGTATCTTGAGTCATTTTGAATACACAGTGCTGCACGACGCCAATGTCTGAGCAAGCACTGGGGTTTTTGCTCATCCCAGGCTGCTAACGTTCCCCACTGCCCGCATCCCGCCCTTGTGGCCAAGCTAAAGCATGATCTGCATGTTGCCTCCTCTGGCTGTAACGTTTACGGTGTGCAGATCATACCGCTGAGGAAAGCACACTGTCTGAAGCAGGTAAAAAACACGTAATATCTCCTGTACGTTTTGCCACAACGGTAACACAGGGAACTGCAATCACCGAATTGCAGTTCCATTTGCTGCTGCAAGTAAATCTGCAAAATATCGAATGCCAACACGCGACTCCAGTGAACAGAAAGCGCAGGAAATCTGACTCAACCCCATAATACCACATCACAAAAAATGGGATGAATGGAAACGTAGCCTCTCGCTCCCACTGCACAACGTTAGGGCTACTCAGGTCATTCTCCCCCCGCGCCAGAGGCAAACCCTGCACCCTGGTCACAGCCAGAATAAAGACCCCTGTGTAGAACAGGACACTGTGAGGGAGAGCACTAATCATGAGCCTTTCTCCTTCAGCTAGCAGCAAACGTTTCATTTTTTCCGTCCATGCTGTTGATAAGGGCAGTCGGGGATGAAAGCCGCTCTAGTGCAAGGCCGGCTGCACGGCCCAAGTCAGCGGCCGCTTACCTGCCAGCCCCTCCGGATGCCGCCTGCCGCTTGCTGCCCGCCTGGCGGCCTGCCCACGGCACGCAGGCACAGCCGAGGAGGACAAAACACCCGCCGCCTCTGCCCCGAGGACGCTTGCAGCCACCTCACCAGCGCGTCTGAGGGAACAGGACTTTCCTGCCCGCTGGGCACTGCTCGGGTCGCTCGCCATCGCAGACCCACCTCAGCACACGCACGGGGCCTCCTCCTCCAGCTGCCGTCACCCCACAGGCACGGGGTCTGCCGGGAAGCGTATCCTCCCTGCTGGGTAACCGCCACGCCAGTTCAATCACTACCCGATTTTCAAGGCTCTCGGCTGATTTCCCCAGCCCTCAGTTCCCCCTTAGCTCAAAGTAAACACAGGCTGTGTTTGTCAGCTTGTTTCAAACAGGCAGGAGAAAGGAAAACCAGAAAGCGATGAGCCCCAGCATGTTGCTCTGATGGATTAGTAACGCACCAAACGAAACAGCAACAATTTTTTTAGGGAACATTCCTGTCAATTAAAACACACAACTTGAAAACGCTGTAGTTATTCACCATAATTCCTGTTCTCAAAGACCTCACTAGAAACCTCTACTTCTGCATATCGCTGCCAAACTCCACATATCCTCATAGCATATTAAGCATACTCAGATCCGAGTGGCCAAAATCGTTGCTGGCTACACACCTTCAGAAACAACCTGAAAATGGCAGGCCCTCCATAAACCTCTTTTGCTAATGAACCTGCAAGAGAAAAACGCTCTGGGCTGTAGCACCTCCAAATCTTGGAGGCCACGCATGAAAGACCACCGCTATTTAAAAACTGGAAGAATCAGCGGACCGTCCTAGAAAGTCATGAGTAAAAAGTAATTCTAGACTTTGGGAAATTACTCTGCAAAAATAATAATCTCCCCTTCTTTCTGAACTGCCGCTCTTTTTGCAGACCAGGTTTTTCTTGAATTTGTGTCTTCGCCACATCAAACCCGTGAGCTCTTGCCGTTCAGCCCCCACGCCAGCCAAGGGGACAGCGCGGTGCTGGGGACGCCCGAGACAAAGACTCTGCGCAGAACCTCACCTGTTCTTGACTGAAGTTGCTCCGTTAATGACCTATTAATTTAAACGGAGGACGACGGCACCTGAAAGAACAGGGGGGGTGGATGCTGCCGATTTACTTTCAGCAAATATTTGATGACGTGATTAGGTAACACGGGTTTGTGCAATGGGCTTTAATTACATTTTGGTTGAAGGATTCCCTATTCTTCTACATGCTACGGGAGGGAGGAGACAAACATTATTGGCCCGTGAGTGACACAGATTTTACAAAAAAAATACTAACCGAACAGCTCCCATCTTCTCATCAGATTTATAACTAAAACCATGCCATGTAGAGGGAAAGCAAAAACCGCAGATCTCAGCAAAAAAGGCTTTTGAAAGATTTGGAAATGCGTTGATGTAAAATGTGATAATCTAATGGCAGGGGGAAGAAAGAGGGAAATGCAAAATGCTGCAAGTGCTTAAAAATAAACTAGTGTGTGCCGAGGGGTCATGCCTGCCTTTCACACTTAAACGTACCAGGACGGGAAAAGGCTAGCAAGGGTGCAAAACCCCCCAACAGCGCCTGAAGCAACAGCGGAACTGAAAGAGAGACAACACAAAGAGACAGAAAAGGACCAAAAGACTTGCAAAGGCAGGAAGGAGGAGGCAGAGAAGCCCGGCGAGAGGGAGCAGAAGGGCTCGGCCCTACAGCACACCTGCCTCTGCCTTTGGTGCCGCATCCAGCCGCCCGCTGCGCTGCCCCATGCCGCTTGTTTGCTCAGAGCGCAGCATCCCGGCGATGCTTCCTTTCCCCTTCATTAAAAGGTAAAGCTAAATTACGAGGACAAAGGGTTAGAAGGGGTATATGTCTGACAATTCTTCATCTCTGCCTCTTGCTCCCTCCTCCCACGAAACAAATAAAAACCGAAGCAATTTAAATTGCGTGGCTTGCCCAGAATATCTTTTGCAAATGCATTCACTGTCATTATGTGCCAGACGTCTGCATTTCCGTAACATTTCAGCTGAGCTTATCAGCCCTGAAATACTACCCCTACGAAAATTCAGGGATATCTTCGGTTAATTGACATGTGGCTGCCAGATCCCGAGCTCGCTTCCCGCAGCGTAAGGCACGGACAGCAGTTACGCACCACATCAAGTCTGGGAGGACGCTCCTGGTTTCAGTTATCTGAAGTTACTCACTGACACAAGAGTTCGTCACGGCCCAGGAAGCTGTAAATGGGATCTGAGTCCATTGTTTGGTCCCTATGTATTTTCTTAATTATTGCTGAGTATCTTCATTACAGTGTGCACAGAGACTACACTCTGGCTAGAGCACTGCCCACGCTATCATGTGGGGTTTTTTAACCTTAGCGGTAAAACGCAGTGCTGTAGTTTCACGGACATTCTGAGGTGGCAGAAGGCGGCAGCACTGCCAGAGCCCCTGCGCGGCAGAGAGCTTTCCTGCCTCAGCCCCACAGGGGAACTGCTCTGGCCTGAATTCCATCCTTCAAACAGCGATGTTCTTGCTCAGGTCCTTGTGCCTCCACGCGCTGCTGCCCCGCAGCCCTACCGACAGGAGCCTGGGAAGCGCCAGCGCGAGCTGCACGCCCCCGGCCTCGGGCGCAGCGGCGCAGTGTGGCGTTCTCAACGGGACACCCAGCTCCACACCACACATCTTGGGACGTATCCGCTGTCTTCCACGAAAACCCTGTTTGTGGACAGAAACTGAAAAGGTCTGGATCGTGTCTTGGAATATGCTATCTGAGAGCATGAAAAACGGAACAGCGGCAACAAAAAAGAACAGCTAATTACAGCTCTCACCAACACAGCAAACCTACAACCCGTGTACGGCTTCTCACAACTTCTAAACCCACTGCTATGCTCCAAGCTGCCACCAGAACAACGGTGCTGCGCAGGAAGAGGCATCAACAGGCTTCAGCGAATACGTACGTTTTTATACCTTTCCTATTACCTGATCAAACTAAAACATTGACTCGGCGGTGGTTCTCCACTTCCCCTGACAAAGCAGCCCTTCAGTGCAGCAGAGTGAACTAGAACTCAGGCTCCATTTGAACAGTGATGGCAGCACTTAAATCCATTTTCTCTGGAAATGTTCTTGCCACTAAGTATTAATAAAACCTTTACATTAGAGATCTGTGGGGTTCTGAAGAGAGAACTGGTATGGAGGGAGGGAGACAAGCAAAGCAAAAGCAATCGGAAGAGAACCACAGCTAAGTGAAAGACGAAAGGAGTGATTTATTTGAAGAGGGTGTCAGCAAGTGTGCCCGCGCAGTTTCCCAAGTGACTCGCAAGCAGAAAAGGAAGGAAAGAAGGATATCGGAAGCAGAGAGGAAAAAGCAGAAAAGCATGGCAGGAGGAGAGAAGAAAGCGTCAGGAAGCAAGGCAGGACTCGTCAAGTAAAGACCTAACAGCGGCGTCACCTCTCGTACGTGTAAGTGCAGTCCTGCAGCTCCCAGCGCGCCGCCCGCCAGGTGCTGGGCAAGCAGCAAAGGGCATTTCACACTGGGGAAACGTTAAGGCACGACACTCTAACTGGGCACGAGCTGTGCCAAGAACCTTCCCTAGTTGGGGAGCTCATCATGTATTTTCAACTGATTTGTCAAAAGCGCTGGGTTTGGCTTAACACCCACCAAACTCCCCTTCCTCCCATGAAACGGAATCGAACCAGTCCCAGGAGCGTCTGCATTTCCCTCCCGTGTCCGCGGCTTTGAAGGAGGGACGTGGACAGCACGTCCGGGGTGGTACTCGCAGACACAAGCAGCCCCCAGAACGGACGCAGGCAGATGTCACTCTGAGCTTATCGAACACAGTCGGAATGACCTTGGTGTCTGCCGTTCCTTCCTCTCCCCAAAGCAATGACTTTCCTCAGGGGGAAAGGTAAAATAAGCCAGGAAAGGGGAACCCGCGTCACGCGTCATTTCTACAGTAAGGTATCCAGAGATATCGGGAGATTTTTCGGAACTCTATTACAGATCCTTGTGCCAACAAAACCAAACATAGGACACTGACCTGTGCATTTAAAAACCAAAAGCAGTTTGCAGTCCTGGTCACCTAGCTCTTTCCCTTCAAAACCCCACAATCAGCATATTTTGTTTCAATTCTGCAACAGCTTCGGTCTTAGGTGCTATTTGCACAAGCACTATTCTCCGGTTTTGGCACCTCACCTAGGGGATTTTCAGTGAACCCAACACCCAGAATGTGGGTGTTCCAGCCCTTGGCAAGACCTGGTAATGCAGTTGGTGGGGCTCCACGCGAGCGCCTCAAGCCCCAGCCGCATAAAACACACGGACGCTTCCAGAGATCGCGCCCACAAGGAACGTTCTGCACAATTCCTTCCCCAGCATTCTTCCAGGCCCAAGACAAACCACAACAGCATTTTTCAGGCAGGTGTGTTAACGTTTGCACTGAACACCATTCTTGACAAGAAAATAATACCCTTTACCACTGAAGATCCACCTTTGCCATTCCCATTGAAGGCTGCATACCGGCCAATGGACAGACATTTAATTGTTCTCGCCGTCCTCCTTTTCCAGATCAACAAATGAAGGTACAAGTTACATAAATTGCTCAACGTCACCTAGCAAGTGAAGAGGTAAACGAGAGAGAGAGCCCCTTCCAACTGTCATATTACAGGTGAGGGGGAAAAACCACCACACTTTGCATAAAATCTGCCTTAAGAAAGGAAACTGTTAACCTGAGGCTGAGATCTTCCAGCTCATCTTGGCTCATACCAAGGACAGCTTCAGAGACGGCGGATTTTACTTCTTCCTACATTTCACTGCTATCGGGGTTTTTACATTCAAATAACACTACTATGTTCAATAAAAAGCTATTTTTCTTCTTCAGACCAACGTCTTCATTTAAACTAGTGCTTGATTTAAACAAAATGTAACGTCTTTTTCCTTCCAGTGGGCAACTTCATTTGGAGACTTTACGGATGTTCCTAAGGATTGCTGAACGAAATACAAAACAGATGCGTGCTGGTTTGTGTGTGCTATACAAAAAAATACAAGTGTCTTTCATTCTTAATGAACTTCAGAATTTTTCATTCTTAAAAACATGTTGAGAAAACCTTCAACGTCATATTTGCTTATTTATTCAAATTAATTTCAGCCTTGCATTTACGTATGTAATATACTCCCCAAAATACTAAAAATAATATAACCCAATTATTATTACTTAAAACATTTGCATTTTTAAAGCAAAATATTTCGGTTAACTATAAAAAGTACTTGGTATTTTAATAACAAGCTCTTGGAATAAAACCAGAATGTAAAGGGTCAGTTCAATGTGATTTTCAACCCTTAAATTAATTTACTGTAAGTAGCGGCTTCCTGTGGATTTTTCTTAGCAAAGTATCAAGACCTGCAAAGGAGAAAAATTAACGAAAGCATTGCCGTAGTCTTAAATAAATACCCCACTCAGTCACAAGCAAGATGAACAAAGAGCTGCGAGTGCCCTTGGTTATCCAAATGATCGGCCTGAGCGTTCAAACGCAGTAACGTCAAGTGACAAGCAACGCGGTTGCACCTCGAGCACGGAGACTCGAGCGTGGCTGCCTAGCTGCCGGCTGCTGTTCCCACCAACAGAAGTCACCCACCTGGGGCAGCATGCGATTTTCCTCCTCCAGCTGTCTTACTCTTGCCTCCAGCTGCCTAACATAGGACAAGGTTGATTCTAAAAATCAAAAAGAAAAAAAACTCGTATTATCCACAGAGATCTGCTTGTGTTTACCAGTGTCAGAGCCGGTGCCCCACTCCGACTCGTACTCACAGCAGTCTGCCTCCCTCGGGTGTCCGTCACACATTCGGCTCGCTCCTCGCCAGGGCGCTGCAAGTAGCTAATAGCGCTGACGCTAGAATGAATCCAGTTCCCGGTGCCCTGGGATTCTGAACCGCTGTGCTTACAGGTGGCCCCTTCTCAGACACGAGGCATCTTACAGAAAGGCAGCACAGACCTGAGCTCTTCCAACCCCTCCCCAAAGCTGTGTTTTGGGGGTGCTCCACAAGAGCAACGCGTTATCCCACAAGAGCAATGCATTGTCCCACGAGTCGCCACTGAAAAGCCCAGGAAGACACAAGTCGGTGTCCCCTTCTGCAGGAAGGCACAGTCAGAGCGTCCCCTCCACACAGCCCTGGCGGCAGGGGTCTGGTGGCACACGACCCCCTACCCCCTCAAGCCATCATCTCGCCTGCGGGGAACACAGCACTTGCCAGCATGGAGGCTCCAGCCTCAGCCTCTGCCAGGGACCAGGCGTTGTCCCAGCTCGAGCCTGTGCTGGAAAGCAGGTGTGTGTCCCCAGGGCCCCGGGCGGGTGGGCAGCGTGGCCGACAGCGCATGGCACCCCCTCCTCACCCCAGGCGGGCTAGGCAGCGTCCTACCAGGACACGCTCTCACAGCCCTGCTTTGCTGTGCCCGCTCGTGGACGGGCAAAATCCAGCCCGTTCTACTCACAAGTAACCTCACGGGCCTTCATAAAATGATTTGGTAGAATATGGAGAATATGAGTCACTCCTAGTCTGCTCTCTTCCCAAGAACTTCATGTAAGAGGAGATCCATGATGCATCCCTAAAAGTGTCTGAGAGCTTTCTTATCACACATTTCTTGAGTCACACAGAACTTCTGCTATTAAAGTCCTGTACCTAAGAGAAATACATGCCTGAGAAAGTAGCACTCATTGGCAGTAAGAGAAAAGATACCTTCTCAGTCCAGAAATCTGTGAAAAGATATCTTCTCAGTCCAGAAATCTGCTGTGACTCTTGTACCTCCTTGGCTATAGAGGTAAGTCCCCCACGTGCTTCTGACTCCAAGATCCACTCAACTTTCTCCAAGGTGTCAATCGCAGTAAGGTATTTGTACTCACATTACCACGTAACTACTAAAATTCCCTCTCTGACGAGTAATGGTACAGAATCCACGGGCGTCGGGACAGCACTGTCAGTTGATCTAACCCTGCAAAGCTGCATTGCCGGCGGAGCTGATTACCGTTTTGAATTGGCAGAGGAATTTGTGCAGCTTCCCCTGATCCCTCATCGCCGTGCCAGCCTGCCCAGGGAATGACGGTGATGGGAAATGAGGTGTCCCTCACTGCTCTTACGAGACTGCAATAGGCTGAAACATGCACGCACGCGCAGGCAGCGCATGGGAATCTACACAACATGAAGTAATTTGTCAAAAATGATTAATACGCAGCAAGGCACTGGATTAAAAATAGCATTATGCAATAAAAGGGAAAGGGGTAATCTGAGGTTCTGCGCGCTCTGCTGCACAAGGATGTCCGTAGCTCGTGATGGGTGCATCTCTGGAGAGCTGCTCGGCCTGGCTCAGACGAGCACTTAGAGGAAGAACAGCTTATTCAATTAACTGTAGACGACAGGGTCCCTCCCACCAAATCAGCTTCCCCCCCAGCAGCAGCACCTCTGGGACGAGCAGCAGGGGCTCCCTCACCGTTGTGGCCATTAGCACAGGCAACAGCTCCCGGCACAGCTCACCTCTTCTCCCTGTCGCTTCCTACAGGAATGGTCTCTGTGGAGCCATGGTTTCGGGGGGACTGAAGGAGGTGCTTCCTGTGGCACTGGCCGTTTCTCACTGCACTGGCTCCGAGGGCACTGCTATGTTGGCCTGGGCTCAGACTTCACCCTCAGGTCCTGCTTCCCAGCTGGGCCCACCAGCCCACCTCAGACAAGCTCCCTTCTGCATTCTCTTTGGGTCTTTTGTCATTTCCTGGCTTGCCATTTATTAGCTCTTCATGCGGTGGATAAAGTTTGCCTCTCAGTCTTATTTCTTCACTTGTATGTCGGGAGTCCAGAGCCGAGATCCCTGCTGCTCCAACTCACACAACATTCCCAGCTTCCCAACGCCCGCTCGTACCAGCTGAGGACCGGTCTGAAATCTCCATTAGCCCTTCACAAGTGTGAAACAGTGATTTAAATCTCCTTTTGTAATCTGATCAAAACGGAAAATTAGGTCATCTACCAGAGGCTTCACCTAGCAAGCCCTTATTTATGTGAGTCTTCTTGACACATAGACTAGATGCATATATATTTCAGTGTCTGTTAATATATTTATGCTGGGATGCTGTGAGCTTAGAGGAAAAAATGAGCAGAAAAGCCAGTCAAGGACGTAAGAGACAGAGGAACTGAAAATAGACAAAGCGAAACACCGTCACCAAACTTGAAAAAAGAAGAAAAAAAAGTTGCATCTCCTAAGTATTTATGGGAAGGCCTATATGATCCGCCTATTCTTAATCAGCCTGGAGACCAGTAAAGAGCTCTAAATAAAGAGCAAATCTTAAAATAGTCACCTGATACCACTCCCATTGTCATTCCAGGCAAATTTTCGCAAGACAATTAAGCAATTCCAAACTGAAGCAGAATGAACTGATGCTAGTAATGCTTCAGCTTCAGTATCTGAGCTGAAAACAAATGTCTCCCAAGGGGAAGGCAGCACAGAAACTTAGCATCTCTTCCCTAACATTGCTGTTGTCTTATAATAAAGCATTTAATAAGATGCTACAGTGTGTCAGGCAACCGCCGCTCCGAAACATAACCTGCGCAAACAAGATGATCCCCAGCTGATGTCGTTAGTCATCAAACCTTTTTGTGGTTTATCCTTCCCCAGACAGATCTATCTCACGTTGCTCGTTTCCACAGAGCTGCAAGTACGCATAAAAGCCCTCCCTTATTTGCAGGCTCTTAAACTCGAGCCGTAGACTGCTTATAGATAAACTTCCAAACACAGATCTGCCGAGAACCCAACCAGGGAAAACCAGCACCTGTATTCACGCCATGAAAGCTCGACCACCGTGCTCCGGGTAACGGCTCAGAAACTGTTATCTATGTTGAGACCAAACACAACTCAAACAAAAAGAGACGAACAATTAATTTGGGCCCCCGCCTAGAAAAGGTCTGACCACAGAGACGCGACCCTGCGGTAACCAAGCGAACCGTTCCATCACCCGTGGGGCTTCTCCGTTGCGTGACTCCCACCCCTTCCCATCTGCCCTCGCTGGGCACTTCGACGGGGGCGACAGCTTTGCACAGTTCCCATGCCCGGGAATGGACCCCTACCAAATGACCTTCCCGTGCTCTTGCCATCACTGACAACGTGGTCACGTGCGGCGCTTCGTGCCAGGGCTGAAACTAAAATGCTTTTCCAAATTATTGGAGAGACAGTAGCATCTCACTTTTAGGGAAATTCAGTGACAATCCACCCTTCCTCCACATCCCTCACTCTAACCTGTTATTAGAGAAATCAATATTTACGTAGCCGATCTCTTTCTCTTTTGACGTCCACACTCTTGAAGCTAGTAGGTACTTTGGGGTTGTGACAAACTTTATCAGACGCTTACATTGCTGCCATAGGCATATTTGTGCCTTGGCTTCATCCATTTTTGGGTGACTGTGCCTGATCTCCGCCTATCAAGTCATTCATAATTTCCTTAAGCTAGATTACCCTCTGCTATTTTAGAATGGTTGAGGATCTCACGGTAAATCCGGATTCCTTTTTTCTCCCTGGGTTTGTTTTTTTTGCAGCGGCTGGAGGGTTACAGCCCACAGACAAGTGTGGGATTGCATTGGAGAACTTTTCGAAGACTGAGGTCCTCTCCCCGCCTGCTCCCTGCAGAGCAAACGGACCGCAACTCCGCAGAAAGCCCGGGGTTCAACCCGCACCTCCCCTGGCTCGAATGAGCTTGAGCAACAAGCACAAAACAGCAGGTGGAAGGGATTTCGTCTAAAGACCAGAGGAGCATTTGGGGTAAAGAAAGAGTAGGAGATGCAAGACCGCTAGTACTGACATAAACACAAGCAGTGCTTTAACGCAACAGCTAAAATTCCATTTTTTCTGCAGTTTCAAAAAAACACTGATTCCAAATTATAATAGCTGTCTGCAAAAACTCAGCACGGGGATTCCAGAGACCTCCTTTTGACTAACTTTAAAGGATACACCCATCAACACAGAAGATGCTACCTACTCCACGGAAGTTAAAAAAAGACAACGTATAGAATCTTTTAGCTTTGGAGAAAACTGGCAATAGAGTGGATGAGCAAAGCAGAGGTCCCAGAGGAAGCAGAGCGAAATCCTCCAAGCTGACAATACCTGGGAGGCTGGAGGCATCAGGAGAGAAGGTTAATACTGTTTGCCTGGGTTCGTAGCCATTAGCTCCTGGGCAGCGTGAGGAGAAGACGCTACGCTGGGCTGGGCAGAAGGCTGTCCTGCAGCGGCAGCCCCCGCTCCCTACATCCTCACGGCCGGAGAACGGAAAAACGCGATTTCCTCATAGTGCAAACATCACCTCGTTCCGTTCGCATCAACGTTTTCTGCTTCCACTGGCTCAGCTGTGTTTGGTACTCACGGTCCTAAAGGAGGCCACATCCTGCTGTGCGTGTGTTAAACTCTTAGGGTCTGCATGGGGGAAAGTGCCAGCAGTTTGCCTCAGCCCAGAATTCAGCGCGTTGTGCGTAGCGAGACTTGGATGTGTGGCAATGAAGGTTCGGGTAAGGTAAATTCAGCTTCAACGGGGAAAGTCATTTGTTATACTGCTCTTCCTGCACTCTGTTGGCAGGAATATAAGAATTGCGTATCAAATCGGATTTTGGTCATTCAAATCCATACCCGGCACCCTGCAATGAAAACTTAATCATCTTTCAATAAATGGAAGATGAAAAACAAGGCTGTGCAAGGGCTATTTTAAACCCTCCTGTAATTAACTGACAGCTCCATATGTTTCCAAAAGGATTTCTGTGCTAACTGGCGAGCAGATTCAATGGCACGCAAAGTATCGCCCTGTCCTATAACTCCTAGTCATCTGATTTAATTACTTCGATATTAATATTCATGACTAAAACATGTTATTACTGCAGTCCATCCCCTTTCAGCTACCTTGTTTGAATGTAAGCAAAAAAAATAAATAAAAATCACACTGCTGGATTTACACGAACACAAATTTACGGCACCTGCACCTCTGAATCGGAAGCTGTCAGTGTTCGCACCGGCAGCACCCAGCCTCCCGGCGGCAGGACGAGACGGCCTCCGAAGGTCATTTTTAGCCCTGTCTTCTGGGGTTTTCTGTTCCGGCGGCACATCTTACGTAAGGCTGCTACTGAGTGAGTGCTGGAGAACAGCTATTAAAGTGCAGCCGAATTCCCTGGAACGCCGCAGCATTAGGATTAGCGCTACCATGTAGACAAAAAGACGTTTGCCTAAAGCAAAATTTTATGAAGCTCACCAGAATGTTTAGGAGCTATCTACCGCTAGGGCACGTCCTCTGGGAAGGTTTGGGGACGGTGGACACCGCAGCATTGGCATTACGCTGGGGTTTGCATCTCTCAGTATTGCTGTTGTCTGAAATCCTCCCACCCCAAGCCGAGATTTCTTGCCATTATGGATGCAGCATGTCTTGACTTCTCCTGTAATTAAAAATATAATTAACTAAGCTTAGCTAGTTCGCTGAGCATTTCAAAACTGAATCCTAGCAAGGGGAAAAACTTACATATGGTAATTCAAACATCCAGAATGCCACTTCGCTTTATTTCTCGTGTTTATCTCACAAAACATTTTATCTCTCACGTTTCCCCTTTTCAGCACACATTACACACCGACGTGTGAACTGTTATCTCTGTAATCAGATGTTTTTACACAGATTTCATCCAAAAATAGTGTCTTCTCAGTTGCAGCAGATAATTACAAATTATCTATTTATTACAAGAAAAAACACTTCTCAGTGCCTTAAGGCAGCTCTAGCCATGCCTTTAACGATTCACCGATGCTGCCTGGCTCCGATTGCCAGTGTGTTTGCCTTTGTCCGGATTTCGGTGCCCCTTTGCCACTGCGGACGACGGGGTTGTGGTGCAGGGGTCCCGGCCCAGCCAGCCGCCATGCGCGGGCTGCCCCACGGCCGGGGGCAGGCACGGCTCTGCTGCCGCACCAGCGGCGCTTCCTCTCTTGCTGCGCTCACCCAAGGGATGCCCGAGGCCGCCCGACTGCTGCCTGTGACTGTCTACGTAGAACAGAGGGCCACCTTCCTCTTCAGAACTTTAAGAGACTGAGGTTGGCATTTGTTGGAGGTTTTGTTGCATGTTCAGCTTTAGGGTGCAACAAAATTTCTAGCTGAATTAATCTACAAGGAAAAAAAAAAAACCAAAAAACTTAAAAAAAAAAGTTAAAAAAAATCTCATTGAGAAAGAGGATTTGACTACAGGAGTACCTAAAAATTATATCAGATGCCAGACGAGGTAAGGTTTTGTTCCCCACTTCTCTGAGCTATCCATAACACTCTCGCTAACAGCTGGATAACCCTGTCGCACTAACGGTCTGCTGTAACACTAACCCTGGCTTGGTTGGGGTTTTTGGTGCTAGAGGTGACACAGCAAAGCTTTTCTTGC
Source organism: Rynchops niger (assembly GCA_013400035.1). Taxonomy (NCBI): domain Eukaryota; kingdom Metazoa; phylum Chordata; class Aves; order Charadriiformes; family Laridae; genus Rynchops; species Rynchops niger. The sequence continues at coordinate 294,940 of VXBH01007697.1, read as the reverse complement.
TAGCCTGCTTGATATCCTCTCAGCTCCGCTTCAGCCTGTGCTAAATGCATTTGCCACCGTATTGATGAAAACTGAGAAAATCAAATCCATTATGCTGTAGCTAAACCCCTTCCCACTGGCTGATAACTTGTTCTGCTATTGATTTGGTGTGTTTCGCGATTGGTAAAATCCTTATCGACTCCACTTACTCGGCTGCTTGGGTTTGTCCCTGTGCCACCGTGCTCTCGTTTGCTCATTAGGAGTGTCCCCCAGCCGCAGGCACGTGCCCCCAGCCGGGAAGCCTGGCAGAAGGAGAGGAGGGGGGTTCAGCGGGCTCCTGTGCAAAATCAAACGAAGGGCTGGAAAAGGCAAGCCTGAGAAGAGGGAAGGCAGGCAGATGAGCGCACTGGCTCAGAGAGGTAAATAAGGGAGGGTTTCACCACCGGTACATAGAAAGAAATCTACAAAAAGACGTTTCCACCTTCCACCAGTGCCTCCTGATCACACTGACTGGCGTCTGTGGTGGTCCCTTGCTGAAAAGGCCCCGGGGACGCTGCAAACGGATGCCGTGTGAAACCACGCGCGCCTTCCTGGCCCCAGGCATCCAGAGACACCTCCAGCTCCTCCCAGTCCTGCTGTACCCACGGCAAGTGACCGTTTGCGTTACAATGAAATGGAAAAACAACAAATGAAAATATAAAGCTTTCCAGCAGCAGCAACATTAGTGCAAAAAGTAGACGACCAGGGGGTTAAACCGACTGAGGGGCCAAATACATGCACTAAAGGTCCCTCATCATCCCTGCAGCTCCCCACAGACGCTCACAGCTACCTTTCTTACCACGTAGAAGTGCATTTCACAGGCTCCAGTCATCAGACGTTGAACAAACAGTGTAGAAAAGTTAGTTTTGTTGAGAACTTTAGTATCAGTGCAGCAAGTTCTAGGTAATGATTATATTGGCTTCCACTTGGAAGAATGCAATGTAGGCCAAAACTGAAAATTACACCTCCATGAATTCTGAATCAGATCAAACCTATGAATCATTTTTATGCACATCTACTGCCTCTTTAGGAGGCAGCTATCCAACCTATAAACTCCTTTTTCATGGGTTACCATTTGTGTGACTCAAAACCAAATTCAAGTGATGCTCCTAAGGGAGCAGAAGTAGCAGCTTTCACATCGCCTATGCCACCGAACAACAGCACACACGCTTCTTCCTGCTGCAACAACAACATCGGTGCCGAAAGTCACACCAAAGATGGATAGCCACACGGATACGTGTAGGAACAACCAACTCACGCACTTCCTCCTCGGTAAGGCATCTCCTCGAGGGGATGAAACCGAGGGTTCAAGTTCTGCGTGTGGGGGCAAGTTTGGACGGAGAGGCAAAGGCTGGAAAGGACCCCGTAGCTGCCTACACCATTACCTAGATGGTCAGCACGACTGCAAGGGTACGGCAGCAGACCGCAGCCCACTGCCTGTAGGCTGCAGCCCACGGCACGCAGCAGTTGTGGGGGAGTCGTCCTTTCCTGACCCCAGCATCCCCCGTGCTCACCTGGGAGAACCCGGACAACCATCCGATCGCAGCTCTGAGAGGTAGATGGGCGGCGGGCAGTGCCACAAAAGCGAGAGGGGCGGTAAGGCTGCTCTCTCTTGCTCTGCGGTAGCTCCTCCTCTGGGTCGCAGTCCTGCTGTCCTGCGCGGCGGCATCCCGCGCTGAGCCGCGGTGCGCCAGCCCTGCGGGGAGCCAGCGCGGCCACCCCGTCTCCCACACGCGGAGCAGCGCCTAAGTACGGCCTAAGAGCAGCCCAAGAGCACAGCAGGATTTAATACGGCTGTTATCTGTGCGACTTGGCTGCCGCGGGGGCATGGGGAAAGCTGTTGAGAGGCTCAGGAGTCTTTTACGTTCACCCTTAAACTTAGATGTGCAAATCCACACCTCTCACGTCAAAGATCAGGGAAAGCAACCACGCACTTACAACACTGTTTGTCAAACTTCTGAACTGCGTTATACAGCCCCAAAACAACCTTCTTCCTTCCCGCCCTCCCAGACTTTTTGTGGTTTCCCTTACTTCTAAGTGCTCTAAACCCTTCCTGCGACACGGCAATCCAGCCCGCAGCAGGCTTTCGGAATGCAGCATGCTGGACTAGAAGAGTAGCATTTACATTTAGCAAACACAGGAGGGATAATAACTGTCTCCACCAAATGAAGAAATCAATTCCTTAACCAATGTCAGACAGGAGAAGGCAGAAGAAGGAAAAAGCAAGCCGAATGCCAAGGTGCTAAATTTAGGTCAGCTCTTATTACCGCTCCGCAAGTACCCGCAGACAAAGAGCCTTCACACTGAGCCGCCGTTGCAGCTCACGCAACCTGGAACTCAGGATTAAACGCATCCCCGACAACAAGTACAGTTACAATGGCAACCAGTGCGGCACTAACACACCAAAACACACCAAGCTCCATGAATTAACCAGGTAAATTAAAAGACTAATATCCCAGATGTTCCTACTGCTTACATCATCTTCCAACTAAATGTGAAAGTAAAAATATGAGAAATTTTACATGGTTCTGCCATTTGATCTCAATCAGCGCTCAAGCAACAGAACAGAAGTTCCCGTAATCCAGCCATCTTGCTCACACACAGGGACATTACGGTCCTTCGTTGAGAAAACCAAGTCACTACCCGGCCTGTGTATCAGAAAGGAGAGAAGAAATCCAACACGTTTACAGAACGCTTTCACTTTATCTGTAATAGAAAACCTCAGAGTCTTTTCATAATACTGTGGTTATGAAATAAACATATCCCAGTATTTTATGAATGATGAGGTGCCGATAAGGGATATCATTATTCAAATGCACATACAAGATAAACATATTTGATAAACGGCAATGAACTGCAGAGATGTTTCTCTGTCACGCTTTAAGTCCTTACTTCAATTCTCAACCACAGAATGGAAAAGAAAAAGGAAAAAAAATATTTGGGTTTATCGCCAGAGCTGCACACATTTCCAAGAATGTCTTCCTGGCTGTGTTAAAAGCTCTGCCAGTATACAATTTCGTACTGGAATGGCGAATCATACTTCGTAACACGCACGAGGTCTAATTTTGCATCTCAGACCTGTCCCTCAGTCTCCCCCCCAGCTACGCCCCGGGGTGGCATGGGGGTCGTGGCACGCAGCGCTCGAAGGGATGGCAGCACTGAGCCCCTGGGCCCTGGAGGGGTGGCCCACCTGGCTGAGTGGGGAGGGCAAAGGGGCACCCACCCCTCTCACCTCCAGAAGCAGAGGCATAAGACCCCCAGCACTTCCACGTGCCCGCGGCAGCATCCCGCCCCTGCAGCACGTTCCCTACACAGAGCGATTAAGAGGCAGGACAGACTATTAAATGTAGCAGAAGATGATGGGAGGTTAAATATGTCCCCTAGGCTGAGACCACCCTCTTGCTTCCCACAGCCCACGAAAGAGCCATCACACAGTAACACCTCCCTGTCCCTGCTGAGGCTGGTCACATTTGAAGCGGGAAAGACGACTGTTGAGTAAAATTCATTTTTTGGGCCAATTGCAGAAGGGAGCAATAAAAATAAGTATTCAAATGACATGGATTTTAAGCCAAAATCTGTCAGTGCAGGTATGTCTCTCTCTGCAGGTACTCCATCTCCAATAGCCTGCCAGGCCACACAACTCCGGAGCTGGGCTGCCCCCTGCTCAGCTGGAGCACCCACGTCTCCAGACAGGTCATCATCTTCCTCGTCGAGGAGGTCAAGGAAGTGCTTTCACTTTACTACACTTCCAAAACATTTAGGAGGACGATTCAAATCTATCTCAAAGCCGCCACAAATAAAGGACAGCACGTCTGTCTGCAGACCTGCCCGTGCAGCTTCGCCGTGAACATCGCCCCAGCTGCCCCGTCAGGCCGCTTCGGAATCCGCGTGTGTCCCTCTGAGCTTCCTCGGACACACACCACACGACGCCACGCTGCTGCCGGCTGCCCCTGCCCCTTCTCCTGTCATCTTTCAAGTACCACTTAACGGGGACCGAACCAGCTGAACACAGGAAGCGCTCCAGAACCTGGAAGTGGTAAACAGACAGTTGCAGTAGTTCTGCCGGCCTTTAAATCTTCTGCGTTTCTTTAATGGGGGACACAGGACTTTGTTCAGTTGTACGAGGGGCTGCGACATCCAGCCGAAGCTCAGAGTGACTCCCAGAGCCGTCACACAGCGCTCTCACAGCTGCTTATCTACATCATCAGAACAAAACAAATACTTTAAACAAGGTCTCCTCTGTTTATTTCCTGTTTACTTTGCTAATGGGAAAGCAATTTACGCATTTCCTCTCCCCAAACGTATAAATAACTCGAGAGAGGCTTTTGGTTACAAAGGCAGTTGGAAAGTGTCCCGTCCCCACCAGCCCTTCTGCCCCCACGGGCAGAGGACCCCTCTGACCCCACGCCACGCACACACAATAAGACGACAGGCGCCAAAAACCAAGACCGCACGTGGTTTTGTGCGCACGTAGGAGTCAGGTGAGAGTCCTTTTATTCACGACCTGTTTTAGCGTTACCCGGATTTCTCTCTGCCCGCATTCTGAAGGCACTTTTCATGGGATTACAAGGACTACAAATTTGCTTCTTCAGCAGACAAAAAGACAGGAGAGAGATTTTTGGCTCCTTAGCTGAGCATTTCCCGAGCGGGTGGTACGGTACGGTCACAGATACAACGTCTTTCTGATTAACACTAACACTAAAACTGAAATATGATGGTGTTGGGAAATATAATAAATTCTAGAAAAATAAAAAATACCGAGGTTTCACTCTCCCAGCAACTGCAAACTGGGACTGTATCTCCCAAGACTTTCTGGAAGGAAGACAAAAAGGCATAATTACTCCCAGAGTTCTGGGCAATAAGAGACATACGTGACTGTAACTACAAACTGAAGGAAAACTACACGTAAAACGGTTGGGGTGGAATTACAAATCAGATTATATTCCATGCACAGGGCCACTGCAATTCCTGTTGAAAAGACAACAAAACATGACTACCTACGATTTTATTAGCCAGGGAGGAGCTCGGATACTACAGTGCTGAGCACAAAGACGGCAGAATAAGTGTACACATGAGCTGCCAGGGCAGCTGCTGTAACAAAATGCAGACAGCATCCTGGAATTTCTGAAGAAAATTGAGAAATATAGACAGCCTTAGAGGTTTAAGGCTAGAAAAATGCCATTAAAACAATGCCGTCTGGCTTCCTGCCCTGCAGAGACAAAGGAGTTTTGAGAATAATTCCAGGAATGCCCGGTTTCCTTTTGGCTGGCGGCAGTGGATACGGTCAAAAGAAGGCTGCGGGCTTTTTTCTCTACAGAAAATTTGGGCAAAAATGGAAAAGCAACTGGACCGAAATTATGTTTATGAACAACATTTCGCATGTGACTTAGGACATAAACATAAGATCTGTCATAATAAATTACTGCGGGAGGTTTATAGTCTCTGTTTCTGTGGTTTTTGTGAAGTTTGACAACCAGTTCCAAGCCACCTGCATTACCTCCTGCCATTCATCAGGACAGCCCCGCTTTTACGGCTACCAACGGGAACAGCCGGAGACCCTTCCTCCACCCACCTGCTCCTGCGGGGCACGGGAAGAGGTACCAAAGCACCAAGATTTGTCGTGCTGCGGTTAAGTGTTACCACAGTCCCCAAATACAGTGAGAAATCTCAGGCAGAAGACGACCCCCAACAACCCCCTGGCATTTCCTAGATGGTAACAACTGCCTGGCCTCTACCAGCGCTCACTCCGTTTGTCCCCTCCGGCACAAACCGGGGCTCACGTGGCAGGGGACTTGTCCCTGCGTGCAGGGCTTGTGCTACTGGCACAAAGAAGGCAAGGCTTCACACAACACCGTTGCTCGCAAACTCAACAGAAACTCCCAGTCTAAACGAAGACTAATGGAAAAATCTCAAAGCATGGGGCTGGGGAGTCAAAGGAATCTCCTTCCCTCCCATTCTTCTAACAGCAGCAATTACGACACAGGGACTCCAGAAAGAGCTGACACACAAAACAACTTCTTCCTGGAAACGGGCCAGGAGCTCAGGAAAATTCTAAGCTTGTCTTTTCCTGTGGCATAAACATATTTCAACGAAGCTCTCAGCAGCAGCGCTATGGGGCAGAGCAGCCGCTGAAGGTACGTGCTCTCACGGCCAGGCAGCCCGCGGACAGAACCTTTCCCTGGGCGCTCAGGGTGCAGGGCTGGCGGAACGGAACGCTGCCAGCCGAGTGGCAACCTCCGTCATTGCCCACCAGACAGAGAACTGGGTAGGCCGGCGCGCCCGGGCCGCGAATGCAGCTAGAAAAGTAGCAACGGGAATTGACTGCTTTGTTCTGGGCGTTTCGGTTGGGGTTTTGTCCCACTGTTGCAAACAGGCGGAAGAAAAAAAGGCATTTAGCACATCTCGAAGCCACTTCACAGGCTGTCAAGTGGTACTGAGTTGACCTTCTTTTCCGCCTACCTCCTCTTCCCACACCTGCTTGTTTCAAGCAGGTCTGGGGATAAAATCCTTCCACTTCAATGACTCCCAATATTCCCAAGTTTCATTTTCACCGGTTGTTAGGGGAGAACTCGCAGGGGCAAGCGAAACAGGTGTCTGGGTTTTACCGAGAGCATTTGCCATTCCACGAGCACAGGCCCGGCCCCAGAGACAGCAGGCAGGAACGAGTGATGCCGCACAGGCCAGCACAAAAAGCGCTACAGCTGCAGGATGCACGTGGTGACGACGGGGAGGGGACTAAAAGGCCATGGGCTGTCTCTGGTTTGAGGGGAGCACTTCCTCCGGCAAATGATACATGATAATAAGAAGGGTCAACTTCACTGACCAGAGCACCAGGCTGGCACGTGATGCTGGAGATAAGCAGCAGGATTTGGTTTCTGTGTTCCCCACAAAGGAAATTGTTACCTGCTCTTGCGACAGGCAGAGAACACTCTTGATATCCCTGTGTTGTTGTGGTTTTCTATAAACTAACTCAAACTGCTCTAAGGGGCAGACTGTGGATACCTCAGTAAGACCCACGCTGCCAGGAACCCTGACTCCGAGGGCTGGCTCCCACGACCACAGGAAAAGGAAAAGCCCAAGATTCAAGATTGTTATACCAGATTTGCCCAGCTGGATGGATCTGTAACCACGGTGGACTCTGTAGGTAAAAAGAGTTGCCTAGATGACATTCTGTTAAAATGTCATTTATCATTGTATCACTGTCATGGTTTCCGTTGGGATGGGGGTCAGTTTTTTGGTAGCAGCTGCTGTGGCGCTACGTCTGGGGTTTGGGACGGGAATAGCGTGATAGGGCACCGGTGTTTCTGGTTGTTGCTGAGCTCTCAAGGCCTTCTCTGCTCCTCACCCCACCCGCCAGCAGGCACTTTTCTGATTCTCTCCCTCATGGCAACCGGGGGCAGCGAGCCAGCGGCTGCGCGGTTCCAGGTGGGCCAGGGTTAGACCACGACAGTCACCGAAACGTCGTTAGACCACGACATCACCTAAACATGACTGAGTGCTGCTGCGGTTGAGGGCACCATTTTCAGCCGAACAGAGAAGAGGTACAACATGCCACAACATCGTTTCCTGGAAGCCTGATCCGCCCCTGAGCTCCCTCCTGGTTTTGACCCCACACAGAACTTGAAGCGTGGACACCAGCCACGGACCATCCTGTGACCAGGACACGGCTCCAGGGCAATAAACGATTGAAGACCACCCTTCCATTTCAGACTGGTCACTGAACAGACCCCAGCTTTCCTTACAAGAAACGAGAAGAGCCTTTTGTCACCTTTCGGACGTGCTTGCTGACTACCATCCTTACCCAGGACATTTTACTTTTTGATGAAAGTGCATATACTTGCGCTAAGCACAAACTTGCAAGTCACTACTCTGTCTTAGAAGAACACAAGACTAAAGGGTCAGGTCTCAAAAGGATGGGCTCCTTTGGTTAGAAACAGATTACAGGCGAGACTTACACTTGGAGAAAGGAAACCTGACCTCAGGCTGACCCAACGAGCGAGACAAATCTCTATTGTGGAAGTCAGAGGAATGCAGACCTGTTTGGAAAAATAAAATCAGAGGAAATAAGTAATAATCAGTAAAATTATTTTCAGAGAATCACCTTATCTTTACTGCCTTATTCCTAACATGAACACAATGTTCCTTATGTTACGGTAAAGAATTCCCTGTAAAATCAAAAAGAAGTGATTTTTTTTTTGCAGACAGTTTTCTTCAAGTCATCCATTACCTCCAAAGGAAGTCTACAATCCGTTGAGAATCAAAGCGTTTACCACTGAGCACGTTAAATGTTGGCAATAGCCACTTTTGTTTCAGAAACACTCACTATGCAGAATCAAAATTCCTCCTTTTCTCCACTAGCTCTTGTCAAAGCCCAAGTAACAACCACTGCTGGTGCCACCCAACCACTTCCTTTCCTCAGCTGGCAGCTAAGTGCATTTCAGAACTGTAGAATAAATACGTTAAAATAAGTTGAAAGTGGTTTTTGCTGAAGGCTCTTATGAGTGCACACTTGCGAAGTGCCATCCTCACTGCAACAATAGTTGCAGTACTGCCAAGAGAGACATTTTACTCTGTTTTATTAAAAATATTTGTGCTAGCACATAAGACATCTAACAACTCTAGTCAACGGTGTCAAAGCCAGAACTCGCCGACTCTATCATAACTGAGTTCTCAAGATAACACATAGAAAGCTGGGGGAAAAAAAAAAGTATATACTCTGCAACTGCACAATGTGTTTATAGGAAGAATTGGCCAGATCGAATCTCTGGCATTTTGATCAATACAGAAATTTCATCTGCAAACCATTTTCCCCCACTTCTCTGTAAGTGTTCGCACATCTGAGTAAAAGTCTCAGCAGAAATGACTGTTCTGTTTCTCTCCCAAGCACACGAGCAAGCGTTCTGGCTCAACTCCACAGCGGTGCAGTTAAGGGCCAGAGGAGAGGCCCTAAGGCCACCTGGAGTGACTGTGCCCACAGCTGACACTTGGACTCGGAGAAACGTCCGTTTCTATGAATTTTGTAAAGGTGCCTCAGCCCGTAATCCCCAAGTGTTCAGATCCGACCAGTCCTAGGAACGGGACAACCCACCATAGACTTGAAGAACCAAATCAGTTTTCCTAATCTTTAATCATAGACATGAAACTTTTTAAAAGTTTAGCAGGCTGACCTAGGGTTAGTGCATGCCAGCTGCGATTTGAGTTTCCGTTTTAAACATACGCCTGAAGTCACAAGATGCTTTTGCCCCAAAGGCAAGAGTAAAATTCAGCCCACGCTTAACCTACTTACATAGCCTTTTATCTTCTTCTTGTAAGAACATTCAGTCGAATCTGCTGATTCAGATAAACGTCGTTATAGGAAAAAGGATATTTGTCCTTTGTATTCAGATTTGGAAAATATCATGGAAAACACAAGTTTTCCCAAATTATGTACTAAGTGCTGATATTCTGCGGAAATGTCTTTGCAAGCTATTTCACAAAATCACAGAATGGTTTGGGTTGGAAGGGACCTTAAAGATCATCTAGTGCCACCCCCTGCCCTGGGCAGGGACACCCCCCACCAGCCCAGGTTGCTCCAAGCCCCGTCCAACCTGGCCTTGAACCCCTCCAGGGATGGGGCAGCCACAGCTTCTCTGGGCACCCTGGGCCAGGGGCTCACCCCCCTTGTGGTAAAGAATTTCTTCCTGATATCCAATCTAAATCTACCCTCTTGCAGTTTGAGGCCGTTACCCCGTGCCCTATCATTACACATTATTTACTGGATGGGGATCGTATTTGAAGAAATTTCACATGTCACAGAAAAGCTTTTGCACACTGTAAAACAAATAATTTCCCATAGTTATCAAATTAAATTCCTTTCCCCATTGAAATAACGGATCAGCCTACAGTGAATTTAGTGCATTGAATAGATCACGTATCAAGCCAAAGTCACTTTGATCCTAAAAAAAAAAAAAGACTGTTGAATCAGCAGTGTCGTACACTAGATTAAATTTGCCGCTAATCCAATCAGATACACCACTTACTTTGTCCTACATGTTAAGCATGCACCCCTGCAATCTATTAAAACCACGTATATCATTAAATAGTGCTGGTTCATAATTCCCAGTTAATGTCTCAGCGCACATTAAAAGGGAGTTTAAATTCTGCTTCCCCTTGCTGATGTGTATCTCTGCCATCGGCTGCTTCGCCGCCCCCGGCAGGGTGTATTGCCACTCGTCGCTTCCGTTTCACAGCGCAGTAAAACGGGTCACAGAGCTTTGGATCTGGCTGGTATCAGATCAGAGCAGCCACCAGGCACGCGGCAGCGTAACGGGGCACCCACCGGGAGGCTGGTCCCGCCAGGGGAGGCACGACTCTTCATTTGCAGAATTTGCATATTAGCCACTTTAAATACCCACAGCGGAGACCAACGCCAAGGACGAACTGGGCCACCCCCTCTCCAGATGCCCAGGTGCAGAGAAAGCTTCGTTCCCCGCGTGAGCTGCAGCGGCCAGGGCCAGCCTGGCATCGATACTCTTGGATGGGTAGATACTTCCATCACGCTGAGAGCCATTTCCCAAACACTAGTCTTTACCGGCTAATTGTTAAGTTTACATTTTCACCAGTAATTGGCTTTCAGCTGCTGCCCTTGCTGCTACAGACTTTAAGAGACCTTAGACAATTCTTGCCAAGAGCTTGGTCTAACTGAGCAAGGTGAGCTGCTTCGCACTATAATTAAGTCTTCCTGGCCCTGTGAACCACAATATAAAAGTTAATCGAGCGTAAAAGAAATTCGGGATGTTGTTACTCAAAACACCCGAATCTTACAAGTCCTGTTTCTTAACTGTAAGATTACTTCACATCTGTCATTCATTTGTTCTAGCTTCGCTGTGAAAAGGCTGCAGAAAAACCATGTTTATTCGAAATGTCACCTTTAGCAATCTTCATACCAAGTTTAAGCTCAATAAGCTCACACTACATTAAATTAAAAATCTGTTGAATGACAGATGAGTTAGACTGAAGTGCAGTTTTCCTAATGTAATAGCACACAATCAAAGGCAAGATTGCTGCCCTCAGCAGAACTCTCTCTAGTAAAATATCTGTTTCATGGTAACAGGATAGGTTAATAATTTTAGGTAAGTTTTGCTTATTATGTTAGAACAAATGACGGATGCACCTTTAAAATAAGACCTCTTTTTATGAAGGTAATCATAATTAGCAAACTCCTCAGTCCTTTCTCAGTTTTTAGCCATTTACTTGAAGAAACTCTCACTAAGGATCACAACAAAGTCTTCAGATCTTATCCCATTCTGACTAATGTCATTGCCTGACAATTTCTGAGACTGCATGTTAATAAATAAGCATTTTCCTTACACTGCAACATCCTTACGCCTTCATCAACATAACTATTAGCTTGAACACCTAGAGCGACGCCAACAAACCGGCTGAAAGCCCGCGGGAAACAGTAAGGGTGGACATACGCCTTCACCTCCTCAAAATTTTGCCTCCTACCCTCGTCAAACGCACCTCTTGTATTTGACATGTTTATCAGCTGGGTAAGTAGGCGCGTTGTCAGATTTCACACTCGGCAGCATCATTTTGACCCTGGGGCAGACATTCACATTGCGTACTTTTGCAGCTGGAGAACTTGCAGAAGACAAATACGCTTTGAAAAAGGCAGCAAGATCGAGGCCACATGAATGAACATTTAAGATTAAGATATATTTATGCGAAACAAACCTTTTAAAAATAACGTTCAAGTGAAGTTAGATCCCGCTGCAAAGAAGTCAGAGCACGAGTTTCAGAAGCATGAAAAGAGTCCACTTTCAAGTGTGCCACTTAGGGCGTTCTTCAAAGCGCTAGCATGCACACAGGAACTTTTTGAATGCTTATATAGCTATATTTAACCTCTAAAAAATATGTACTGTTTAATATTAGTATGCTGCAGATCTTGTATTTGCTGTGAGAATAGCTCTACTGCCAATTCCCACTAATTCATTAATTCAGCATTTCACAAAGGTATTGGAGGATGAAACAGCTGACCCTGAATACAAACAGAGATCTCATGGAGCGTTTTGAAGACGTGCACCAGATGTTCTCTTACACCACCCTCAGTCCCGCGATCTGCAGCTTCCCAAGGCGGGCAGAGGTGTGAGAGCACGTACGGAGCAGCGCTGCCTGTTGTGCACACCGGCACCGCCATCCCCGTGTCCTCACAGCACTTTCATTTCCAACCAACAGCTTCTTTCACACCTAGAACGAGCCACGCAGCTGGAATGTAGGACATTCAAGGGTGGATGAATGATTTTAGTAAAACTAACAAAATCTGAGCCAAGATCGATTTCAAAATCTCCTTTGCACGCCTCTTCACTCTGAAGGCTTAAGTTTGCTGCTATTTTTTTCAGATTAATACTAGCGTAAGAAGGGCCTGTACTTGGCCGTAATGTGGTTTGTCACTTCTTTCACCTGCCTGACCTGTCATCTGACTTTTGCTGGTTTGACTGTTTCTCCGCATCCCCCTTTGCAGCCAGCCAAGGGCCCAAGAGTCGTTTCTCAGAGGCTGAAGTTCTGCCCAACTCACAAGTTTTAGCTTGAAAGCTGTCACTGGCGTCAGGCACGTGCAGAATCAAACGCCAGCATCCGTGAGCTTTGCGGGGGTACCTTCAGCCATTGTCCTCACGTGTACCTGCTCCTGCCGCGCCTGGTTTATTACAGCAGCAAGGGATGACCCTTCCACCCCTTGCACTCAGTCTTCTGTAGCAAGGAAGGAAGAGCAAGAGAATAAAGCCATGACAGACCCACTTCCCTGGGGTTTGAGGCATCGGTCATACCGGCCCAGCCTCACCGCCGGTCCCTCCCTGTGTCCTGCACACACCACGTAGGTGGGCCAAGCCGCCCGCACGGGGACCCAGAACAGACCCTCGCCTTTAAACGCTCCTCTCAAAACGAGGAGGTTTTATTTCTGGGGCCTGTTCCCACCTCCAGAGAGAGGAGCCCTCCGCAGCTCGTTTCAAAGAGCATTCGCGCACTGACTTCCCTCCGCCAGAAGAAAGAACTTATGGCGTTTTGTTCTAAAGGTTTCTAATTCTGCAAGTGTCATAAATGTCATGAACCTTAAGGTGTATATTCTCATGACACGTATTTCCTGTAATAAAACAGTTCAAACAATGTCCCCATCCTAAAGAGCCGCGATGGGAAGCTGTATGGGTTAAGATTATTAATGCGCAGGGGTTGAATGAAAATTTGGTCCTGATTTGTTTACTTGAATTATTCAATGCAAGCAGAGGTGTGAAGAGAAGCAATTTTCCCTAAAAATACAGGGCAAGCTCCCTATTCTTTATTCTCTCTCTGGCTCCTCTGTCAGAAAATCATAAAAGCTTTCTAGCTTCCCTGTCAGAAAAAAAAAAAAATAAAAGCTTCTCTAAATTGCAGGAGATGTGAAGTCAGTGACTGAAATGATGGGAGCCTGTCCACGAGGCCGTCCTGGAGGATGTGCTGTCAGTTCAGGATTTGGGTGCAGCTGGGTCGAAGCTGTCAACAATCTGAAAAACTCGTCTCGCCCACAGCCGTCGTCCCTCCGACAAATGGGAAGGCGGTGGAGATGCGGCTCTTCCCGAGGGTCTGGACCTGGCACAGCTGCCCTTGGAACGCCAAGGGATGCTTTTAAGAGACACACGTGTGCTCCAAGCACAGCGCGCCTCTGCCACCGACATGTACTTATGCTTTCAAGTTCGATTTCAAACAGATTTCGACACCTATAGCAGGATTTAGGTGGAACTCAGATTACTGTACCCAAAACTGTACTCTTTTCTTTCAACGCCCTGGCCTGGGCTCCCTGAGTAGACAGCACGCTGAGGAGCGCACTCCCCGGCGCAGAAGAGTGAGTGTTCCACGCAGCAGCACGCTCTGTGCGCGCTGTCCTGCTGCAGCGCATCCACGGCTCTGCTCTGGCTCTTTCCGCTCCCAGAACACCTGCATGCAGCTCACTGAAGGCATAACCATTGGATTTTCACCTCAAGTTGTGCAGACGCGATACGGATCTGTAGATGTGTTTGCACTTCCCTATACAACTACTGTATCGGTAATTGCTCCAGGCACTCTAAGCGGAGCTCTAGCTTGTGTCAAGCACAGTCCCACTGAAGGGACGGGGGGGCCAGCCCCAAGAACTGACCATAACTTGCCGCCGGCAGCGGAAAACACAGACGCTGGTCCTGGGCTGAGACACAACTTCCTTTGTAAACCACGGGACCTCTTCACGTCTCTCCTTCCCTTTCATGGAGGCAAGCGGGTCAGCAAAGGGGCTGCCTCGCGCCGCACGCCTGCAGACTGCCTGTTCCCCGAGAGCTGAGCCGCCGGCACCGAGCCGACCGCCCGCCACCAGGCCAAAGTCCCCAGGGAAGAGCCCGAGCAGAACAGCCTGGCCTTGGCTGGCAGCAAGCAGCGTCCCCGCGAACAGGAACTCTTCCGCTAATGGGTGCAGTTATAGCGTAAATGCTGTACATACCCACCGTAAATGCTGACATCCACTGTAAATCCGCTGTAAATGCTGACAGTGATTTGTTGTTTAATAAATTATGGGTCTGACTTACAAAGGCAGCCAAGGGCCAGCTCTGTTCCTGCTGAAGCCACCAGGAAACAATATCTCTTGATTTCAGCAGTCGCATGAAAAACTCAAGACTTTTAAAAATTCTTCATTATATGGAGATGTAGAAGCTCACTGAAACAAAATGAGTATATAAAAACGTAAACTGTTTAAACAGTTCTTTCAATTTACATCAGACCAAACTGTGCAGCTTGCAGGTATTTCACATCAAAGCCGTACCAGATGTGAAAGCCAAAAGGAACACCAGAGAGAGAGAGAGAGAACTGAGATTCATGGCCCTTCTGTTTCTTAAATCCAGACAGAATGCGTAATGACTGAGCCTTAACCTTGCCCCGAAGTACAATACATGACAGTACACCGTTTCTTACAGAAAAGGTAGCTATATCTTGTGGCAGTAACATGTCAAATTTAAATGACATGAATAATTAAGAAGAGATTAAGAGATACCTTAAATAAAAAATAAGTTTCAGGAAAATAGCATCACATACACGTTTTAAAACCCTCAACTGAAAGGGCAGTAAACAGTAAAGCACTTGCAGGAAATAATTATTACTTTCGCAAAACAGTCTACCAGTTTATAATGACTTTACATCAGTAGCTACCATATATCCAGAGTTTCAATATAGGGTTTTCTTACGGGCAACTCAAAGTAGCTGGTTTTTTACTAAACGTAAGGATCAGATCTTTCATGCCGAGCTCCTTTTACTCAGGGCCCGATCCTGCACCTATGTTCAAAGCTGGCACTAAGAGTGCAAAGGTTTTCCCAGGACAGAGCCCATTTCCCCAAGAAAACCCCATTTATTTCAAAAGTATCTCCCCATGCAACCACTAGCAGATATAATCCTCGGTACCTAGGTATTTAGGTACCTCCAAGAAGCTAGATGCCGTAACATCTGGGTTAACGAGAAAGGTATTTCCAAAAGAAGTGCCGGTGGGAAGCAGCACCTCCGTCAGGCTCCTGCCCCCGTTGAGCCCTGACCGGAGAAAGCAGAAACCAGCGGCTGCAACCCACACAGAACTCACGGGACTTCCTTGCCCTCCAGGCAAAAGCTAACAGTTGTAAGAATCTAATAAACCGTCATTAGTAAAACACAGCGTGCGATCGCCCTCCCCTGCTGGTGCCCCACGCAAAGCTGAGCTCAGAAAACCACTCTGGAGGAGCTCGTAGGGCCCAAAGAGCAGCTAATGGAACACGAAACTCCCCTGCCAGGACACCCGAGACCTCAGGCGGCAGATTCCACCCCAGAGTAAGCGTTTCAGTGCTTGAGTTATCAACCTCCAGAAATAGGGCTTCAGGACTATGATTTTCACATTCCCTTGGCTAAGGTGTTTCTCTAAAAAGAAACTACTAAAGAGAGATCTATTACCTGAGGTAGAGATGAAAATTAAGGCTTGGGGGCAAGTAAATTAAATGCAGAACGTGTATGTATTTAAGAGACCCGTTTATTCCGCAGAGTTATATTTCTCCCTGATCTTCCTTTTCTTTTCATGCAATTATATTTAGAATTAATAGGATTTAGAATTATATTTAGAATTACATAGTCGGAACTGTAGAGCTGTGTCCATCTTCTTAAGAAGCTTCTAAACCAATTTTCTCAAAGATTTCTCAGCCATCTGAACTAGATAGGGATTTGACTTCCCGTTTTGCAATTTTACAGATATTTGTATTTTTAAAAAAAAATAATGCTTAAACAAACTTCAGCTGAAAACGCGTACCTGCTAATAGGAGAATAACAGCCATTCGCTTAATGGTAGTTGTACAGGCACTGCAGTAAGAGACTGCTTACATCTGCAAACAGAAACCATTTATAAAAATTAGCCTTATGCACCACCACACATAAATCTATGGGAAATCAATGCCCATGGTTTCTATTAGGAAGCAGTAACGAGTTATTACTTATTCAAGAAACAAAGTAAGCTCTTTTTGTTTTCTCCCTGTGAAATCCTGAAGGCCGGATCCAAAGCCCTTAGCAGGCAGTGAAGCTCCGCACCGACTTCCGCGGGCTTTGGACGACACCCTTCGCCTGCCCTTAATCTCGGCAACAAATTCTATCACAGCCTTCAGAGAAAATCCTGCCGTTGTTTTACGCGTGCCCAATCCACAGGGACAAAGCTTTAATGAGTTTCTAAATTTATACCTTAAGAAGTAAAATAAGACAAAATAAAAAAACCCCGGCGACCTAGAATCCGTCCCAAAGCACCGCTCATCCTCTCACAGGCCCCGGGCACCCTCCTGCAGTGACGTCTCCGGACCAGATTTATCTCACGTCCAGGAGCCGAGAGGCAGGAAACAGGAACGAACGCGGGTGCCCCGCGGAAGGCGGGTTTCAGCACACCCCTCAGCAGAAGGCAGGGGCCACCCTCTGCAGCCCGCTGCCACCCGGGGAACCTCCGCCTCCCGCCCGCAGCTGGGCCACAGCCAAGGGCTCCGGGCACCAGCTGCGCTTACGCCACTCGGCACACGGCTGGCTAACGGCACGCGCACGCCTCCGCGTGCGGAAATGCCCGTGTTCGTAGGGGGATACGGAAAAAGCACATGTTTTTAAAGAAAAGATAAGGTAACTTCTATATGCAAAAGGATCTTCACTGCGCTCACGTTCCAGCACGGGTGCAAAGGCAGGTCCTGCCTTTCAACGAACACGCGATTTCTCCCTCCTTTAGGCAAACGCAGGAAGGGCTGATCGTTCGCCAGAGCTTCCCTCCTACGGGGAACTGTGAGGCAGCGGCAGTGACGGCCCGGGGAGACTGGGGAACGTTCGTGGCTGGGGCGGCAAGACAAAGCTGGAGGAAGGTTTGTCAGGGAGGGCTGAGACGGGGCTGGCTGGCACTGAGCCCGCAGAGCCCCTGCCGGGGGGGTCTGTGCCCGACAGCACGACATCAGTTCCAGGGCGGCGAGGCTGGCTTTGGTAAAACGGGACGTCAAACACACGAGGGGTGGAACGGGCGCCTGGGAACAGTAACGGACTTGGTGATTGTCACTGTCCATCCCTCCCTTGGTTTAATAAAGGGCAGGATATTGTACATCACAAAACGAAAGAGATAAAATCCATAAGAACTCCTTGTGTTCCACTGAGCTTGTTTATAATTTGGCAGTTCTGTAATTTAAAAGGAATTGAATGGTACTTGCCATGCAGACTTTATCAACCTGAGCACAATAACATCCCAGGGAGGGGGCTGCGTCCCCGTCCCTAGAGGTGTTTAAGAACCGTCTGGATGTGGCACTTCAGGGCGTGCTCTAGTGGCAGAGATTGTAGGGTGTTTGGTTGGACTCAATGATCTCAAAGGTCCTTTCAACCACACAGATTCTGTGATTCTGTGCGATTCCGTGATCCTAGTCCCTTACCGAGGGTTTATAACACTTCTAGCAAAATGACAAACGAAAGCAAACGCCACCCTTTCACTCGTTCCTGGTCCAGAATTTAAATTCCTTCAAATGACCCAATTCTGTACACTACAGGAAACTGCAAGTCAAAATCATTTACTTAGTTCCTCTTTATTTAATTTTTCATTCAAATTTATTCACTTTAAGGTAAATAAAATAAACCAAAGCCGGCAAGCAGCTAGGGGAGTGGAATATGAGTGGGTGAATTCATGGCAAAAGGAAGGAAATTGACCCTGTTCATGCTTGCAGAAGGTACAGAAAAACAGATAAACAATAAATGATGTATTTATCACCATGCTGATTGATATAGCCGCCTGGTTCTTGTTTTCCTAGTGTCTCTGTGCGAAGAACAACACTCCTCTGTGTTTCCCATTGCTGGGCACACGGGGGCTGCTGCGAACTAGCCCGTGTGGGCCCACGAGGCGAGTGCAAGGTACAGCCGGGAGGGCCAAGACGGAAAGGAGCAGAAGGGCAGCAACCACCATCTGCCGCAGCGGATCCAAGTACAAACGGACTTCCTTAGTCTTCGCTGCTCTTGAACGAATTTGGATATCGCTCTTAAGGCTTGGCCTGGCCTAAGTCGCGACTACTTCAGACAGAGGGGGCCAGGAGAGCAGAGGGCACAGGGCAAGAAGCTGTAACTAGACGTTATCAGGCCTTTCGACTCCTAATGGCGATAAAATAGTCCCCATTGACGTTTTGACCTTCTCCCACCCGATGCCAGGCAGAATGCTAGAGAGACCTGCCTTTTGTACAGGCAGAGGGGGTGCGGGCACACAACAACGCAGAGCGCTCCCCATCACCTCGCTGCGTGACGGGGACGCAGCAGGTGAAACCCCAAACTGAGCGCCTCCTGTACCATGCACCCCTGCCTTTTTGGTCCTGCAGCTTCTGTCCTGCTCGGTCCTGCTGAATACGCAATAGTAACGCCCTTTCCCTCGTTTGTGGACGCTGTTGGAGGGCTTCTCCCTCAGCCTTGCTCATGTTTGCATCTATTCACCCTCTTTCCTCACTGTTCAGCAGCACTTTCACATAAAAACGTGTATACATCTTGAGAATTCAATCCATATGGTGTTATTTCTGCACATATAGCCTAAACAAAGTTTCTACTTGCAAATTCCCTTAACTATGACTATCCCCGCGCACTAAAATAAGCTACGGTATTCAATGCCCACAGACTTCAAGGCCGCAGCATCCTCAGGATGAGCTCCCTCTGACCGCAAGCCAAGCGGTGCTGTGTCCGTACTGCAGCTACGGGCAGGCTCTGCGCGGAAGCTCCTCACCGATCGAACACCCCCCGCACTGAAGTCATCTGTTTCAGACAGAAGTAATGCAACAACGGAACGGGACTAGGAAAGTATGAAAAGAAGCTTCAGCATAAAAGGGTAAAAACAGCCTGTAAGTGGCCAAATCAAGTCCCCGTTTCGGCGCCGGAGGAACTGCCACGCTGATGTGAGGTCAGACGAGCCTCTCGGCAATTACTCCGCAATTAGACCGAGATGCCGCAGAGCGACAGGCAAACACCCCACCGCAGGCTGGCACAGCTGCACTGCTGCCTCTGGGTAGGGAACACACCTTGTTCTTTAACAGCCAGGAGTAAACGGAATCTCGGAATCTAACTATTGTGGAACACAGTTTGTTCCAGTCGGTTATAATGACCCTGGACATTCCCAGTATCCACATTTCAGTCCTTTGGCAATTATTAATTCCTTTTAAGTATCAAACACCTCTTTTGGTTGTAAGTTTTATTTATGTATTTAAACAACATGTTCGTTTCTTTCATTCATTTTGGATTTCCTGCTATCCTATTTCCTTACCTCCTACATTTGATGGAAGTGAAATAACGCTTCAGTTTTCCGCAGTTACACATTGTTTATATATTTCCAAATTTTTTCTCCTCCTCTTCTCCTCAGAGATTAAAAATTCTTTTCCAACTGTCCTTCACCAATTTATTCTATTTTTGTCCCTGAGGCAGAGATGATCAGAACTTCACCTTTTACTTACAACAAAGCTTACCGAAAACGCAGAGGCAGGACAACCTTCTCCGCAGCACTGGCAGCCCCACGGGCCCACCTCTGCCTTTCCAGCAGAGCTGCACAGGCCCCGGACCCCTGCACAGCGCCTGCTTCCGGCGGCAGCGCCAGGATGGACGCGGCACTCATTCTAGCACTGGAGACGGTGCCTGCGCGACTCCCCGTTCCTGCTACAGCTCTGCCAGCCGTGCGGTCACGCTGGGGACACAGAGGGTGGCCCGTGGGCTCCTCAGCCTCACGAACCCAAGCAACGGGAAACGACTCACGCCACCAAGGAAAGAATTCTATAAAAATGGAACAGGGATGCTAGCACTGGCAAGACAGGTAACAAGGCAGAATACCTTTTTAAAAAATATTTAGGTTGGTATAATACGATGACTTTACATCAAATTCTACCAGAACTGGACAAATTTATGATATTCAAGTTGATCTTGAGGAGTTTGGTTTGCTATGGAACACGTCTTGAGTAAGTTGGGTTTTCCAGGCGTGAGTCACTTATGCAGCAAACACTGTCCACATTGTGGTTTTACTCCCAAAGACATTTGAACCTTTTTCTTAAAAAGTGGGGGAAGGACAAATATTTGAGAACTCCTCTGGGGAAAAACCTTTGTTCAATTGCCACTTTACCGGGATTTTCTACTGTACTCAATCACACCTTGGTTGTGAATTCTGCAGATGCTCCCTTTGTTCTCTTTCAAATGTCACTCTCTTTTCAAGTCCTAACCATTTATTTAAAAATGGTTTTTCTTACTTGGTAAAAGGGCATTTGAAGGCATGGCAGTAGTCTAACATTTTCAGTTCCAGTCCTATACTGTGGCAATTTAATCTCATCACGTGCCTCAATGTCCTTTTATTCTTCTTGTTTAGGAAGTTACAGACATGTGGCAGCCGTCACGTAGAGGCAGAAAGAAGCGACATGTGGCATGAGCTTAGAGCAAGCCAAGAAAAATTAACAAGCAAAAGGTAAGGTTTTTCCCTAGAGATAACAGTGTTAAATATAGTACTGAAGTGTCCCAAATCCGATAGCAGCACTTTCCACGTGTGTGCATACGCTATAAATACCTGATTTTCAGTGGCAGACTTTGGTCGAGCCCAGGCGAGGAGGAGCATTTCGCCTCAGCTGCAATGCCAGCACTTTCTGTAATTCCACAGTCAAGTTCACAAAAGGCAACAAATCGCTCGGAGCATGTGCCAGCAAGGAAACCAAAGCCGCTGCCATTCACCTGCAAGGTCGGTACCTTGTGGATAGCAAGAAACACGTTCTGCGTGAGTTTGTCGGTATTTATCCGCCCGGCTGCTCCGGCGCTGGTGCAGCAGGAGCCAGTGACCCCCAGGACACAGCTGGGAGCCCTGCTCTCGCCGTTCACGGGCCAGCCTCTGGGCGGCAAAATGCGAAACGATGAAATCAGAGGAAAGGAGATTTAGTTTCTATAGATACGAAGATATTTGCCACCTTTTCTTTAACATAACACGTTCCAAGAGAAGAGTAAGGACATCCCACCAGCAGGGGTATATAGAAGTTAATGTACCCGTACCGGCTAGGCATACAATGGTGTGAGGTTCAACAAGGCCAAGTGCCGGGTCCTGCACTTGGGTCACAACGACCCCATGGACGCTACAGGATTGGGGCAGAGTGGCTGGAAAGCTGCCCGGCAGAAAAGGACCTGTGGGTGTTGGTGGACAGCCGGCTGGATATGAGCCAGCAGTGTGCCCAGGTGGCCAAGAAGGCCAACGGCATCCTGGCCTGTGTCAGGAACAGCGTGGTGAGCCGGAGTAGGGCAGTGATNGGGGGAGGTTTAGATGGGATATTAGGAAGCATTTTTTCACTGAAAGGGTTATTAACCATTGGAAGAGGCTGCCCAGGGAGGTGGTGGATTCACCGTCCCTGGAGGTGTTGAAGAAAAGGGTAGATGTGGCACTCAGGGACATGGTTTAGAAGTGGCTTTTGTCAGGGTAGGTTAATGGTTGGACTCGATGATCTTAAAGGTCCCTTCCAACCTCAGCGATTCTACGATTCTACTTTCAGGTACAAATCAAAGGCAGAGTAACACAGACGCTGGTTTAAGGAAGAGACGGGCCCCGCTGTTTAACCCCACCGCAGCACGACGGCCGAGGCTGTTCTGCAGGGACCAGCTAACCGCGCTCCCACCCACACCCCGGGAGGCCCAGCTGCCCCCAGACGGAGCCTCTGACAGGGGCAACACTCCCAGCCCACTGGCTGGAACATGCTGGGTAGTCCACTTAACCCAGCGCTGACGCTTCCGTGCTGACGTTCTCCTTTATCATTCCCAGGAAACACTGAAAACATCTGTTGTCTTTTAGTAAGCTTTAGTTTTAAACCTTTAAGGAACAAACCTGAAAATTAATGGTGGTAATGTACAAGCACAATAAAAACAGCAGCTGATAAAGATCTGTGTAAAAATGAAATACAGCTTATTCTTCTTGCAGCTTTACATGCAGCTTGCGTTTCTTCCTCAGGCTTCAGAGAAGGCCAGGAAACAGACTATTTATCAGAAAACCATCAAGCTAGAATTTCAAGTCAGGCTAAAGAGATCCCAGCTGAGCTGCTCACTTAGAAATAAAAGAACCCATAAAGTATGGTAAGGAGCTTCATCTCCTTAGCTTTGAACCCCAAAGCAGAATGGTCAAGCCCAAGAAAACCTCTATCCACAGTTTAATTCATCTTATTTTTCAAGTTCTGCTGCAGCATTTATCACCTTTGGGTTTGCTACGGGGCCTTCCTTGTACCTCAGACTATAAAACACACCCATGGCCCTGC
The DNA here is from genome assembly GCA_013400035.1 of Rynchops niger. Lineage (NCBI taxonomy): Eukaryota > Metazoa > Chordata > Aves > Charadriiformes > Laridae > Rynchops > Rynchops niger. The sequence continues at coordinate 272,150 of VXBH01007697.1, read as the reverse complement.
TTCGGCTGCCAGCTCGGCGCCACAGCACTAGGCAGACCCACAAAACTACACTCCTCACGCAGGCCAGCAGGGCTTGGGGGTCAACCATGCACACCAGGTGCCACGGTAACGGAACAAAGTGATTACATAAACCGGTGGAAATTTAAGCAGAGGCATGTTATCGTGTATATGGGACTCCTGAAAGAAGTCCAGCACTGGTCTGCTTTCAGACGGGGAGTCCGGCCATCACGGTTTGGACGACAGTGGAGTTACGCATACGTAACGGCACACCTTGGCGAGACCTACTGCATATAACACAGCTTCAGTGACTTCTAGATCATGAATTACACAGAGTGCGCTGCCTGAGCTTACCAGTTAAAATTGACTTTTTTATTTTATTAAGCAGTAAGTCGGGGTATGGAAGAAAGACGTCAGAGAAAGTCTTATGCATCACTGGGATGGCCACTCTCCAAATCTTGGCAGCTTTCATAGAAGCTGTCATTATTTGACGTAATGTATGAAATAGCTTGAAGATCTGAAAATCTAAGCCAAATTCTAATCCGTCAGAGGTCTCTTGCACTATGCCACCTTGCATTAGCTAGGGACTTGGCATCTCATCCCTTAAAATCTTACACTTTTATTTGGCACTTTGGATCACCAACACAAACTGATAGTGGTTCCCTATGGCTGCAGGGTCTGGTTGGATGGAGTCATCTTCATGACGTCCTTCTCTCACCACTGCCTAAGGGAAGGAAAGGTTTAACTTTCACAGCTCTTTAGTCAGGAATCATTTCCCTTCCTCCTCACTACAGCGTGTCTTTGCGTTTCCTAAAACTCTTCTGGGAAGAAAAGAGGAAGAAAGTGAAAGCAGCAAGATGTATTATTAAGATGTATAAATAAGTACATGAAAAAAATCTCTGTTTTCCAGCTATTACTAAATTAGATTAAATTAGCTCCTGTAATTAGGCCTGCGTCTTATCAGAGAAAGGAGAAGGGAAGAAGTGGCTGTGAGATAAGAACTGGCCTCAAGAAAAACGTCATCATTATTCCCTTTCCACTCCAAACCCTTAAACGTATTCAGTCTTACTCGATTTCATCAGCATACTGCCTCGGCAAGCGAAAAGATTCCAAAAATAGCGTCAGCACCAAGACTACTTGCACTGCAACATATTCCCGGACGCTTTCCTTCTGACCTACCCCTTCTGACACGACGTCCAGAACATCACTAAAGCTCAGTATCAGACTGTGGCATTCAGCATGTGGGGCGGCAGCAATTGCGGCGTTACTGTGACCGAACGTCTCTCCCAGAGGAATCCCCACAGACGGGGGCTCTGCGGGAGAGTCTGACTTTTGAAGAGAACACCGATCTTCTCCACCCTGACACAGGACACGTCTCCGGGTCCCGCACATTCAGCGTAACTCGAAGCAGCCCTGACAGGAATTTCAGCCAGCAGATAAAAGTTCTGCTGTTCTGCAACCTCTACTTAACTTCCAAACAGCTACTATTTATGTCTTCTACTTAGACAAAAATCACCCTCAGCACATCCCACTGCTTGCGAGCTTTCTCCCCCTTCCTTGGCTCTAGTACAGAATCTTCACAACTTGACACCAAATCTGCTCATCGTTGTAACCACTTACTGCGTTATGTGTAAGGAATCCTGCCTATAAACTCTACCTGGTGCTTCTTCTCTTTCCTTCTGCCCTTCAGAGCTTTTATGATTCCTGCTGACACTGCCTACCTGCCATTGCGGTTTCTCTAAGGAAAAGACTATGCAAGAAAAAAAGCCACAAAAAACAAAACTCAGTCAAATCAATTGCCTTTCTCATTAATCAGGCAAAGGTTTTTGGGTGCTTCGTGTACAAGAGCTCTATTTCTGTTCCATCCAGATTAAGAATCAAAACTTCAACTGCAGCGCGTGCCAGCCTCCGCGGGTGCAGGGGTAATGGGACTTCACGCGCACTAACGGAGTTGTTCCGGAGTTGGTTTGGATTTCCAGTACAAGACAGACATTCATTCCTTCTTTACTACATGTTTGCTATTCCTTTGCCATTCAACTGGGAAAAGCTAAGCTAAAGCGAAGCACATAGTGCAAAGGAGACACGTGGTACAGAGTGCAACATAACCCCGGGGAGGCATCAAATCCAAATTCTGCCTTGGGAGGCAGACATAAAGCTTCTGCAAGTATCCAAGGGAGAGAGAACTTTGTCAGGGTTTCAACAAGATCACACAGTAGAAGTGGAACGTTCAAGTTGTCCGAATTGCCAGAAGCTGAAGCGATGCCTGTGCTTCCTGACAATGTGCCACTTGCTGTGACCCGGTGCGTGGCTGCGGCCAGCCTTGCCCTGCGCTCGCGGGCAACCAGACCAGGCTGTCAGCCCTTCATTGCCTTCCCTTCCAAAGTGCTAGCCTCTTTCAAGAGTCTCTCTCATTCCCTGCTGTCTGACAACACTTTTAGCTTTTTAGAAGTTCTAATTCTAATAATTATTTATATTCCAAAGAGTAACATTTTTGATGCAGACTCTGTTCTTGGCCAAAGGCTTTTTTACCAAGTTTTTTCTACCCACGTGGCCTGTGGAACCATTTTCGTTTGGCTAGCATCTCCAAAGAAGGGACACTTTCACCAGCACTGAAATACGCGGCATCTTTCTTGTCGTATAAAAACGGAGCCCAACCTGCCATCTGTTCAATCTCTCGCATCTAACGCTTGCGGCAAGAGAGAGCTAGTTTGATCATCACCCAGCTAGACTTTGATAGAGTGATCACAGCATCCTGCCTAAAGGACAGTAACAAACGTTAGCGTCTCTTCTGTTAGCAACCATAAGGTATTTTAAACCTACGATGAAATTCAGAATTATGCAACATTTCCCCTATTATTCATGATAATAATAATAATAAATAATAAAACCCTTAATCATTATTATTAATTACTTATGTTGTAAAGAAAGGAGTACACCATGGAGACAGAGGGAAACTGCAGTAGGATTTGCAGAAGGAAGCAGTAACCCACACCCTACCGTTGGGAGCGAAGGTGAGGTCCTGAACCACTTCATGCCTGAGCACCCTGAGCCACGCGGCAGACGCGGGCAGCCAGTGCCAGGGGAAGAGCAAACNAGATCCCAGCTTTGGCCGGGTTTTGTGCCAGGCAGAAGAGCAAACAGATCCCAGCTTTGGCCGGGTTTTGTGCCAGGCAGAAGAGCAAACAGATCCCAGCTTTGGCCGGGTTTTGTGCCAGGCAGAAGAGCAAACAGATCCCAGCTTTGGCCGGGTTTTGTGCCAGGCAGAAGAGCAAACAGATCCCAGCTTTGGCCGGGTTTTGTGCCAGGCAGAAGAGCAAACAGATCCCAGCTTTGGCCGGGTTTGTTCCGCGATGTCCAGGTGGCAGCATACAGTACCAGTGCAGCCACATTAGGATCATTTGTGAGAGCTGGTGAAGAGCCCACGGAGGTTTGACTTCTGAGGAAGACAAATAAAGCTATTTTTGACCTAAGATGCATTTCTCTAATATAAAAAGATTTTTCCATAACTTCACATTCCAGAAGTCAATAATTGGAAATCATTGCTTTATGACTACACTGAGCATTAAGTTTAGTCCTTGACAACAAACCCACGTCTGCTGCAACATCAACATTTGTTCACTTTTTACAGTTTTTCCAAGGGTGAAGGCTGCGATGCCAACAGCCCTCTCAGGGAACTGCCTCTTTCCTACCCACAGCTGTTCATCGGGCAGTCCAGCCAGATGTAAGTGTGAAAGCCCAAACACCGACCATTCTGATAAATCCACGAGGACAGATAACCAAAGCAGGGAGCTGCAGAAAGAGTAACCGTGACGGATTTTTCCTGAACTCTGTATACAGGGGCTTGTGCCCTGCAGGGCTCAGTATCTGTGATGCCCAGCACTGGCTGCGAGTAGCCCAAGGGTCTCAGGGAACTGGAGCAGGGGGACTGCAGACTCACCTGACAGTCACTTCGCCAGCCGGGAAAGGCAGAAATCTGGCTTGTGTATTTTAAAATTCTTCAGGACTGAATTTTCTGAAGATGTGTGGGGAAACATAAGGCAGCCAGCGTTTCCAAGAGAGAAAACAGGGCAGCGGAGGAAGTTTTTCCCCAGAATGGGAATGGGCCCTTCTTGACATAGTCCTGGACCAGTTCCATCTCAGCAGGCATTTTTGCTTATAATTAAATATATCGTATCTTCCAAAAATGTCTTCCCTGAAGAGTGGCAGGGACAAGGGGCAAGGAGACGATATAACCCAAAAGATGGTTGTGATGAAGAGCAGAAATAGGCGCTGTGCTGAGAGAAGGGAGAGCGGAGCTGCCTCAGGGCTCGCGGCTGACGGGCACGCGAGGCTGTTTGCTCGGAAGCGGCCGCAGCATCGCGCAGCAGTTTCTGACGAGAAGCGAAGGGTAACACGTTCCACCACCAATGTCTGCAGACAGCCTTGGAAAAACTTTACAGCTCTTGGTCTTTGGGACTTCAAATAACAAGTAGAAAGAATCTCGGCTTAATATTTCAGCCTGTACCCTCACAGTATTTACCACCGACTCACAAGATAAGGGTTTTTCTATCACTAACACAACCGTGTTCTTTCCGGTGGTTAAAAATCCAGGTAACGACCCTGACTGACCTTGCTCAGCTTACCAATGCTGAGAAGAGCCTTGCTTGCAACAGTTCAGCTTCTTTTCTTTTAAACACATAAAGAATTAAATAAAACACCGAGCCCTTGCTCTCGTTAGCTAAGACACTGCTGCGCTCTCCTGACGCGCTGGAGCCGCAGGAGAGCCCGTGGACAAAGGAGGATTATCAACAACCTCTGAACAGAGTCATCGGCTCACCTCATCTCCGGAGGGCAAGGACCAAAGCACCTAAACCCCTGAAAAACTCCATCTAAGTCCAACATTTAGGAGTTGCGGAGAGTGCACCGCTCGCCTCCAGGATCCAGGGCCCACCATCAGCTCGTGTGATGTCTTCCAGGTTACCAAAGCCAGAGCTCCAGTCCAGGCAGCTGCACACGCTTATGCAGACACGAGTCGAAGGGACCCGCTGAGGAAGCGGCGTGGGGATTTTCACGCCCTGCGGCGCAAGAGTCAAAGCCACGGCTTGTCGGCACCAGGAGAACCCCCAAGCCGCGTGCCACTGGGTGCCTGCTCTCCAGCCCACCCCGCCCCTGCACATAATTTAAGTCAGTCTCCCGAGAGCTTTAAAGAATAAGACCAGTCATTTGATAAGAAACCAGAATAAAGTGAGCTATAAACATCTTTTGCAGCATACGTTGCTGCTAGATTAGGCTTGTAAGACATCTCATGGGGAAAAGAGGGGTATTGTTGTGAAAAGCACAAACTTAAAATTTAAAAAAAATATTTTTTAGTTTGTTTTTCTAAGTTATGTTTATAGATCATATCAGATTCCATGGGGTACAAGCAAGTGACAACATAAATAATCCACTGAAAATTGCTTCTTTACGTTGGTTCTACAGTTTTAAAGGTAATGAATCACCAGTCGCCAGCACAGGACCACAGCATCTATGTCGTACGTGGAGCAGCACTTCTATCGTGGTACATTTCGCTGTGTCTTATTAAACCGACCGCAGTCTCTGGCCAGCGGGTAGAATCTGAATAGGCTTTCACATTATATTCCTCAGAGCTCAAAAATAAATCAAAAAGTCTCAGCTTCTTGTCTCTTCATGGCTGTTAGAAAATGACTTAACCATTTCAACTACGGCACTACTCAGAGAGCTCAAGCAAGCTCAGCAGTCTGAGGACTGAGAGTTCAAGGAAAATCATACCAAAGATTAAAAAGTCAATTTAGTCTCCAGGCAGTCAAGTAGATTTTGGTTATTCTTTTTTTTTCGTCTTGGGCTGGGGTATGTTTTGAGCGTCAGTGAATTGGTCTATACCAACAGAAAAGCACAGAATCGCAGGCAAACAACGTGGCTACATCCCGTTCCTCTAGAAATCAATGGCAACATTGCTACAAGAGGATCAAACCATGTATGATCCATTTCCCATTCAAATTCATTTCTTCTTCCCACCCAAACGAAATTAAAGCGATTTAAGCATTTCCCAAATCCCTCTGTCCCTTCTCCCCATGGTTTACAGGCCATTCTTTTCTGGAAGAAAATAAACGTTCTCCTCTGTTTACGTTCTAAAGGACGTATTACGTGTGGCCGACTGTGCCAAGGTTTTCTTCCAACCCCACCTGTTTCCTTCACTGTATATGTATTGAATTTTCATATTTTAACTACAGTGGGAAGCAAAGATTTAGGGAAAGAGTTCGCTATCAAGTATGAAACATACGTTCCTGTGAAAATAAAAAAAAATCAAAAGAGAAGTTTTGCGTGATGAGTTCTTTGCAGCAAGATAAATTTCCTCCCTCCTTCTGTCATTCAGTTTTTCTTAACGATCAAAATGGGGTTGAAGAGGCTGGAAACAGTCCTCTGGAACCGTGTCACGTGCTAACCTACAGCACCCCAACTGCTGCTTCTGGCAATCGGAATTCTTATTCCTGCTTCAAAGACTCTGCTCTTCGGCAAGAAAACTTCGCCATAAACTTCACGCTGCCATATTAATCAGACAGCACTGTCAATTAAACAGCTGCGAGACAAGGATTAACGAGAGGAACCAGGAGGAATTCCTACCTCACTCTGAATAACACATCACCCGCTATCAAAAATAAATCAGGGAAAAGCAAACATTTTAGAAGAGTCTCGTCTCGTTAGTGACTGGCAGGCTGGCGTGGGTGCAAGTCGGGCTTCACGGGGACAGACACAGCGATGCTGAAGCCACACAGTCCTGTCAGGTCTGGATGGGATTCCACGTTTATCAGACAAGCTGCGTTATACAGAGGGAGAAAACACATGCACCAATACCCCAAAGAAATTCAGCCTACTTCTTAGCACGCTGCACCCAGTGTATGAGGGCAACAACATGTAACCCCAATAGAAACCATCAGAGCAGTTGCATTAAGCAGCCCTCAGAGGACGGCGCTGTGCTTTGCAAGGACAGATGGTGCTCTCGCACCCGACTCTCAGCCGGGTTTGGGTCGTGTAAGGAAACAAGGGCAGACCATTCTTCTTCCTGAGGATTCCGGTCAACAATACCTGCGACTTTGATCTACGTAACGCTTCTTTTGCAACGCCCAAAGCATAGTTTCGGAACCCAGACTTAACTAAAGCTTACTTATCAACATGGCCTGAAGTTTAAATGAGCATCAGGCTCCCTGAACCACATCATTTCTTCTACCGCCACGTTTAACGAAGAACACTTTGGCCTTTTAAAGACCACGTCCTCAAATCAGCAAATGTCGCTTTTGTACTTCAAATGAGGAACGGAGAGAAAAGCTGTCAGAAGACCATGGCATCACTTTAGCAACCAGGTTAGAGCTGTTTGTAAATGACCGCAGTTCAGATATCAGGCTGTACAGATTGAAACTGCACCTTCAATGCATTAAGAAGACGGCAACCAAAGCTATCTGCCAAGCTATTTGTTTATTTCGGAGTAACGTGCGTTGTCCCTGGCCTACGGATCACGCTCATTATGCTGACAGGCACAACACCACGCTTTCAAGTGGCTCTACAACGCTGAAAGAGCAACGTAGTGAAAGCATCTGGGCCTTCCACTGAAAACCTCCATAAGGTCCTTCTGGACGGTGGACTCGACCTCTTTTCCACTTGTGCCACACTGCCGGATTTCTGCAGTTCTGCCACTCAATCTTCAGTCAAATCCCATCAGATTAAAGCAAGTGCAACGGGCTTTGCACTGTGAAGAAGGATGGCTGACAAATACATTTTTAAGAATATAGATTGTTGCGGCAACAAGTGATGAAAAGAGAACTTAGCTATTTAATAGCAAAACCGAGAATCCAAATAATTGGATTGCCTCCATTCTTGCCTGCTAATAGTCTAAACCGCGTTTATAAAAGGCAGCCAGACACCATCTCTGCCCCACGTAACTGCCAGAGAAACTAGCACTGTAAAGGTTTTAATCTCACCTTAGAGTTTTAGTTGGGCTTCTAATGTAATTGCTTTTTCAACAGCAATAATCATCAAAGGACTCATAGGAATTACCTTCACAAATCGTTGAGATTAATTTAGTTAAAAGTGGATAGAAAACATATTTTGCTTTTTCCTTTTCAAATAGGAAAGCTCAGATTTAATAGCAGAGTTCATCCACTAACACAGACTTTTCACCGATGCCATGGCAGCAACTGTTTGAAAGAATAAATATTTAATAACGAAAGACTTCTGCCTTCCAATCCACAGGGGAAGGGTCCCGCTCTACAGAAAGCTCTGCTGACGAGTAGAGGGTACATAAAAAGAAATGTACATTTCTACACCATTTACCGCTGGGATCGCTAACGTAGCTGCAGTCGTACCTCTGCACTCTCAGTCACAAGGGAGGACTTGCAGGAGGCACCCCCAAGTGCTCCAGACACCAGAAGCCATGGGGAGCTCACTGACGCTACGGGAGCAAAAATCCTGAGCGCCCACCGCCAGCTGGTCGGGATCAGGCTGCCACAATGGCTCCACCGGGGTGGGCAGGCACTGTAGCAAATGTCCCGTTTTTCACTGAAAGCAGAACGAGGGGCTGCTCAGCAGCTGACTAAAAAAACTGCACAGCCATTAACAAAACCCTTCCATTATTATTTTTAATCACCCACAAAAAAGTGATATAGAAGTGGTCATTACCTACACCATTTCCTACCGTTTCAAGTTCGGAAATGCTGGAGCTCTGGTTGCCCCTATAATCTAATTCTGCTTTCCTGCACCTCTGTTTTCTGGAAGCAGGGATACTGCTTAAAAACAGTGCAAATTCACTGTAACCCAACTTTGGGTAACTGGATTACAACGTTTTCCCTTCTTCAGAGTCCTTCACTTTACAACCTATGCACTCCTTAATACAACTCCGAATCTGCCTAACCTCATCTAGTTTCCTTTTCTCAAAAAACCCTCGGAAACTCCCAGTTCTCTTCTGAGCAACGTTATCGCCTGTGCTCACTAGGATGTGACTCAAAGCCTCAGCACCAAACGCAGCTCCCGTTACGGCTACAACACTGCCCTCCCACCCCAGTGACCCTCCCCTGGAGATGGCCATCGGCCTCCGAACCCAGCTTCAGGAGTGAGGAGAAATGAGATCCTGTTCAGTCTGTCCTTCTCTTTCCCTTCCCCTTCCAGCAATTGTGCGGTTGCTCCTCCGCCTGTGCCCCCTGAGGGGAAGAGAGCGCCCTGCTCCGCGCTCCAGGCACCACCGGAGGAGCTGCTCCCGCTCCCCTTTCCTGCGGACTGAAGCAGCTTCACCCCTCACGGTGTTTCACAAGGTATGTGGGTTGGGTATGTGGGTCGTCGAGAGCTCTGGACTCGGCTCGGTGTTTCCGAAGCAGCAGAGAGGGAGCCCGAGATGCCTCCCCTGCTGCTAAAAGCTGCAGAGACAGCTCCTGCCGTACCTTCAGCGAGGGCAGGAGCCCAGCCCCGGGGTGGTCGATGAAGGCAGCACCACAGGGAGAGAAAGGCCACAGCGATTTTTTAACTGTCCTCAAACCCGGACCGAGAGCGTCCACGTCAAATATCAATCTTACTGAAGGCAGACAGTGAAAGAATAGAACTTCTGAAGGAAATATTACAACTTTTCTTTCAAGTTCATTATGGGCAAAAAGGGACTGCTGCCCGCTTCCCCTGGAATAAATTTCTAAGTCCCAGCTCATATTTTCATGACACTACTTAAAAATACAACAACACCTGTGAACAAGCCTGTGAACTCGGCGGGAACATGCAAGCATGTAAAGTCAGCCACTTGCATCAACAAAAGCAGTATCAAACCCTAAATGATGTCAGTAGCTAGATCAGGGTCTCCAACACGACAACGTGGCAAGGCATTTTGCTTTCAGAAGCAGTGAGATTGCAGCACACAGGTCTGCACACACGTGCATTTCTCCAGCACAGTACTAAAACCGGCAAGCAGTCATTTATTCCAAGTAGTGAGAGGTGCTTCGGGTGCTGGTTTAACACAACCTGGCCGTGTTCCTAGAAGGCACGCTTGGAGGTTTGCCGGCAGCTGGTCTTTCAACGTCTGCCCGGGTGCATCCTTATGTGCCCTCATGCTGCTGGCTCCCAGGTAACGTCGCTGCTGGGAAGCGGCGCCGGAGCCCACCGCCCGTCTGGCACCAGCCCAGAGCATCCCCTGGGGCGGCGGGTACCACAGGCAGTGCTCAGCACGCTGCTGCAGCTCAGCTGCTTGCTTTACGCGGGGAGGACCGCATCAGTCAGAACCCTTGCTTCCCCACTGCCAGCTAAGAAGAGCTGGTTTGCATCTGCAGCATTCCCCGAGAGAAATATTTTTTTCTCATTTCTACAGAAGTTTATTTAACAGGCCAATTAGCCTCCTGCTAATCACCTCTCACTCTGGCTAACAGACAGTCTAGCAATGTAGACAAAAGTATACAAAGGCATTCTGGTGATTCTGCTCCTCTTAACTCTTCCAGCTGTGCCCAACTCTTCCGTCTCAGAAACGTTTTCGGTTTGCCTTCACCGTACACAGAAGAATGTGTTGCTATTTTACATTTTTAATGCATGTTGACGAGTCAAGCTTCACATGGCTCCAGCAGAAGAAACACCACCACTTGGAAAGTGTGTTCGCTGGACTGAACACAAAACGAGACGTAGCCAGTTTCCACGTGAGCATTCTGGACACTGTATCAGAGGATTCCGTCCGTGCATACTGATTGTCAGTGATAACCCGAGAGTTCAGTTTAAAAAGAAAATTACTATTTTGGACCTTTCAAAATATCTGGGAAGTGTTTTGATAAACTATTTTATTTTTTATGCCATTATCACTATTATATTTCTTACTAGCCTCTTTGAATTTCTAACTACTTACTGTTCAGTTTTCTTATCCGGGGTTCACAGTTTTCTAATTTCTTGACTCACATTCAGTCAAAGTTTACAACGACAAAAACTTGATAATCCCATGCTGCAGTTATAAAATTGGTTAAATATATTAGGAATGTTTTTACAGGAGAAAATTATATGGCTCTGAAGAAAATTTTACGAGCAAAGATATTTAGACAAGTGCTACATCAGAAGTAGCACCATATGTTCCCATACTTCATCATGAAAGACAAAATGCCTGTAAAATGAAAAGCAATGATTTTTTTCCAAAAGGTACTGCCCTGAGAACTTAAAAATACGCGCTTAATTCAAGTCCCAAATAATCAGACCAATCTAATTAGGAAGGAGACAATTAAAAGACTAACAGGTTGCTAAATCACGCTCGGGCCACACAAGCTGGTGTTTGCTCTAGTTCGTAAGTAAGATTAAAATAGTAACAGTACCAAGGTGTCTCTAATCTGTGCACAGGTTCGAAATGCCGAACTGCACTCAGACCGCATTTCATCATAAGAAGTGCCATTAAAACCTCCCTACTTGGCCTGGCAAGAAGCTGCTGGAATTGCAGGAAGGTTCTGCTACAACCAGAAGCGTTACCGTAGTCCTGTCACCACGTATCACCGACTGGAAACGTGTAGGCTGTCACTTCGGAACATCAGAGCCCGATTCCCCACCGAGAGTACGCTACTGTTGAAGCTTTAAAATCCTGCACTGAATTTTGGTGGGTGCCATTCGTAAACATTTTTAGAAATGGCTCTGCTACGGTTACTTAATACAGGAAACCTCCATCTTTTGGCAGAGAGTGAGAACGTTTGCCCAGTCTTCCCTCAGACACAGCCACTGCTTCACAGGACTTCAGGCGAACATTTCAGGCTGCAGTATTGACAGACAGCAGCAGCAGCCACCGACCTGCTGGAAAGGACTCTACCGGCATTCAGCCACAAAAATTCAAAATACTCTAGTTCCCAAAGCTCCCGCCTCCCGCTTCGGCCCAGTCACCCAGACGTCCAGGCTGAGACTTGCCGTGCCGATTTCCAGCTGCTAAGTACCGCTTCCCCTCTTCCCTGGCTCATCACAAGGTGCCACACTATTGACTGACGTAAGGGCCAAAATCTTGCCAAAATACTGCGTTCTCATTTTTTTAAAGTGTGTAAGAGCTTTCATTTTCAAATTTTATTCTGATGAAAGATGGATACTCCTTTTTAATTGTACCAGTTAGCAACCTGAAATCCACAGCTGACATCTGACCCTGCCTCCAATTCACGTCAGCATCTTGATTCCCCAAATGAAGATAACGCGCAACTATTCCGCAGTGCTAAAACCAGGCCATAAGACACAAGACGGAAAAATACAGCCTCCCCTAGCGAAGCGGTCACAGCACTTCACGTCTGGGTTCGTTGTAAATCACTTCCGCTGTGTGCAAGGACACTTTCAAGCACCCTGTAAATGCAAAAGGTACGTTAACATCATCTAACATGCCTGCTGCACACAGACAAAAAATCCTTGAAAATAGCTTTGTTCCCCGTTGGTTGGGTTAGCATGATTCAGGAAGGAAGGAAACATTGTCTTAAAGGTTGATTTTGAAAGGAAACACATTGAAAATGTTTGTATCGAGCTAATTGTTCATAAAGGTGTTTTCTAGGCACGTGAGTCACCTCAGCCCCAGTGCTCACACCACACTCGTCGTAGAGTGATTTAAGTAAAACGCTGTTAGAAAAGGGGTATGATGCAATGGAATAACCAGGAGCTAAAACTCAGGAAACCTGGATTTAAGGTTTAGTCAGTAGCTGATTAATCCTGTCCTGTCGTTTGTTTAGCCATGGTTCTTCACACAGGAGATGACGGTCACATCACTTGGTTGGTAAACGGTTTTGAGCAGTACTGATAAAAAGGCTCTAGGTAATAACCAGGCACAAGGAACGGGTGTAAGAGTTTTCTCAGGTTAGCAGTGCATCCGTAGCTCTTCATACACACCATGGGCTCAACTTCACAAAGCCATTTTTTATGGCTTCGTGCAACCGATACCTTGGCTGCACTCCCACAGGTAAATCAATGCACGTTCCACACACCGATGCTACCTGGCCAACACTCAAGGGATCTCCGGGGCTAGAACTACCACGAGCTAATCCACCTACAGCTGCAAAGCCAAGGCTCCCCAGTCAGAGCCGCTTTATCTCCAACAGTCACACAAAACGGGCCCACAAGCCTCTGCAGGCTCAAACTCCACCGTTCGAACCTGGAGCAAGGAGAGGGCTTTCTGGTGGCTTTCCTCAGCACCCAAGTGAGCAGAAGAAACACAGCGGTGTCCTCCTCTCCTCTAGCTCCCCTGGCTGGCACCACAGTCCCCACGCCGAGGTCACAGACTTGCTTTGGACCTCTCAGAAGCTCACAGGACCCACTGACACCCAGGAGCAAGCTTACGCAACCATGAAGCACAGCGGAAGGTTTTGGCCCGACAGAATGGGCCTGAAAAGAATGGCCATACGACAACGGTAATCTCCACAAGATGCATAAATGTTATCAGTCTGACAACCAACATGTTACAGGTTTTCAGTCCTTCCCGCTGCCAGACGTTCATAAATTCAGCAAAACTTAAACATACCACAGACAAACAAGAGAGGTATCACTTAACGGAGCGGTGAAGAAACTGTCTCTCAAAGGACCTTCCCCACTGCGTTTCACCAGATGTAACGGGACACAAAAATTAGTGCTTAGCAAGCACTGCATCACAGTCACGCTGGCTAGGTGAGTAAACCAACTGGCTGCTTTATTCACCATCTAACTAGCACGACCGTTCGCACTCCTGAGGCACCTGAGCACTACGCTGATGGGTGAAAAAAAAACCAAAACAAAACAAAAACAAACCCAGACACAGCGAGGCTCAGTGTTTGGAATCAAGATGCTCCTGGTTCCCTGGGAAACAGCCTTTCCCAATAAATACAAACGTTTCCCAGCATACAAACATTATCTGGATTTTTCTCACTCTGGGCAGTGGAAATCTACTTTCATCTTCCATTACAATCCTTTCCCACAGGCTTCGAGAGCCTGTTCCTTCCTGATGTATTTCTGAGCAGCACTGCAAGACCAAATCGATTAAAATCCAACAAAGTTTTTGGGAGTATTAAAAGCACTTAATTAAAAACGTTAAAGTTGAGAGCAAGTGTCACCTGACTGCATCTTCACAGTCAACACCCCGTTTCTCCCGTAACAGGCAAAGTGAATGTCCAAAATTCTCACATTATGTTTAAGTGACATGTAGGATTGACATCTAACATCAATTAGCTGGAAAATACATCCACTAAGTGCACCTCTACCAAACACAAGGCAGACAGAGCCAAGGGTTGCTATATTTGAAGTATAGATCTTTTCATATTGGTAAAAATCAACAGATATTTTGCTCTCAAAGCAAACAGAAATTATTTCTCTTTCAAACATTCTTCACTAATCCTTCAAATAGCCATTTTCCAAACAGATATCAGAACCAACTCTGGCGATTTTGTTAGTTAAAACAAAAATAAATAAATAAAGCCACAATCAAGCAACAGAGGTGGAACAGAATATGTTGCCCAGGAAACTGACTCAGCTTCAGCGCCTGCAGTGCACAGTTCCAGGTGGCAGCTGATAAGCGCCGACTTGTCATTTAAGTACAATACACTTTGTTTAATTTGGATTGTTGTAGAGCTATCATGAAAAAGGGTCAAGCGAGTCCTTTTGTGCTACATCTCTTTTTGGACTTCCCCAAGCATCTTTTCAGTATTCCATGGGTCCGCAACCGGAGGCAATGGCAGTGGTGTGATCAACACAAGGAGTCAGCACTGTCCCACTCATTCCTCACAAAACCAGGACGATGGAGTGACTTGAGAGGATAAAACTCTGAGACCCAAGCCTCCAAGACAGTCTGATCAGTCACTTCCATGCTGTCAGGCAATCCAGTAATTCATTTTTATCAGCCTGCATACAACTTTATAATACGCTCTAAAAGGTTAAGAAATCTTTCCATTTTATTACTTTTATAGAGAAGGCAAAATATGCAAATACCAATGCCTTAATGCTGACGTTAAGGTTTCTTTTAATATGCTCAGGATGCTTTTTATCCTCCTAGTTCTCCAAAATATTTGCATATGCTATGGTTGCAAGCTGTCAAAATGGAGCATTCAGCAGTATTGACTGGAGTGCAGATCAGTATTCCGAAAACAAGGAATAAATCAAAAATTTCTCAGCACCTGTACCTGGAAGAGACACAGATTCTGGTATCTTCTGCTGTTTAGTTAAGACTGCAGAGCCTTTGGTCTTGGTGGTTGGAGAGCTGGTTAAGAAAAAAAACAATGTTGGAACGCTTTGCTTTCGTTTTTCCTTTATGGACTTAATGATACTGCAAAAAACCTAAAATTCGAGGTTTAATTTCTGGTCACAAAAAATCCTCAAACGGACAAAAGCAAGCGAGATGAATGACAATAACAGACAAACAACTTCATTCAGAGCACGGCACGAGCACGGCTATTTAAGCGTCTTGCTTCTGGCCGTGCATCCAATTTCAGTGCCGGCCAGGTACCCAACAAGGAGCGAAGCGCTCGATACTTTGAAGGATCCAAGCCAATTCTCGGCTCTACCGCACAGCATTCACACGCTTGTGCCTGATGTATTCAGCTGCCTTCAGCAAAAGGGTCTTTTTCTCTCTCATAATCAAACGGTATTTTTAGAGCCCCATCTTGATGCTACCAGTAATGTTTTCAGACCACAAAAATCGTAAGATGGATTTTTAACATCATTAAGATTCATCCACTTTAAAACAAAAATAGACTCAGAAACTAAGACGGGATGTGGGTCACCTATCAATGCTTTTCTCCGGGCTTATCTGTACTTCACATCAACGTAAGCTACATAGTGATGAATCAGCCCTGCAACCTCTGTAAAAAGCATTTCTATTTTTCCTGTGAATCCAAGTTACAAGTACGTACTCCAAAAGCCTACAGCAAGCATTGATCAAGGCAAATTTTCACAATTCACTGGAAGTTAAAGAGACGCAGTGAAAGAAATGTAGTGAGTTTTGCAGCCAAACATTTGCAGGAGGAATCTCACTGCTGATCAAACTGAGAAGTTTGATGTTACAGGCATAAAAGCTCTGGAATATTTTGGGTAACCTTGAGGAGGCACCAAAATAAAGACCTTTAGAAGACATCCAATATTGTTGCTGACCAGATGGCTCACTGGGCTCTTTCAGCTGCAACATCTGTCTTACTCTTGACAGTGCTTGAACACTACTGTGTTTGATTCGTCTACATAACCTCTTGAAGTATTACATGGACTTCTACAAACCAGTATTACAAACCTTGTAATTCCCCCCCCCGCCGCCTTGTAACGTTTCCCCCCCTCTGTAACTGACATAATATTTGTAATAACTCAGTGCAAAGTTCACTCAAATAAAAAAATAAAGCGTGGAAGAAACATGTACTTGCTGAAGTACACAGGTGCAAAACTGCTGGTTCCGTCCTTTCCACGAGAATGTCCAGAAACAGTGCAAATATGCCAGAAAGTTTCATAGCAGAACTAACAAGTTGAGCTAAAACTATTTGTTATTCCGAATCTTCACCTAACTGTTCATCTTTTAGGACAGCCTAGCTCAAGACAGCAGCTTTCCCATTCACAATCTATACATCTGCAAACATTTTCATGCTGGGTACCAAATGCTCACAGACAGATCTCAAATCACAATCTGGACTCTTTTCTGTGTTATCTTGAAGAATTAAAAGGACTTAAAAAAATTTTACAAAAACACTACATGTGCACAGACTAGAATCATTTGTGTATTTATTGTTTTAAAGACAACTTTAGTACATATCCTTCCCCCTGTATGTTATACTTGTACAGTTAATTTCCTCTGAAAGAGGTAACTGTTATTACTAGTCTGTCCCGCTGTCCAGGGCCTCTTCCAGGCTAATCCTTCCCTTTTCGCATTTTGTTCGGTGTCTTTCTGTTTTGATACTGTCTACAAATCCCATCTCAAGTGAGCAGATTTCAAAAGAAGAAATAGCTCGAAGAGGGGAAAGAGAGAAGGGTGGATTTTTCTTCTTATTTACTTAAATATGCTTTTAGATTTCTTGATCGTGGATCCCCCAAAAATTATAGAAGGTTCTTAATTCATGTATCTAAAGGAACCAAAGAACATTACTAAGACCCTTCACAGTACTTCAAGTTTGCGCTAGTGCTGAAGACCACATTATTTAAGTCCTTGTGGAATGTTACAAACCACATCTGTAGAATGGGTGTATGGAAAAATTGTATCCCCATTCAAAGGAACAATGACCAAAAGAACCATCTTACAGAAATTAGAAACTGCCAGACTGGATCAGACCAATGTAATCAGTATTTAATCCCACACACACCCCCCCATGCCCCCAACAAGACCAGGACCAGCTGCTTCAGAGAGGCAAACAAAAACTTCTGCCATTAACAGCAACGGAACAACACACCAGAGGGAAATCCACCCTCCGTTTCGCAGAATCACAGAGGGGTTTGGGTTGGAAGGGTCCTTAAAGACCATCTAGTTCTAAGCCCTGCCCTGGGCAGGGACGCCTCCCACCCATCATACCACAGGCAGTGGATAATTTGGTTTTAATCTTTTCCCAACTGTGGATGTGGTATATTAAGTGGCACTTCTTCCTGCACTAAGCAAAATTCAGTGCTCAGTTTTTCAGTCGCAGCTGATTCTCGTAACAGGGCTCACCCTTTCACTCTTCAAGAAGCACACGCAGACAAGATTTATATCAAGATCGTGACTTGAAGATAATTCTCAATGCTCTCTCAGTAACTATGTCTCTGTGTATATGACAGTAAAATCTAAGATAGGATGTGCTTCAGTTTACTAATTAAGATATGACTTACTAGCTCAGAAGCCAAGGAATTTTCACTGCCGGAGTCATTGTCTTACGTACGCAAAGCTTTATTATACCTCATTAAATACTCTGTAATTTGGAATGCCTCACCGTCCTTGGTTCCTGTTAATGTCTATGCACTTTGTGTGTGAATCGTAGTACAAAATGTTAACCCCGCACTATACTAATTGCCATGCCCGTCCCTAATTGTTAACTAATTCAGCTCCAATCCCTGCACAACCCCCAGCAGCTCTCCATCGTTAAACTTCCTAACAAAATTAAAAAATTCAAAAAACCCCTCTCGTTAACAGATAGTAGAGAAGAGGCAGGACACCCTTTGATTAACACACAATATCCCCTACAAGGCCAAAGTTCTTAAACAAGCAGCATGTACCAAGAGTTATTATAATATTCTAACTCTGCACTACAACTGCCAGAGTTCAGAGAATTTGGCAATTTAATCACGGTAATATTTCTAAAAACATATTTTACTATTGTAAAAATCATAACACTACAACTCAGAAAGCTGTGCAAAGGACTATGTTCCCTGAGGTCCTGTCCTCAGGTTAAACGTATTGTCTCCAAGCAAAGACTCAGACAAGGCTTTAACATGAGGACGCTCCATTCTGCCACTAAAAAAATTAAAATAAACATCTTCCCGCATATTTCAGGCGGACAACACTAACAACTGTGCAAGCTCCTGATGAGCTCTCGGAGGTAAAAGCAAATGTCTTGCATCTTGACCCAATCACCAAGAAAAATAAATAAGCTTTTCTATTCTCTTCAGCACATACTGAAACAAACTCCCACTCACCGCTACTCAGAAAATACATTATTTTTTAAAACATACAGTTAAATAAACAAAACAAAAAGTCAGCACGTCAGATCCATCCCAGGTGTAACACCGGTAAAGTCAGGGCGTGCACAAGCGCTGGCTCACAGGGTGTTTGTCAAGACGCCGTCAACAACGGCGCTGTGATTTATTGTTAGCCTTTCGCTTCTGGAGGTCTGCGGCAAATGTCAGTGAAGTTCCAACAATGCTCACAGCAAGAGATACGGCCACACATCTCCAGTTAATCAGCCGGCCAGCATAGCTGCTAACCTGCATTGGTGCTGGCTAAACGCTGGGACGAGAAGGGCCCTATTCCCAGGCCTGAAGGGGAGTTACCGAACGGGCTGCATCAGCGCTTCTGCCTAACGGGGGCACACCGCAGGAACCCGGGGGAACGAGCAACCAGCTCCTTGGCAGAGCCTGCACAGTCGTCACTCCCTCCCTCCCCATGAACACATACACCTCCCCATCACACACTAACGTAGACCTTGCTCTAAAAGATACGTGGTACGCTGGTGATGGTTTAAAAATAATGTATCTGCATTCCCTACTCTGATTCTCACAGCGAAAGCGTCATTGCTTCCATCAAAGGAAGACTGAATTAGCATCAAGTCCTTCCTGCAAAACCAAGTCGTCTGTGTAGCAGGATATGCAACCTACAGGAAAAAGGAAAAAGAATAAAACTTGAGAGCAGTGCCTTCAGAGAAGGTGCCGTGTATCGCAGGTGGCTGCGCTGTACTCACAGCCCCGCAATGAGAGGGGTTGCTCAGCCAAGTCCTCCCCACACCTCCCGCCACCACGTGCAGTGCCACCGTCGACCCGCCACCACACAGGAGAGGAGCAGCCCCCGTGGCCGGCACTGGACCTGTCAGTGACCAGAGGGCTGGGAGACCCATCTAGCTGTTGAAACTAGCCAAGTTTCTTACAAGGAGAGGCATCAGCCTTCCCATTAACATACCAGTAGTTTTGTTGGGAGGATGATCCACCTCATACTAAACCATTCAAAGCAAAACTTGTTTTGTCAGTGAAGTTAAGGATACATAAGCATAAACTTGTCCCAAAAGCCCTACGAATCATGAGTTTCTAGTAGGTTCGTTGTTTTGATATTGCAAGCCACATTTTCAGCTTGATAAATTACTCCACAAAAAAATGAGTTTGGTAATAAATACAGCATGCTCTAATCACATACATATTCGGGTATCACACCACAGTTCTTTTACAGAATAATAGCTAAGACTAATTTACAAGTCTGACATAAAACCTACGGCATTGAATCAAAAGATTCCCACCGACAAAGTTTCAGAGCTCTACACTTAAAATAATAAACTTCTGAAATAAACAGCAGATTACTTCATACTGGCAAGCGTCGGGATTCTATCAGTCCTGCAGCCTTTGTTTAGGCAGCAGGTGACTCCAGGAGTAAGTCAGGCTGTATCGGGCTCCCAAAGCAGAGGTACAGCGGCGGCTGCCAGCAGGAAAGCTCGAGTCACACACACAGCACTGCACGCTGCTACTCAGGAGAGGCAAACCATTGCCAATTCGGCTTTCAGAAACACAACACACAAGGAAACCTCCGTCGAAACATGACTTCACCCCACTATTTGGCCAGCAGGATGGGAGCTGTTTCCACAGAGAGGGTATCAGTTAACTCAGCAACATTAGGACGAGGTTTTTCTCCCTGAAAAACAGATACTGCAGTTTCCTCTTTTTACTCAGTGTTTTCTGATTCTATTTTCCTTGTAAGAAGCACATCTACAGCGGAAACTGATGAAAGTTTAAGCTGCGCCTGCATTCAGCCTCCAAACACCTCTGCGCACGGAGAGGAGCTGCGGCAGTTGTTCTGCGAGAGCCCTCACACCTCCAGCAGCACACGCAGCGCTACTACCGCCACTTCTGCTCCTCAGCAACAGCCTCAGCGGAAGGCAGGAGCACGCAGGAAAGCCTTCTGGTACTTCCCTTTCACGCGAGAGTCAGAGCCCAGAGTAAAACAAAGGACTTCTTAAAATAGAAAGTTTACAATAAATTGCTTAGAAAAAAAAAACCACCCCGGACTGCAAACGCTGAACGCACATTAATTTGTAAGGAGCCACTTACACCCCACATATTTGTGTCAGATTTAAACTGTCAAGTATTATTCTAGGTTGCATAAGTGTCCTCTTTAAAATGTTTTTACCACAGGTATTTTCTCTTCTAATTGCAGCAATCTTTCTATCCCAAATACCCCTGTGCTCATTACCCAGAACATTTGGGTGTGATCCCAGCAAAAGATTGTTACCGTGTTTTATTTGGTTAGAGCCTTTAAAATGAAATACATATTATTTTCAATTAACAAACATCAAGCCAAGTTTAGCTCTTACATCCCATTTGCTGTCACTCCGCAGGTCAAGGACACCCATTTCAGAAAAAAAAATGTAGGAGAACCCCGAAGTAATTTATATTTCTTTTAAGCTTTGTAAATCTTACAAATGAAAGCTGACATGTCATAGGAGAAAAAATACCACGATCAAGCCTTTGAGCATAGAAAATGATAAGAATTATGAAAGGAAATGTTATCACCTCATCCTTAATTCCTCCAGCTGTGCCTGTGGACCAAAGACAGCGTCAGACTGAAGCAACTTCCCGCATACCTCATGACAGCTTAAAATATGCATGAAGCCCAGATGATTAATGCATATACCACATCCTGCAAAGCAGACTACAGCTACACATCCCATTTCCAATACCACCGTAATATCATATTGCAACCGCTTTAACTTTAGCTGAAGAGTTTGTCAGAATCTTACTCCGCTCCCCAGGTCTTTCCATACAGCAGAGTTCAGCTCTAGATAACTGTACCCTCCCCAGTACTTCGGTTGCTCCCCCCGGGAGCACGCGAGTGCTGGCAAGACCAGAACCGGGGGCAACTGGGAGCAGATAGCAGCGTATGGAAGCTCCCGTTTCAACAGGGACGGCTAGGCCGTTCCCAAACACGCTTTCCATCGGGAACAGCAAGTTCAGGTAGACGGCACAGCACACCTTAGAATGAGGTCTGACATGCAGAGGAACACCTTCTCCTCTCGGACACGATTCAGAGTCCAGTTAAGACCAGGGAAGATGGGGCAGGCCAGTACTGAGTCCGGTAAGTTCTGCTTACACAGTTAAAATATAGTATTTTATTCCTCTATTTACAGAGGAGTCACAAGATGTTAGTTTTTGCTATTCAGCACTTAGGATGAAAAACCCTTCACTCTTGCTGCCCAAATGACAGTGCACAAGTACTGCAACAAACCAGAAGTGCCCTGCAAAATAATCACGCAGATGTGCAATCAAACACCGACTGGCCAGATATACTCCAAAGGTTGGATCAAACTAAGTTCCACCAACATGGTGAACTTACTACGTGAGTTTGGGATAAGAACCAAAAATAGCATCCTTTGATTTTGCTCAGAGTTTAGGGCCAGGTTTCCACGTCACTTTAACTCATGTTTTCAGTTTCCCTGTTCCTTACGACAGAGGCAAAAGATGGGGATTTTCCTTACCGCTAAACGATTGGCAGGCTCCCGTGTACAGGTATACATGTAACAGGCAAATTAAGATTTACACATTACTTTCACAACAACAACGAATGATAATGGTCAGCACTTCTACCACTGCCATATTAACTGTTCTTGTTACAGCAGCTGCCAAAAGCAAAACACAGAACCCCAAAATGATTCAGCCTTGCTGTGAAGACCAAGGATCTTCCTGAAGTTTAAGGCCTCCTACACAGTGCAAAGCTGTCGAGAGTTTTGCCACTGACCAAGGTCAGACAGATGTCAGAGTTAGACCTCACGCTTGCAAGAAGTTATATTAATATGAAAGAAGAGAGGTTTGACAACTTACTGGTGAGAGAAGTCCTCTGCAAAAATGATTATACAAAGTGTAGGACAGGCAGAGCTCTGATTAAAGTCAATAAACAGGCTCCCGAACCACCAGCTGCCCTCTCCAGCACCTCATGGCCCGAGTCCAAACTGTAGATAGTTGAAATACTCAGCACAAAGGACGCCGGTCAGCTCAGGTTCAACGTAACAACTGCTTTCCCCGCACTGGTAATAATATAGCAGAGTTCTTATAAGACTGTTTGGACCTAAAAAAAACCATACCAGAAAGCCCACCACGTAGACAGTAGGAAACAAACGTATCTTCGTCTGTGCGTGAGTTTTAAAAACGTATACTTGAAACCTTAGATCACCTTTCTAGATAACCAGTGACTGGACTGCTGATCATCCCGAGTGGAAGTAAGAAGCCACTTTTAGGAAGCCTGGTACCATACTTCACGCTACCTACAGCCAGGTCAATTTTAAACAAAAAGAACTGAATGGAGAAAGAAAAATGGTATTTAACAGAAGTTTTGTAAGACCAACTTTTACAACTTATGTATTACACATCTTCACACAGTTGCCATTCACTCATCTTATGAATCATTTTAAAATCATCAAAAAGAGAAGTCTCTACACTTACCACTTCAGGGTTTGTCAGCCCTGTCAAGTATATGCGTTTCACTGCAAGTAATCTGGATTTACCCCTACAGAGCAGGTTATCTTATCTGAAGGCGTTCTGTAAGTTAATCACGACAGGGAAATGGAGCAATGTGAGAGCGCGACGTGATAAGTGATGAGGACGGCACTGCGCACTGAGCTCACTGGCTCCTCCAACAACAAGCGGGCAGTTCCACCGATGTCAACACAACTTCTCACAGCTGCTCACAAAACGGAAATACATGAACTGCATCCAAGACAATTTATTAAGGCAAAATCATCGCTTTCCGCAGAGCCTGACTTCAAATCTAAGAGTAAAGGTCTGAGAAATGGGTTTTCGACTATGACACTAATTCCCTTCACGAAAACGTCTCAAAGCACGTAGAAGAAATTAAATGGAGCAGGCTATAGAAATTCTGCTAAGTTATTTCTACAGCACAGTAGGATGTTTGAACCTTGTTTTTAATCATTTCATTTACTGTATTCCATTTATTTCAATATGGTTGTAACCACGTGTCTTTCAAAATAACAAGATACTTAAATTGTGACTATCTTTAGAAAAGTAATTAATTTCCATCAGTAAGGATACACAGCTCTTAAGAGCTAGGCATGTTTATTGGGTATCTTTCTAAAATGCAGCAACAACAGCACAAAAAACCACCCTAAGATCTTCCTTAACTTTTAACGTGTTATAATTAAACATGTGCAAACTCAAGGCTTTGAAAAGCATTGGGAGCCATCAAAGTCATTTATATCGAGCCTTGCTGTTCATCACGGAAAAGGATATAAGAAGCCTTCCATCAATAAACAGGAAATGTTAAAATCTTTAGAGCTACAGACAGGGTAGGTTAGGAAAGCGGAAATGAAATTGGAGACGTTCACCTCCATTCTGCTGACTCGAATACAGGCAGGACAAGAAACACACGCAATTCTTCTGATGTAAACACCAATCTACCTAGGGGACAAACAGTTTACACCTACCAACCCCAGAGCAGGATCAAGGCCAAGAGCCGCTTCTCGATACCTTACACCAGCACTCAAGATGCACTGTTCTCATCGACCCAACGCTTGCTGGCTGGACAAACAGGCATACTTCGATTAACTCAACTGCTGAAGGAATAATGCTGACGCCAGACTTGTTACCTTCCATTTCACATAAAACATTATTCCTTTTCCAGAAATAGTTGGAATAGCACTGAAACTACCTTAGTAATTTTCAAAGTGAGTTTTCGCTAAATGTATTGACCCACCATTCATTCCGTTGTATATACTTCTGTGGTGAGGTGACAGGTCATCTGTTACTTGTCTCCTGAGGGTACCTTCTCTGCTGCCCCCACTGAGATGTTTGAGGTGCTCCGGGCTCCCTCCATAGTGTTGTTTGAGATGCTCAGGGCTCGTACCCCTCACTTTGTGGAGATGTTCCGTGCTTCCGCTCGGCGTGTGCTTTTGAAGGTGATCTGGGCTGCCACTGCTGTGCTTTTGATGCTCAGGGCTGCTGCCGGGCCTCTGCTTTTGAAAGTGTTCAGGGCTACTACTCAGAACATGCTTTGGAAGAGTTTCTGGGCTGCTGCTGCTGTGCTTTTGTTGTTCAGGTGCTTTGGCAATGCTTTTGTGATGTTCCGGACTCGGTCCTTTCAGGTGATGATCAGGACTGCCAGAACTCCTAGGCTTCTGGAGGTGCTCTGGGCTGACACTCCTGTGCTTCTGATGCTCAGGGCTGCCTTCACCCCGAGACTTTTGAAGGTGTTCTGGACTAGTACTTGGGTGATGTTTATGGTGGTCTGGACTGTCTGTACTCCCTGTGCTGGAAGTACTGCTCCCGTCACCGACGTCTCGGACGTAAGTACTCGCCGCGGTTAACTGGCACAGGCTGATCTGGCTGTCGATAGAGCTCCGGCTGCCTGCTCCACCACTTTTCTCCTCATCCAGCAACACGCACAATTCTTTCAGCTCCAGGTTTTCTTTAACCACTTCTTCCTGCCTCACTTCCAGTTCTTTCAGCTTCTGTAAGTATAAGGCAACCTCTTTGTGCATAACACTAGCGCTGTACCTGCCCAGTCTCTGCCACTCGCGGGACACTTTCTTGCCTTTCTGCCTGTCATCATCCAGAAAGCAGCAAAGGTCTCTCAGTTCTTGGTTATCTTCTTGCAGCTTCTGGTTGATATCCTTCAAAAGAAAGACAATCATGACAGAGAAGTTTCTAGAAGAATTAACATTGTACTATTACCGTTGTACAAGCCGGTGAATAGCACTGCCAGCAGCCCAGCGTCTGACGCTCGAGTGAGGCACAAATAATTGTGTGTGCAAATCTGGCACATTATAAAAGCACCACGCTTCAAACAAACAAGGCTGCTGCCCAGCAAAAAGTAACTACAATGTCAAGCTAATCTTGAAGGGTTCAAAGACTAACTTCTGATACAGCATAAAAGTTTCAGGTGCTTAATTAATTTTCATGCTAAGTATCAGAATAATTTAGCTCCCAAACTGGGCAAAGATCATAAGCTCTCTCGTGATGACCTCACTCCCCTGAGAAATATTCACCTGAGAGTCACTGCTGAAAAAAACTGCAAGGTACATCCGTAATCTCACTTAAATAATTAACATTTATACTCTCTATTCCCTAAAGCATATTCACATATAAAGATGAACTTTTTAGAGATCTAAAATATTCAGGTTTTGTTTGATTTTGTTTCAGATTTGCATAAAAGAATCTTGTCAGTCATCACTTAATCAGAATTGCTTCAACCACTCTGAAATGAAATAAATCTGCTTTAATAGATTGTTCACTCCTAACAAAATGAAGTACGTGATTCCATACCCTTCTTTAAGTGAGGAACAGGCTGAAGCAAAATGGTTCAAGCTATTCCTATAGCAGGATAATGTGCCAAAGAAAACACTTTCAGTATTTCATCCTCCTAGTTTTACTGAACTGGCTTGTGACCACATTTATCTTTCTCCCATCTAAATATTCATCCCTTCTTATGTATGACTATAGAAGGAGAGATTACCCTTAATTCTTAAAAATTTAGCTTTATGAAAAGGCCATTTTAGCACTGTTTCTTAAGAAAAGGAAGCTTTTGTAACTCCACTGGATTTGTGTGCATGCGTGCTTTTGATCTTTGTCTCAAAATAACTTTGAGCTTGACCAGTTTCAACCCTTATCTGACAAAGGATAAATCTCAATGAGGCCACAAGGTATCCTTAAAAAATCTGTGCTGGTGAGAGATATTCAACATGACCCCGTGGTGGAATAAAGAAGTTGCGGAGGGGCCCAGTTCATCAATCAGAAGCAGCAGGCACCCATCCATCAAAGCCAGGCGCGGCTGCTCATTGCTACTCATGGACCAGTTATTTCCCACAGGACAAAGGAGGTACACGTCCGGACACAGCGCAGGGCTCAAAACATCCTTCTCCCAAATTCCTTTTACAAGTCCTAGCCAGGGCATCTGAACAAAAGGCGGAAGTTAAACATCGCTTAAGGAGTTCAATACTGAGAGAGGGATTTGTCACTCCTTCCTACGCATCTTGGTGTGTTTTGTTACTTATCTGGAAGACGCATAAATCCACATGATGTCACACCACCTTTGCACATAACTGGGGGAAAGAGGCTATTGTTGTAACTTAACTTACATTGAAAATGTTGTAATTTAACTTATGATTTAGATGCAAGCTTTATTTTTAATAATGTACTACCATCAGTGGGTCTTATTTATGCCCAAGGCGCCGTATATTGTCAAAAAAGAGGGAGGGGACACACACACTCAAACACTTGGGAGACAGGAATGGTCTTCCCCCACATGCTATTTATTCTATGCCACGCTATTATCAAGACACTTTCACAATAATTGAGCTGTTTAATGCTATTCTACAAGTCAAGAATGCTCTTCTAATGCACTCTCACATAACAATTCAAAAGCCCACACTGCATCTGCCTTTCCTCTCCTTCCCTCCAGCATTACCTCACTGAAGGAATTTCCTAAAAAAAAAAATGTCCTTTCCCAAAGGCACAAGACAGAAAGTGTTTTGTATTTATGCCTACTTTAAAGATAACTTGCTAGGGCTATAATACGTGCGTACAGGCTACATCAGTGTAAGTATCTGTAAGCAGTCCCGCTATCTTCCCAGTCCTCGGAACTGGGAACATTAAGGACTTTGCTTCTCATCCAACAAAGGAGTTAAATTAAGAAGGGCTAAGTCATTATGGACTTGATCTGCCTCTTCCTGTAGCCTGCAGAAGTATACAATTGAAAATGGTTTGATCAGAGACGCATTATCAGATGTCTTTTTCAGACAATAAACTAGGGATTGGATCTGATCATCCCAAAACTGAGTCCAAGGGTCTGCCACCGCCAGCCGTACACTGCACCGCCTCCTGGAATAGCCAGCTCTCTCCAGCAGCCGACCAGACTGTCTGAGAGATGAGCAAGTCATCTTAAAATAGTGACGGAAAACGGCATAAGCTACACAGCACCTTTTGAATGTCTACAGCTGTGCACGCTATTCTCTCACGGGCACTTCAGACAGGATCATTTAACCTCACTAAAAACCAATTAAGTCTAACGCTAAAGTGACGAGACTTCAGCGCTTTCATCAACCCAGCGCGTACTGGGGCAGAGCCTACAGCAGCTGTGCTGCACAGCCTGCTGAAGAGC
Organism: Rynchops niger; assembly: GCA_013400035.1. NCBI lineage: Eukaryota > Metazoa > Chordata > Aves > Charadriiformes > Laridae > Rynchops > Rynchops niger. The sequence continues at coordinate 244,441 of VXBH01007697.1, read as the reverse complement.
TGCTCATCTCTCAACGGGACACTCGATGTTTAAGCGGGATCAAACGCTATTCCCTCCAGCCCTGATCGCTTTTCACGCCATTCTCGGGAAGGGCTCCTCCGGACCGCACACCTGACGGGTAGCTCCCGGCGGGGCGGGCGCGGAGACCCGGCAGACACGTCGTGGTCCCACCCTGCCCACCCCGCTACCTTCAGGCCGCGGATCTCGCCGAGGTGGAGCTGGAGGCGGCGGTTCACCTCGCGGATGAGGTTGCTGTGGTCCAGCATCGCGCTCATCTTCTCGGCCTCGGCGCGGCGGAGGCTGCGGATCAGCTCCTCCTTGCTCCACTTGAGCAGCTCCTCGTCCGACACCTTGGACAAGTCCTCGGCCGGCGCCGCCCCGGCACTTTCCGCCGCCGCTTTCGACATGGTGGCGGCCCGGCAGCCCGGGGGGACCGCGCCGCCGAGGGGCTGCAGCCCTCCCGGGGCCGCCCCACCGCCGCGGGAGGAGACGGGCAAGCCCGGGGCCCGCGGCAGCTCCTGCGGGAGGGCGGAGGTGCCCCCGGCTCCAGCGCTGGCGGCGGCCGGGGTCTCCGAGAGAAACCGCTCCCGGCCCCGGGCAGCGGATCCTAGAATCGCGGAGGAAGAGGAGGAGGAGAGGGCGTGGAGGAAGCCGAGCCGCGGTCTGGGGAGCGGAGTTCCCCCGGCGGGAAGGAAAAAGGGAAAATAAGGGCGGGGGACAAGGGGAGCCCCGACGCGCCCGGCTCTTTCAACAGGTCAGCGGTGCCGGCGAGCGCCCGCGCCCCGGCGCTGCCATCGGAGGCTCCNCCCGCGGCAGCCCGGTCCCCCGCCACCGCACCCGGCCCTACTGAACGGGGCTCATCTCCGCTCTCACTCCGAACCTCCTCCTTGAACCACCAGCTGGCACCGGGTCTCAGGCAGAGGTCTCCTGTTCGCCTCCCCGCCGCGCTACACCCGCCACCTTCACCGTGCCAAAGCATCCTGCACGTTTTCCCTTCCCGAGCGCCACTCCGAGATGTTCCTTCAGCTGATCCATCGTGTCCCTCCACCCAGCGACATGCCAGACCCGCTGGTTCCTCCCAGCGGTACCGCAGGACAGCCCAGAAGGGCAGCCCCAGACGCCCCCACTGGCTTCCTCCCGTAAGGGTCGCTTGCCCAGGACTCGGCCCTTGGGCTGCCGGGTAGGCACAGGCTGCTCCTGGGGGCACAGGCAAATCACACCCCAAGCCCCCCCCAGAAGCAGCACCCACACCGCGGAGCCAAGCCCAGTTTCAACAAAGCACGGAGCTTTGCCATCCTGAAATCCCATTTCCTGATCAGGTCCAAGTATCAGCTGACAATTTTATTTTCGCTGAAAACTCTCCTATCGCTCTCTTAAATCCTCTGAAATTTTTTCCACTGTAAAGAACAAAGCTTTAGATAAAAGCATCTGACCAGCCACAGAAAAAATACAGTAAAAGGCCATGAGAAGGAGCTGTCATCTTTTATGCCCGAATATATTCCATTTTAATGCAGATAAAAAGAACAGCTTGGGGAAAAGGCAGTAATAAATAGAGGCTTTTCTTACTCTCGTAATTCAGCGGTGTATTAGTTGAAAGGTCATATGATGTTAGAGTTTTAAAAGTCCAAACATGTTTCTTTCCATGAAATAAACAGTTGACTGAAAAGTGTCTAAGATGTTTAATGGAAGAGAGGGGAAGACTGTCCACCTGCCCCAGCTCGACAGTAATGGCATTTCTCAGCGGCAGCGTCTCGCAGATTTTGGTCACGGGGTGCCATGGCAAGCACAGATCCAAAGGGAACAGCTTCAGGAACACCACATTCTCCACCAATATGAAACGTCTGCGCACCTGTGCCTTCAGGAGGCATGGCTTTAGCGTACAGACACATGCCAAAGGAGAATTGGTAAAGTACGGCCGCTGGAAACAGTTTAACAAAGTCAAACTTCAAAAGTTTGGGACAGCCGTAGCTCTAATAATATCTAATGCAAAAATGTATCAAGTGAAACTAATCTGGAAGGCTTCTATAAGGGAGAGGATCTAATTTCACATTCACTCGCGCTTGTGTAACAAGATCAAACGCAGAGTGGGAAGTGCAACATAATTATTCCCATCTCCTGGCAATTTTAAAACTTTACTTTCAGATAGTCCACCTTACTGCTCAGATGCCGAGTCCGTCCCTGTGCCTGGGCTGTTGTCAGTGGTGACGACAACTGCCCTGGGATGAGCGATTTATTGCAGACGTGACGCTGACCTTTTGCAGCAGCGGCTTGCTGCCCTGCGTCACCCCGTCGGGCTGGCGCCGAGGGGCTAGGCAAACGCGCTGGTGTCGCTGCAGCCTCTCCCCGGTGGCAGGGGGCACAGCACTCCCCTTCCTTTCAATTCCTTCACACTGCATACCAAACGCTAGCAGCAGTGTCGCCCTGTATCCCATTAAATCCCCACAGCTGGCCGTGGCTTGCCAACGGGGCAGCATTTTCACCGCTGCGGCCCACTCGCCCCTGGATATACCGATACGCAGCCACTGCTGCTGGCAAATTCTCTTGCGAGTTGTCGAGGGCTAACGCTGGCTTTTCATTGCTGCCTGCAGACCATCTACTGCCTTAAGTCTCTGATTGCTGGGCAGAGTCTCTAAGCATCATTATAAACAACAATAATTATACGATGATTTTAAACACACCTATGGACATCTCTAATGAGGCCCTAAAGCCGTTCGATAGCTGTCTGCCAAGAATGTGTCATAGCAAATGAACACTTTCATAGCCGTCATTTTACACAAAGATGGCTAAACTGGTTTTGTTCAGACTTTCCAAAAATACTTTTGAGAAGAGTTCAGTCTTGAAAAATGTCATTCCCAAATTGGAAGGAAGTGGAAAGAGCTTTAAAAACGAAAAGTTCAAGTAATTTTAGCTGTAGTTGCTCCTAGATGTTCTACCCATCGTTCATGTGTCTGTAGCTGACGCCCGACAGCATCACCCACACCGGCTGCTCTAATCCTGGCCCGGCGGCTCTCCGCTGGCTTATCACCCATCCCTAGGCAGAGCTCCATACCTCCCCATTGCTAACAAGAGGAGATGGCTCCCCCTCCTCACCCTCCCGTCCTGTCCTTCCTAAAGCGCCTCTATCCATCCACGGCAGCACCCCAAGTCACGTGGACTCTCCCACCGTGCCTCCATGATCCCAAGGAGACCACAGCCCTGCAACTCCAAACAGACCTCTAATTGCTCCTGTTTGTTCCCCATGCTGCCTGCCTTAGCGTGCAGCATTCAAAGAGGCACCCAGTTGTGCTGATTTCCCAGGAAAAGCAGCAGCGCTTCCCCCGCAATGGTGTCCTCTTGGCACCTCCTCATTTAGGTGGGCACCCTTCAGTCCTACGTGTAATTTCTGATGACCCTCATCCACATCACCCCACATCCCTTGCTTACCAATCTGGTCCACTCTTTCCTCCCTTGTCTGTTTGTCATCAGCTCTCTCCTATCCATTCCTAGGTCAAAGTTCTCCTCACCCGGTTTGCCAGCATGTTGGCAAAAATGCTTTTTCCTGATTTGGACAGGTGGATGACCTGACATTCAAAGACAGTCCCATGGTCACAAAAGCCAAATCCCTGTTGTCAACACCAGCTGTGGAAGCTCTCATTGACCACAGGATCCATCCGCTCCTCCTCAAGCCCTTTCGCCATTGTAGGAGTCTTCGTTCTCCAACCTGACAAGCACGGGCCCTTGCTGTCCCTCCTTTGTTCACTTTACCAGTATAATGCAGATTAATGCATGCACACAAGAATATTTTACAACATAATGTAGAACAACTTTTCCTAACGGAGTCTGATACGGTGTTCATAGAGTGTTAGCGCATATAAAAACTAATAGACTAGGCAGTCTATTTAATGTTTTCCTCTTCATTGCACACCCACTCCCATCACACAAGGGATATTACGGATAACGCCATCTAGCTAAAGCCGTCCAGAAACAGAATTCATTACAGACACCTTCCGTCGTTTACAGATGGAGTCCTTGTCTTTTGCTCCTGACTTTACAAGAGAGTAAACAGCCAACATTGAACAGACCCAAACTGCATCATGTTCACAACCCAACGTGAACGATACTCACACTCTCTGCCTTAAACCAGCATGATTTTTTTTTTATCCTTTAACGCTTAATGAATCTGTAACAGGTATAGATACACCAGCACACTTTTCAGCTTTCAACGAGATTAAAGACAGTATGTTACACAAAAGGGAAAGTGACTCAACATAGAAGTTGGTTTTTCAAACGCTTGTGCCCACGTGCCCCCTCACCATTCCCTACTTCCACAGGGTTTCTGTTGCGAGCTCCCTCCCAGGCAACGCTGGCCGCCAAGCACCGCACCACAGCGGAGCCAGGGCACCAGCTGCAGAAAGTGCAAACGGAGTGGAAACCGCAGAGACCACAGGCCCCCAGGTTAAGGCTGCCTCCACCAGGGCCCACTCTGCAATTCTTAAACCCTCTTGCCGATGTTTCAGCTTTATTGTAACCTAGATGACAAAAAATTCCACAATTATAATTTCCAGTGCAATGAGCTTGCCCTTTTTTTTTTTTTTTTTAAACTAGGCAACATGCAGTTTTCTCATCTCAGAAGAATTTTGGGGAGAGAAAAAGGTTCACATATTCCCAACTACAAGGAAATGCCAAGAAACCTAGAAAAAATGTTTTCAAATTAACAATCTAGAGTAGAGAGGGGAAAGAAGCTCAGCTTGAGTCAGTCATTGGGCTTTTTAAGATTTCTGAAGTTTCAACTTTAAGCCCTTTAATTAATTACCTATGATAAATAGCTTCTATTTATTCTGTAAGGAAAACAAAATGAAACAAATAAAACCTTTGTTTCTTCTTGAAATTGCTTAAAAGCTTATCTCCCTTTTTCAAAATTAAGAATTTTTCAAGAAACAAAGTTTGCTGTGACCTTCCTCCTACTGCCACCTCCACATTTCTCAAGATCTAGCTATCACGCAATCGTGTGGTGAGCTGGATCGGCTTTGTAAGTCAATTAAAAAACAATTTAAAAAAATTGAAATCAACCATTTAAAAGTAATGACTGATTTTCCAGTGGCTGATGGCACTGCTCTGGCTCACAGTACCTACATCAGATGCAAGGGAGGCAGAGGGAACACACAGCCCCAGGGGTGGAGGTGGAGGAAGCCTGGTGGAGGAAGCCTGCGCTGAGAGCCCACTGAACGCTCCGTGGCAGCGAGCCTTCAGGAGGCTGCGAGCCTGCAGGAGGTGCCCCAGGTGCCACCAGAGGTGCCCCAGGCACGAGGAGCAGAGCGCAATTAGCGCTTCCTGCTAACAGTTTATGTGGCAACTGTGGCTCAGTATTGACTTGGAATCTATAACAGAATGAAAAATCCTGAAAGGTCTTACAGGGGCACTTTGCTTTTTATGTCAATTGGAAAACCAATGGGAGACTTTCGTGGCCCTCCTCCAGGACAAACGCAGGATCCCCAGCTCACGCATTACTAACAGGAGATGCCAGGACAAGGTACTGCCACTCAAACTGACTCAGAAATTGCTTTTGAAGGTCTTGGCCAATCCTCCTAAACCATTTGTTAATTGCAGTGAGGTACATGGAAACGAACACGCTTTATAACTGCTGAAGGTTAAGCAAGTGGTTAGATGACTGATCCTAAGAAACGAAATGAAATATAGAAACGGGCACCTTTCCAACTCAGCAGAAAACATACCTGAAACAATAACTTAAAGGCATCCAAAGATGTTAGAATGAAATCGTTAATTATAACATTTTTATGGGGTTGGTTTTATCGTGAGGAGCTTGGCAACTTTTCTGCACAGCTAACAGTTTGCTCTGGCTGGGACCCAACACAGATGCATAACCAGAGCATCTGTGGGTTTGTTTTAATTGTACTTCTGTTCATCGTTTGGGTAACACTGGACTTCGTTTTGTGTTCATATTTGATTAGTGAGTTAATAAGGGGCCAGATGCTTCTTTCCACTATTGCTCATGAAAGTAAAGTAGATGACAGTGTGGTGGGAAGCGAGAAAAGGTGCCTGCCCTACAGAGTAATCCTTTGCTTCCCCCAACCTTGTAAAAGTGGCAGTTACCGGCACTGTATCTACAGGCGTGAAGGTGGAGATCCTCTGTCCTCCTCTAGCACACCCACATAACTGCAGTAAAGCAAAACTTTAAGCATTTACAACATACTTAATGGAATGAGATTAAGGTAGGATAAACCCTTGGGGGGAAGAAAAAAAAAAAAAAAAAAAAGAGAAAACTTTTTGAAATTAAGCAATACCATGCCAGGAAGGCAGGTACCACTGTCTGGAGGGAGGAACATGGAAAAAATCCCTTGCCCTGATGGACACCGAATACTTTACATGAGCTTTTTTTTTCCCCACTCCCCTCTTCCTTTCTATGTCTTTTTTTCAAGTTTGAGCTCTGGTATAATAAACAAAACTTGACACAAATTGACTGGAGTAGTGGGTTCCTTGATAACTGTACAAAAAAAATAATACTTGGACTTCATGTCCATTCACATCATACTAAGTATACTGCTCTGTCCCAAGAACAGTGATCCAAACCAGTTATCTAGTGCAGGGAAGAGGAAAGCCTCTATACTTTACTACCATTTCCCTGAATCTACAACATAAAATACTGTATTTTCAAGCTAAAAGCTTCTTTTTTAATCTGTCTTTTCAGTGGCATTATTGTAACTTGTTCATAAACCCTTTCTGTGAAAAAGGGATTATTCATTGTATTTGTATATGCTTAAATAAAATTAATCTACAAGAATATATGTGACAGATCTCCAATGGTTTGTAACACAGTAGTTTTCATTTAGAATCATCTTCACTTGTCCCGAGACGCTTAAGTTGGCCAGCCACCCACCAATTCTGGCTGCTGCATGGCTACATGAAGGATTTTTATAGCCATCTCCTCCCTTGGTAGGATAGTATTTTGTGGTTTCAACGAGTCTCCCCAGTATTCAGTTGTTCTCAGCAATAAGGTGGGCTTTTGTGAAATCATGGGTTATTTATCCATCACTTTCCCCTTTGCCAGAGGACACTGGCGCTCTCTCGCTAAAGGTGATTTCTCCCTAAATCCTGCTGCTTCACAGTCACAGCGTACACAGTGGAGCTCGGCAGGACACAATTCTAGGGATCTCCAACTTATCTCAACTTCTCACTCTAAGGTGTTCACCTTAGATTCTTTTGACTATTTCCCTAAACTCACTTTAAATACTAGACTAGCTTAAAAATACAAACAAAACCATTCTTTCCAGATAAGCATCAGTTCTTGAGCACAAAATTGGAAACCAAGTAATGAAAACAAAGCATAAAACCAAGGAAGCCACACTGTCCGTATCGGTCTCACATCCTCACTGCAACTCTGAGTTCATCTACAGCACTTCCCACAGCCAGTGGCCAGACCACAGCACCTAGGTGCCATTTTTCACAGCAGGCCCTCTGCGAGGCCTTGTTTGGGTTCAAGTGCCAAGACAGCAACTCAGGAACAGTTAGTTTCCTAACAGGTGTTTTTCAGAGTTAACCTGCAATGTCACATTGCCAGCCCCAAACCCACGCTTCATCTGAGGGGTGCTTTGTTCTGTAGAGCCCTTCCTGCGAGACAGAATTCCAAGACAAAAACCCTCCAACTTCTATCTAATAAAAAGCAGCAGGAGTACCACAACCTTGCTAGCAGATGTAGCTGTGATAACATTCACTTCCTTCATACCAACTGCAGCTCTGATAATTCCTGTTACTTCTCCCCATTCTTTAGAACTGGGCTTATTTTCGTTCCTTTTTAATTAAAAAGGAAAAAAAAAAAAAACCCAACACCAAAAACACCCTTCGGTGCTTGGGCTCCTATGATGTGAAGCGCTCAGAGCTTATCTAACAGAAAGCGATACTTCCTATTGAATGCACTCCCTGTGTTGCTACAGCAGTTTAAAACTATTGCAATATTTTTTTAGAGTATATATATCACATATCTGATCAAACCCACAGTCTCCAACTCCCTGGTAATTCTTCACAGGGATCTGGTACAAGATGCTAATAATATGGATGAATAAGCCAGCATTCAGAGCCCGTTGGGCTTACTCAAAACATTGATTGGTTCTCATTTTGTCCAGTGAAAGCAACACAGAAAAGCAGATATCTTGATCTCTCTTTTTTTTTTTTTTAATTGTTATTCTCTGATGATTTTTTATGAGAAAAAACAGAAAAATTGTTGGAGAGGAAAGAAGAGTTAATGATATGTCAGTGAAATTATCACAATGTCTAATGAAGTTGCAAGCTTAAGCTGTAACTAAAGCAGTTTCATACAGTCATTGTCTTCACGTCAGTTAGAAATTGCATGAATGTAAAAGGAAAGTGCCTGCTAATAGATACACTCTTCACTTGCTCAAGCCTTACGCAGATACCACTGGCTCTAGCAATTAATTATCAGTTCTGATAACGCCATTCAGGATAGAATAAAGACTGTAGTGTGTTTAGTTACCTTGAGCATTATTTTTTTATTTGTACTGCAATAGCATTTGAGAACTCCAGTCATGGAGTACGACCCCTTTGATTTGGAGCTATAGAACCACAAAATGAGAAGACTGTCTTTAATATACTACATAATAAGACAATGCTCCTAGAATTTACAAGCTGGTTCCTGCAAAGTGCAGGGGAAGAGGTAGAACTAGTTAAGTAAGACTGTCTCATTTAATGCATAGTCATTTTTCACTGTAAACCTACACAGACATTAAAATAATGAAGGAACAAACCACACTAAAAAGTAGCACAAGTCAAACAGGAGGATTATAAGATTTGCAATGAGAAGAGAAGAAAAATGGATATTAGACGGTAAAGAAGAATTCTAGAGGAATGTATTAGTGAGAATTATGTCAAACAGTTACAAACCCAGTAATACAACCTGAAAAGATTATGAAGGCTACGATAACGAAAACAAAACAGCTACCTCAAAATGCCTGGGCAGACGATTTTTATGAAAACCTTAGAACCATTGTGCACACAAGGCATTGAGCTGTAGCAGGGGAAGTGACAGAAGCGTTTAAGTCCTCAAAGCAAGGGTGGTCCTTCTGCAAGTATGCCTCAAACTGGGCAGCCACAGCGGGGCTGAAAGCATGCTGATGGTGAAACACGCAGAGAATGGCCACCAACCCCGTGGTTGCAGGCATCTAAACTGCTTCCGTCTCGCTGCTCACCCCGTGCTCGCTCCATGTTCTGTCCCGACTCTTTGAATGTGTTTGAACTATATTGTCAATTCAGCAAAAAGTAATCAACCTAGTATTTCCCATTGTGTCATGCAGTAACATTTTGAAATTCTTTGCTGGTTTGGGTTTGCTGGAAAATGCATATACATATCAATGCATGCAATACCACACTTGGAAGAAAGGTATAGAGCAATTGGAAAGGCAGCTCACGAGGTTATTGAATGAACAGCAATCCCCGCAGGTCACTGTCCCTGGTAACTTCCATCTCCATGAAAACACTCTTTAGTTATTCTGCTGATTCCTCTCGGCAGGAAAAACCCATTAAATATTTAATTAAGCTGTGTTCAATATATTAGGTAAGTGAACTATTCTATCTAGTGCTAGCTTAACATTACACACTGTATTATAATGTTCTGCACAACAGTGTTGCAATGACATGCACATTATTGGAGATTTTGTTCTATTTGCTCATGAACAGTAGTAGCAGGGGGTTGGAACTAGAGGATCTTTCAGGTCCCTTCCAACCCAAACCATTCTGTGATTCCATGAAAAAGAACACCCAAATCAGGATTTCTACTCTAAGTGTACTCCTTTTAGCCGTTATTATTCAGTGAATTCAAGAGCAGATGCATGAACTCTGGGAAGTGCTGGTGCACTAATAAATGGGCATTGAAGTGAGGGGGTTTTTTGCTTGTTTGGGTCTTTAAGCAGGGCAGCAATTTAATTGTAGAGAAAATCCCTGTGTATGACTTGCACAGCCACAGGCATGCCAGACCACAGTGGAAATTTTAAATTGAAAGAAACAGAGGTAAAATGGAGAGGGGGCAACTTGGCGATTCTAAGACCTAAGCACAGCACAAACCATTGCTTCAGAACTGCCAGCAAAACCTTGCCAGCCTCAGCCAATTCCCAGCAATTAGGGACAACATACACCGCAACGTTTGGAACATACAGTGAGAGGAAAGGAAAGAGAATCAAATTGCTGCACATTTTGTCACAGCTCACGTATGACAGTTGCCAAGGGCAAGTGTTTCTGAAGATAAACTGACAGGCTGCAGTAACAATTGCTTCCAACGAGGAAACATTAGGCCAAAAATCCCCCCCCACACTCTTCAGGGGATGAGTATTTTCTCTGTTTGTAACAATAGATAAACAACATGCACAAAGCAAGATCACTGCATAGGGAATTCCTGCAACTGCAGCACCATGCGAAATAAAAGAAGATCTCACTCAAACTTGATTCCTTAGGCTGACATAGCAAACTTCCATCAAAGGTTAAATGAAAGATTTTAAATTCCTGATACCTGAAGATAGGGACAACTGGGTTCAGTCCTACAAAGTCTGAAGAATTGGGGAGAAGATGCCACTACATAAGACCTCAGAACTGATGAAGAGAAAGCTGTGATTAAAAAAGGGGACAAACCTTAATATCCTTTTTATCAGGAACTCAGCACTATGGAAACAGACATCTCTTCAATGTTTTAGAATGTGTCCCAAAACTCACTGGCTTCAATAGGTGACTTTCCATTATTTGCAAGGAGTGCTGGATTGGTACTCTCCTCAATTACTTACCTATTAGCTTTATTCCTGATGTCTCATTAGAAGCAGGCTGACATTTGCACAGAGAAAATGACAGAAAAGAGTAGAAGAGGGAAATAGCTAATAAAAAACTAGTTAAGAAAAAAATAAAAATCACATTGCCTACTTCTTTCGTCAACTGGAATCCTCTTACAGTCACAATAATCCAAGCAGTAATTCATTCCTTACATTGCCAAAAATGGAAAGATGATAAAGAGAACTTTGCAAGTCAGCCACATATCAGAAAATCCCAGCTGATTTAACTTTGATAAATGTCTTTTACAATAGGAGCAAATGTATTCCTTTTTCCACTGTAATGTTTTGGAGGGTTTTTTTTTTTGTGGGATTTTTAAGTGGGGGTTCTTATAAGCACTAAAATCAAAACATTCCGAAAAACTTAGAACACAGAGCCTTGTTGCGAGCAGAGAGTGGAAGACTTGCCAGCTGCCCTATTAATGTTTTGGAAATAAAAAGGGTTCTGGAACTAGACCATCTACAAGTTTGCACAAACCCAGAAAGTCCCTGATCTTGCAGGGGGGTGGAGTGAAGCAGTGTGGACCAAATTGAAAAGAATAGGTTTTCTTCCAAGAGAATTAGATGCTGATGCTTCCTTCAAAAGCAGGTTTTTTTATAAATAAATAAATAAGGCTTAATAGAAATAGTTATTTTCCATACATCCTCTGAACCACAGGCAAGAACGAAGGACAAGGTCAACAGGTTTTGTTATTACTGCAGACACAGAAAGAAAAAATTAAAAACTACAACCAGATACTGTTAAAGATACTATGGGTTTAAAGCCAACTCCCCTTCTTCAAAGGGTGACAGAAGGTGCTGGCCCCAAAGGGAAATTGAGAATCTTCTCATCTTTGTGCCATAATCTTCTTGTTTCCAGTCTTCCAGGGCCATAAATCACTGCTTAGCACTGTGACACATCCTCATGTAGAAATACCATCACCAGGCCAGGCTGAATGTGTCCTAGCCTGCTCTTAGACAAAGATAATTTTAGGGGAGAGGGAAGCCATCAGAGGCACACGTTCATGTAGGGCAAATATAAAAAGAGGTATGTATCAATCCACACAAACAAACTAGTCTTCTTACTTGTATGTACGGGCACTGCAGTTGCTCACTTCACCAAGATTCTAAGGATAGCGTTTGGCCTGAAATCACGTTCTCTAAGTTTACATCTCAATAATCCAATTAAAATGCATAAGAACTAATTAAACCCGGTGGATAGCAATAGTAACAATAGTAGATAGTAATTTATAGCATTTTCTATCTTCAATGCACCTTACAGGCATTAACTAATTAATGGATAACTTGAATTTTAAAATCGATGCATGAGCATAGCGCATGATTAGAATTAACATTTCAATGACTCTCCTTCGCCGACCACTACATTTACAAAATGCTTATTTCTTTGTACGCATGTGTAATAACTAAAAGGATTCTGTACAACTTATTACAAAATAATTCTAGAGTTTCTGAACCATCCTATATACTCAATGAGAAATCACACCTGCTCTCTTGTTCTTCTCAAAATTCTGCCTTTCCACTTGATTTCCACAGACCCCTGTTAACATAATCTCTTTTTCTTAAACTTTGCTCATGCACAGGGGATTCTATGCAGTAACTTCAATCCCACAGCAGCTGTGACACAGCAGAAACAAGGGGAAGCTCCTCAGGAAAAGCCACTGGAGCAGCCGTTACCCTGGGACAGAAGCGCTCGCATGCAGGCACAAAAGCTGGATTCTTGAAGCTCCAGGGACCAAATCCCCATCGCTTCTTCCTACATGGCAAATACTCTCACCTAACTGTTAGTGATGGCAACCTTCACTGACACACCTTAAAAATCATCACTTCTAATAGAGTACAGAGCTTGCCCTAGGCCAGGGGTGCTCTGGACCTGCCTCAGGGGCCGTTGCTTTAGCCAGAGTCTTCCGATTGCACCACAGCCGTTTAAATGGAATGCGAGCAAATCTGTGCAGGGGCCAAACGTGGAAGTCTTCCATTAGGAGGAATTGAGGCTTTCAGAAACAGCAAAACAAAGACACATTTTGGCAACTCATCTTCCCCTGCTGCCAATTTAAATCTTACAGTTTAAAATTACTTCCTTTCAACATCTGTTGTTTTCGTGGCTAACGGATTGACCTTTTTGAGAAGGGAAAACTTCTGGGTTTTTTGCAGGCCACTGATCTGCAGGGCGGTCAGACTGAGTGCCTGGATAACTCACTGTTGTTAGATTTTTCCAATAGTTTTCAAAGGATTTCAGGCACTAAACCCAAACAAAAAATAAAATTCCCGAAGCCGTAAGAGCCCATATACACTAGTTGTCATACACAGCCTACAATAAAAAAGAAGCCTCCCTCAGCCAACACGGTAAATGCATTTGCCTTTTCTCCATAACAAGAATTTGCAGCACAGGGTGTCCCTCCTGGTGCCTTCCTGTCACTGCCCTCTCCATCTGTAGAGAGTTTAGTTTGTCCTCCCGCTGCTTCACACACCTTTTTAATGAAAATTAATTCATATTGCAGCATTTTCCCTGCTGGATGTGTAGGCCGAGACTCTCTTCGCTCTGCTGTTCTCTGGCTTTCTTTATGGACAAATGTAAATTGCCCAGGTAGAGTTTCCTGTAAGAATCTCTTTTTTTTTGCTTCCATGTCCCCACATAACTGTCAGGCATTACATTTGAACTTGGAAGCATGGAGGGACAAAAGCATTTATCCAGCCTTGTTTCCCTCTTTCAATTTTCTTTCATTTACCTCTTTCAAATGACTTTTCTGCTTATGTCTTAAATCCTTAGCTGGCTGTAGAAGCCTCTGAGCAGCTGGTATCCATTCTAACTTGTCTTTTGGGTGTTAGTTACATGTTTCCAATCAATGAAATCAATAGCACACTTCTCATGCTTTCCCTGTTACATAAATAAATATAGATCTAATGCCTCCAGCACACAGGTGGAGGCATCAAAGAAGGGGGAGCGCAGTAGGGAAACCCAGTAGAGATCACTCAAGCCCTGCAGAACAAAGTTCTTACTATTAATTCAATGACCACACTTTTTTCACCTAAATTAATAAAATAGCCACAAACTTCTAGCAGGAAGGGCCAGCACTGATTTTAACCTTGCTCATTACATCATTTGTTTCTGACCAATAGGGCTGCAAATATTTGTTATTCTGCTAATAAATGTTGTCATTTTTCAAAATTGAATATTTCTTTAATTTAGAGAGAAGCTAGCTGCTGAGATCTACACAGCAATATTTCAAGCTCATTGTATTTTACTTTCAGCTGTGAAAAAAGCCTGTACAACTATGAACACAAGTTTCAATCAAAATGCAACTGATCGCTTCAGAAAAGCATTTCTGTACACGCTGTGGATGAATGAACTGGTTTTATTCAATGTCAGTGAAGTTTTCTGGACCCTGAATGGAAATTCTCGTTGGCAATATCACTAGCAGTATGGTCCTAAACCCTTGCTACTATCTGTGAGGAAGATTTTATAATAGCAATAGAGAGGCAAAGAGGCTGAAATAGGAAAAAATTCCACTTTAGAAGAGCACGCAGGTTTGTCCCATCTCAGTAGGCTTGGGAGAGTTGCACTGGAGAGGAATAATACTCTGAGCCTAAGAGGTGACTTTTAGACAAGATTCAGGCTCTGACCCAGAGCATGAGGAAATTTCCACTGCTGTTAGCACTGTACGTCATCTGGATAAATACAGGCTTTCCTAAGCCATCCCCTCCCCATTGCCTTTCAGAAGTGCTGCACTTATAAAGCAGTAAAAACCTGAAGACTGCAGGAAATGCAAAGCATTTCTCTTTTATAAAAACATTCTAAATGAAAGAGGTATCATATGGAGAAACAGTTCATAAGAAATTACAGTCTCATAGCTATCCCATTTTGCTTTTCCATTTATGATTTCCACCCACCTGCTCTCCTACCCGCACACCCCCAGCATTATTAATGCTTATGAAAGAGCATAAAGTTTTCATAATAAAGAATGGTTTTGTCCATTGTCTAGGGAATAACATAGTTCATTCAATACGTTACCTTGGAGAAAAAACCACATTTGGGTCTGCTGTAACTAGATGCTCTTTCTCAGGACAATACATTGCACCGAACTACCTGATTTTCTTCTGGATTTATAAGGGTACAAAACAGTTCTGCCTGGAGAGAGTGATTTCCATCATGGGGATGATCAGCCACAGATGATGTCAGGTGCTGTTTGTTACGTAGTGTCATCCTATAGATGCGGTACAGAACAAGGAGGTATATTTTTGATCCTCGAAGCTGATTCTGTTCTTTTGTATCTCATTAGTGAAATGCCAGATGTGCTAAGGCTCAGGTTTTTGCACCCAAAACCTACTTCAAGGTTATGCTTTGCTGACATTTATTGTTTGCTTCTGGAAAGTTCTTTATTAGCCAGAAGTTTGGTGATGTCACTAAATCATATACTTACAAAACAACTTAAATAAGCATTTGCTTATGCTAAGCTTAGGGCTAGACTACAAATCTGGGAGTCAGTTGCGGAGCCAGGGATTTTGTCTGACAGTGATTTTACCCAAATATCTACAAGCTTAATGTTAAGGAATAAACAGCAGGAGCATCTCAAGTAGGGAAGGATGTTTTGGCAGAAGAGGGGAGGGGCAGTTCTCGAGGCATCCAGTGTTCAGGCAGTTCAGTGTTGAAACCGAAGTTTCAACATGCCCATGGCAGCGCAATGACGGCCAGTGCTGAACATGGAAGCATTGCTACAGAGTGCTAGTGCCAGCCTACAAAATTTGGTGGCCACCTTCAGCATTTCCTAACAGTACTGAGCAGTCTTCAAGGGTAAACAGTCCTCTGTTAATCTAGAAGGAGCAAGGCAGGGGCAACCATAACAAAGGCTGTGGCAGAAAGAAAAGATTGCCAAACCCTGCCCCATCGGAGTGAAGGCTGCCATTCAGCCCAATTCAAGGCTGTTAACATAGCAAAACAAGCCTGTAGAATATTGCAAGCTCTTCAACAACAGGAGCTGACATGATTCCCCATAGTACCCCCAGTACTCTTCACTCCTACGTGCCTAATCTCCAATCTCCATCATGCTTTCCTAGGGGTGCCCTCTCGGAGCCTTAAACACAGGGCAACAAAGGAAATGCAGGTGGCAAGGAGCACGGGCTGAGAGCTAGGTGCCTGTCGGCTGGGATGTGGTCCCGTTGCTCCCCAAGCCTTCACACACGCCGAGCCAGGAAGGCAGCCTAAGCATTTACTGGGAGACAACAGTGACCTAGCTTGTGGGAGTCCTCAGTGCGGATTTGCCGAGGGGGGCAGGCTCCTAAATATCACCCCCCCACCCCCGACACGAAAGAAACGATGGTACAGCAGCCTCGTCTGTTCGCGAGAGGTACTGCATGAGACGAAAACCTTCGTGGATTTGTTATTTAGTGAACAATTGAAAAACCAACCAAGAAAAAAAAAACAAAAAAAACCAAAAAAAAACCAAAAAAACCACAAACAAACAAACAAAAGACCTCTGCGAAATTGAGTTATCCATTCAAATTTTCAAAAATAACTCTGAGTTAGCACTAGAATTACAGAAATCAGAAATAAAATAGCAAATACGATAGTACTGAGGACCCAAGAGCTGCATTCCTCGCTGGCTTTTACCTACTTGAGTCAAATACAGCTTAAATAAACTTCCTCTACACCGGGCTTCAATTAGAAATGCTGACCCAAACTTAGGTCCCTTCGTTTTTCCCACCCTGCGCGCCCCACGGGGGAGCGACACTCAGAGAGAAGGTGGCTAAGCCCCCAGAGCCCCCCAGAGACGTCCCCAGCACAGACCCCGAGGGACAGGGGGCCGAGGGGCGGCCTGGGCCGGGCCAGCTGTGCCCACGGCGCAAGGGCTGCCCACGTGTCGGGGGGGGCAAATCGAGGGCTACCTTCCAGCTTCGGAAAAGCCTGGTCCCACCAGAGAGGGTTCAAAGAGCGGGACTGCCAGCACCATGGACAAACTGCCGCCGCTGGGAGCCCGGCCCTGCACGGGGACGACAGCAAAGCTGCTCCCTTAGATTAAGTCACTGCTTCCATTAACTCAGCTAGGGAGAGGGGAAGACGACCGGGCATCACACCTGAGGGAGATTCTTCACAGAAAGCAGACCCTACAGCCCCATACAGCTACCATGTTCACCTGGGGGCGAAAGCTCGGCTCTCCCGTTGGGAAACTTAAAATACAAGGCGGCACAAGCGCACCTGACAGCACCGGTCAGACCACCCACATTTCAAGCTACCTTAGGCCTGCGCCAGCCGGTGCCCTCGGCCGACCAGCGCTTGGGTTCGCTCCTCTCCCAGGCCAATCTCCTCACGAGTCGCACTCGGGCACAGCCACCAGCGGGCGACAGAGGGAGGGCTCGGCGGCCCCGGGTGCCGCGCAGGAGCACAGGCCCCACACGGCCCCCGCGCCCCCTCACGGAGCAGGCGGGGCCGGGAAGGCGGGACGGCGGCGGGACGGCAGGGGGCGCCCGCACAGCGCCGTTAGCGGCCGTTGCGGCGCCGCCGCCGCGACCGCCCGGAGCCGCGCAGGGGCTGGCACCGGCACCGCCGGCAGCCTCTACACGCACCCCGGCTCCTCAGCCGCCCGGGGGTCCCCCGTCACCCCACGGGGAAAGGCCCTTCCATCGGCACCAGGGGCGCCCACCGAGCACCAGCCGCCGTTTCACAGGGTCTCCCCTTGGTAGGCCCTGTCTCACTGCATCTGTAGGCAGCGGTCGCTGACGGCGGTTTATACACCTGACAGTCTGAGGCTACGCGCAGCCTGCAGCCTAAGGCCTGCTGAAATGGTTCTTAAACGCACAGACTGCGTTATACAGTATCGTTTGAGGGAGGAAGGCACCTCAGGCACCGCTGACAGGCCCAGAACTGAGGCGAGCATCGGTAAACCCGAACAGAGCAGGGCCCTCTCTGACTCCTTGTGTCAGCTACACCATGGGTCACTGCGATTAGACTCGTTTTTCAGACAGAAATCCCTCTGAAGGGGCTCGGAAAGGGCAAGTGAATGCCTCAGGCGACCATGAGCCATGGCTGCGGCAGGGACAGGACAGAAACCCCCGCACCCGACCAGTGCTCAACCGTTGGGCCTCCGCTGCGAAAACCACCCATTCTTCCTCTCTCGCTCCCTTCCGCACACACACGTCACAAAAATCTGTCCAAATACAATCCAGTCAAAATAAAACCCAAAATCGAACACAGCGGTTTGCTTTCACTGCCCAGTGAAGTGCCATATGAAGCTTGGCGGGCAGTAACTCGCGGTCACTGCTCTCGAGATGTGCCGAAGAAAAACAGGGGTGTTTCCCAAAAGGGCCACAGTCCACCCGGCTACAGCTCATAAACCTGGAAGCAGATGATAGAATAAGCACCGAGAAAGCCAGAATTTCTGCGTGCTATATCCATCACAGCCTCCCCAAAAGCATTTGTGCCTAGAAATGCGTTTGGGAAACATCCTCCTCCCTCAATGCATCACCTTCCTTACAGGGAGGGAGGAAGAAAATACGCCCCTCAAGTGTTGCATTTTACTAAGCACAGTAGCTGGATTTCTGTAGAACTGGACAATTCACTCTACTGCGCGATAGTGCCTCACACTACCTGCACAGGGATCGCTGCCAAGGGCTGCTGGCACAGGTACCTGACGGGCTCGTTCGGGCTTGTGGGGCTGAGTAAGTTTGTTACGCTTAAAAGGAAGAACAAGCTCAAATAAAACTGCACACATCAATGTGCCCTGCCTTAATTAAAATGTACGGTCATCGCAGAGCTGACACCCAAAACACTGCTGCCACAAAGGAAGCACACAAGTCCCTCACTTAATAGTGCTTTATTTTCTGTCAAAACTTTTCAGGCAGGGTTTTGGTTTGGGCTGTGGTTTTTTGAGGGGGGCAGCGTCTCCGTTGGGCATAAGCAGCTTCACCATGTGGACCCAGGTCTCATGAATTTCTGGATGTTTCAGAAAGCACTTGGAAAGTCAAGATTGTCAAGATAATAGTCAGAAAAGATCTGTATCTTTTGGTGATCTTGTGATTTTTTTGTGATGAAGATTTTGTGAAATATCGTACAAGCATTGACCATTTGTCCTCCATTTCCCATTTCTGTAGCTGATTGCTACACTCATACAAAAGTAAAAGATTTTGTGGAGTTTGGGGAACACCAGAAAATCCCAGATCAAGCCACTAAAGTCTTCCACTTGGATTTTCCCCTGCCTGTAGAGGCTCTCCATCTGCATCAGGATACACAGGGAACAACCATTCCCATAGAACAGAACCCATTCCGTTAAAATTTTCCCCAGCACCACAGATCCCTGCCCTCTGCCCAGCAGCTGTACCGCCAACACCGGCAGTGATCTCCCCTTAACCTCCTTCCCCAGCCTACCTGGAGACACTGGGGAGTCTAGGCAGTCTTTGAATGGTGGTCATAAAGCCAAGGGAGCCTCCGTATGTGGTTAAGAGAATATATGTATATACACATAAATATCTCATACATATCTCAACGTGATCGAGACAGAAGAGCCGAGGCAGAATGTCCTAGACCCACCCCAGCAAGAGCGCAGCCGTCGCCTCTTTCGTCTTCCACCCGCTCTCCAAGAGGTCTCTCCTCAGCACTCAGGGGTTCCGCACTGAGGCACGGACATCTAGAGCGTGGACAGTTTGCGAGATTAGCCCTTTGGGCCAAGCACTGTGTTCAGGGTCAGACACACCTGTGGCACCAAGAGCACTCCAGGGAACAGGAACTGAAGAGCTCGACCAATGTTTGCTGTGGGTAAGAATTATGGGACACAGTTTTAAATTGCAATGCTACATTTACACACCAGAATGAAATATAAAAGTAACTAATTATATAGGTTTCTCTCCAGAAGGGGGAAAAAACCCCATCAGTCCTGGCTGCACTTTTCATGTTGCCAGGCCTCAAGTAATGAATGTTTGCCACGGGTGTTTCAACACTGCTGTGTCCACTAAGTGTTGGTGAATATATGATACGCACTCTCTGCTGACAGCTAACTGATTTGCGGATAGAATCAGCTTTCCAAAGGTGAGCAAAAATTATGTATACAAAGAAGCATTATTGTCACAGCAAGCATAGCTTTAAAGGAAATCAAAATTTTGCTTGGAAAATGATAGAAAAGGCATTTCAGCAAACAGCATTGTGTTGGCTCATGCTGCTTGTGAGAAGAAAGATATATTTGTATTTTTTGCCTTTGTTCTATTACTTGTGATATAGAGAATTTAGATTTAAAGTTATATTTTCTGTGTCCGCTTTTATCAACATGGTATTTTTCCAATGATCTCGTTCATTCTGGGTGCAGAAACTGTGGCATATAATGTTATGCCATTTGCAACCTATTACGGCATGTCGTTCCAACGCTTTGCAATAGAGTGCAATATAAAGCTGTTTATAAGGCAGTTACCTGTGTATATAGTTTAGCATAACTAAAAGATATTGAAAAGAAAGGCTCCCAAGTCATCATTTTTTTATTTGCTCATAAAACTATTTTGGAACTTTAATATTCAAGTGTAAATTTAAGCCAAATTAAAGTGCTGAAATGTTTACTAGGAGTTATATTTTTGGAACAAGTGACTTCAAAAGTATTAAGAAAACAAAACATAGGATGTGAAGGCATAGCTCTGCACAGAACAGCAAAATTCAAAGAGTATGGTTTAGGTAGAAAACAGTGTGTCAGGGAAAGGGAGAAAGCAATGAGTAACCCTCTTACAAAGGCGCTTCATATTGACAAATACCAGCAAACACAAGAGGCTGAGAGACACGTTCAAGTCCTTTGAACATCAGGTGAAAAATCTAAATCCAACGTACATAGACCTTTCCTTGAAAGAGGCAGGTAAAAATTGTTGAACTTGGCTAATTTCAGTGCGGGACTTGAAAGTGCTTTGCGCATTATCTGGACTGAGCAATGCTCCAGGAAAGCAAGGGTGTTATGCCCATTTTATAGAGAACGTGTATTAAGCAAATTTTTATAACAGGTTTTTGCTGTCATATTTTAAAACAACAACCATGAGGTAGAAACAATTTTGAAGCACAGCTGTCCTTAATGGGGTTTTAGGTCAGCTATGCTGATCGCTGCTGCCGGAATGCTGAACTATTAGTCTGATTCAAGACAATAATTTCCGTGTTCCCAAAATTGAGACAAGAGAGGCTAAAAGCCATCACAAAGAGTGCAAAGGCCAGGGAGCAAATTCTTCTATATTACGCGACGAATAAACGCTGTCTGCTTACTAATAACCCCGACCCAAAGGGAAGCCCCGCTTGTACCGGCCGTGCGTGCGAGCAAACCAGCAGCAGATGTGGAGGGCTCTGGCACAGAGCTGCAGCAGCAGAGGATGCTGAGGGCCCCGGGCAGCGCTCGCCTGCCCCCGGGGGAAGGCTCGCCCCAGCCCAGCTGCCCTCGGGGGGCAGTTTCCTCCGAGGTGCCCTCTGGTGGCGTTTAGCAATTCTCTGGCTTTCCACATCTTCTGCTGGTTTTCATTACTGAAAAGAGGCAGCATAGAGTGGAAAAAGCACATGTTTTCAGAGAGTAGAGAGGTCGTTTCCGACAGTTTACACAGTAGGCCATGCAAGATGGCCCAACTATTTTTCTTTTCAAAAAAAAAAAGATTCCCCTGAGCAAGCCCTGATACACAGTTCCAAACTGACTGGTAACCAGGAGTAGATGAGCGCTCCAGATCACGCTCCATGACAAAACGGTTACAATTATTTAAAACCCAATTAATTCTCTTTCTAACTTTCCCATCAAGCTGTAAAGTTCCAGTTGGTATGGCTTTTTACTTTGATTTTTAATTCCTGCTTGGAAGATTAACTGAAAATGGATTTGGCTTGAACAGCTGCACCGAACATATTTTGTTTTATTTTGTTGCCATCTCAAATAACAATACTTAGCACTCTTCATCTTCAACATTGAGTCACATCCCCTCACAACAATCTCGTGACATCACCTCCGGTAAATAAAATCCTTCTCATCACAAAGAGGTGTAGAATAGGCAAGGGACCCACAATTTGTGCGGGGTCACAGCAAGAGCCCTTGGCAGAGGCAGATGTAGAAGCCAGTGGCTCACAGGCCCCTTCTGGTCCTCACGTTACTAATCTCTGCTTCTGCAGACACAGGGGGGGGTTTCGGGGGTGGGGTTTTCTTTCTTCTTTTTTATTCCTAAGCTCAGTTCACACTGAGGTAAATCCATGGCAGCTTGTATATGCACCTTCTGCTGCCACATGCCCTGCCAGCTGCATGGCTGGATCTGCGGTTGGGAGTTCCCTTTTCCATCAGTGGCTTAAAGGTATCTTGGGCAGGGTTGTATCCCAGTGTGCCTTTGCCCTCAAGTCACGGAGGCACAGCTATCTGGAAAATCATCCTTTCCTTCAGGTGCACTCAACTCCGACAAAGCCGCGATCTCCCAAAGAGGTCGCTGCCTGTGGGGAGAGAGCGGTGCCAGGGCCAGCACTTAGTCAGTGTTGTCCACACGAGGCTAACACACGGGGCTTGTGGGCCTAAACGAGGAGCCTCCGGCCGCTCTGAACTCAGTGGAGAAAGGTATGGAGAAAGGGGGTAATTCAGAGACATTCATTTAGGTTCTGCTGACTACAGAGAGAGCCTGTGCTCCTAAATTAGACATCTAAATCAGCAGTCTGTGTGAAGCAGAAGTTGTGTGAATACGTGCCTATAAATACATATTCTCTGCAGCACCAACTCCCATAAAGTGAATTAACGTCAAACACGTAGAGCATATAGTTGTCAGGGCTTCTTTTCCTGACGAAAACTGACAAAGAAAATGTGCTATTTGTGTTCCTTGCACATCTTACTTTGCTTCCCCCCTTATTTGAGTCTTCCTAACTATCTGAAGAGATCTTTCAAAGACTAAAAGAATTGGATTGTTCCCTATAAAACTATAACGTTACCCAGGGAGCCCCTAACCAAGGCATTCCAAAGCATAAGCAAGGGAACTGCGTCTCTTAAGGCAAGACAGCTATGTGGCAACAAGATCTAGAAGGTTCTGTTGAATTCCTGCCTCTCTGTGCGGTCTAGGACCCTCGCTTCATTGGGAAGAAACGGCTTCACGACGAGGCGCAATCATTCAGCAATTAAGACACTGGCCTAGGGTAATTGCCAGCCCCATTACTCCACGGCGCAGCTTCAAACAAGTTATTTCACCTCTATTCCTGTTAGCCCTGACCTCAGGAGACACCATCAGGTGCTCCCTACATGAAGTCCTCGTGCCAGTGTTTGAGCGCGTGTGCAGATGGTCGGTCGGGTTCCCAGGAGCGGTGCCCAGGCGGGCAGCGTGGCAGCGCGAGCAGGCTCGCACCCACAGCCCTGCGCCACTCCTCCTCCCCCTGGAAAAATCCCAAGCCAGACCTCCCTTAAGCATGAACGGCAACAGCTCTGTCAAGGGCTCACACAAGCTTCTGGCCCATTTTGAAGCAGTGAAATATTTGTAATAACTCTAGCTTACGTAAAAGGAGGGGGGAGGTGTGATGGGTGGGAGATTAAAGAAATAAACCCCACAAACCAACATGGCCATTTTCATGTGCATTTGATGTTCTGGTTCTGCAATTAAAGTGTACAACTGGAACCTGTCCAATTTAGCCCTCCATCTCTGTAGTCACAGCCCCTCGGTCAGGACTGCCACAATCTGAGGCGTGCAGATCCTCATTGCCAACAATAAACTTTGGCCCTCCAAAAGAAGCCGAATTCTTCCTGCCTCGCCGGTGGGAAATTCCAGCCAGGAAGAGGGCCCTTCAACTGTGGAAGCTGGAGCCAGTGAACCCGAATGCAGAAGGGCTAATGAAACTGTCCACAACCACACCGAGAGGGGAGGTCACCCTTGCCACTCTTCTCAACAGAGATAATGTATTTCTGATATCTCAAACTAAAAGGAAAAAAAATACAAATAAAAATGCCACCATTTTCAAGCAGCAAGTATGACTCCCAAAAGGGCACCACTGTCAGCAACACACAGACCCAGCCTGCGTCTTCAGCAGCACTTTCTGGCATTTCAGTCTCCCACAGAGAGACATTTACGGCCTTTCTATCATCGCTGGGGTAGCAGGAACGCATAAAGCCACCAAGAGCATATAAAAACCCCCACAAGAATAGGAAGAGCATGTAGCTGAAAGTTTTTGAGAACCTCTTTCACTCACTATCAACTCCCAGTTGCTGGCTTTTGCTTTATTCCGGATCACCTTCATTCCTTCTGAGACTGCACTACCCATGTCACATCCAGGGACTGAAATAAACCCATCATCCATACCATGCTGTACCAAGTGTGTAAAATAATTAATATTTCCATATTTATCATCCATCTCCGCACATTCTAGCTGCAGAAGAGTAAAATATTGCACGATAAACTGTGTGATGGAAGAAGCAGGAACAAAATCTTGTACTGTTCCTCGTGGACACTCTTATGTGCAGTGAATGAAGAGGTGCAGAAGGACGAGTTTAAAACTGGTACTTCTTGTTGTGCAATAATGCTACTGAAATTAACAGAGTACCAATACTGAAAGCTGAATTGGATTCAGATTCCCACTGACATTTCAACATATGACATTTTCAATCTTCCGTTAACCACTATTACAGTTTCAGGTACTATTTCCTACCAGGACAGTGTTTTATGTAACCTTCACTTTGCAGGAGCATCACTGTTATTTCAGGTATAACGAGGTAATGAGCTGTGGAATAAAAAGGATGAAAATGGTCAAGGTAACTATCTAGATACCAAAAGACTATGCGTATTTATTACTTCAAAGCGAAAACACAGTGCAGACAGGCAGGAGAAAAGGTCCAGTAAAAGCAGTTTCAGCAAAGGAATTTAAAATTATTCACTTACTCCTTGGAAAGAATCCATAGCACTTGCATCTGGTAATACTAGCACTGTGTTAGGAAACAGCATTTAGAATTTCTGGATTAAATAGCTATCTTGTAAAAATCAGGTGGGGGCGATTAGTCCTAGTCCTCTATAACTGGAGTTAAACCCCTGCAATGATATGCAGCAAAGGGCACACGTGAGGAGGAATAAAAGGTATTGCTGATACAAAACAGAACTGTGGCTGTCATCATCTGTCCCCTCCAAGGCAAAGCCAGGACTGGCTGAGGATAGCACGGCTTCATTGCACTGGCTGCCTCGTACGCAGCGGCTGTTCACAGACAGCAGCGGCTGCTAGCCAATGGTCAAAAGTGGAAGAGCCCTTTCTTAGATACACACTTAATCTTTGCAAGTTCAGCAGTTTTGCCGTGCTCCTTCGCACTTCTTCACAATCTCTCAAAGACCCACAAAGATCCTTGTGAATTTGCTCGTGGAGATGCTGCGGGCATTCCATCCCCCGGCAGCCTGCAGCACAAAGGCCAGGGCCCACACCCCAGGCCAAGAGGAAAGCGGAAACGATGAGGAACAGAAGCACGTGCGCAGCCAGATACTCACTTTATCCACAGCTCATTGAAATGAGCAGACTTCGACGGGTTAAGACAGCCGCCTCCGCCAGTGCAAAGGAGTGATACTGGCGGGGGCCGGGGGGAAGGAGTATAAGCACAACTGTATCTGAGTGCAGATTTCAACAGGAACATTTCAGGAGGCAATGTCAGGTGCCAGCTCATACGCAAGCTTTTCACAGGTTTAAAAAAATAACCTAGCTAACACTTGATTTTGAACCGGCTGACCTGTCCCAGGGAGCAAACAAAACAGCATGGGAAGAACAGGCGAGAAGATCCACCCCAACCAGTCCAGGGCCGAGAGGAAGTTCTGTGGACGGTAATAGCAGAGACCCCCTCCCCTAACTCACGGCTGTTATTCCAAACAGCTCCTCAGAAGCGCTTGCATGAAAATTCCATTGCTAAAAAAATAAACAAGCAAGTAAAACGAGCACCATAAATACACAAATAACGAGTAAAAATACAGACATATATGCAATATATATATTAAAAAATATAAATATAGATGGAGAATGAAGTGTTCTCAATTAGATCTAAGACACCACACAAAGAAAATGTGGTGTTCTTGACAAGCCTAGGGACAGAAAAAGCCCAGCAACTGTGGCCAGCAAAGATTTACAGAAGACTTCTGTAAAAAGCAAGAGGCAAAACCCCAGAAGTCACCAGAGCCCATTTCATTAGACAGGCCAACTTAATTAATTTGTTCAATTTGCTTCTCTTCTATGCACGGGTGTAAACGCAGGTTGGAAAGCAGGAGGCTAGAGGTGATGGGAATGAAGCTCATTAGGAAGCAATAAAGAAGGAAGAGACGCCAGAAAATGAATGCTAGTTCATTGGGAGAATTTTAAAAAATGCCATTTGTCTTCATGACACAGAGGGAGAAGACCAGGCGAGCCCATGCATATGCTTAGTTTTCAGGGACCTCTGACTTCTGCTGGCCTTTGACCTCAGCGTTTCAATCAAGACAGCACTATGCTGTGCACGGTGCCACCTTTCAGTATCTCCTAACTACAGTTCTTAAAGATTACCAGTCAAGCCCTGAATAAAAAAAAAGACAATCTGCAGGCTTTCAGCAGATTACCAATGCCGGTGCTGGAAATCCGAAAAGCCAAGATCATTTTCACCCCAGCCTCTGGCGAGCCTCGACTCCTATCACTAACATTTCAGTCCCGAAGTCCCTTTCTGCGCACTGGGGCTCAGTCCACTGCCCATTTCCAAACCAACAGGAGCAAACTGGGCGCAGCTTCTCACAAAATGACAGTACTGGCAGTCCTTTTTCTTCAGGTGGTGCCACTGCAGGGACAGCCTGCTGGTTAAGGATTTGCCTAGCACATCACAGACATTGCTACAAACATTCCTCCTTTTTGTCATCTTTCAAACCCACATCTGCCAGAAACTGGTGCTGCGACCCTGAGAAAAGAACTCAAATGCAGAAGCCAAATCTAATACCAGGGGGTGACAGCCCTCCCCCAGAGACCAGAAGGTTGGGCCCTTCCCTCTCAGCATCATCGAAGCGTTTCTTGGGACCAATGCGAACCTCACCTGCGCAACAGAGAAGCCCCGCTGTCTTTCCAGCCCAACAGCAAAGCTTCCAGCGCAGGGGCTGAGACGGTACAGTCCAACGAAGAATGGAGCGGTGCTGCCTCCAGGTGGGTTAGGGAAGGGAGGGGGACGGAGGGGCGGCACATCCCACGCGCAGCCCCACACACGGCTCCTTCCTGCCCCGCGCCCCTGCGCCCTGCAGAAAGACTGCTCTCTCCACTGATACAACTCACGCTTCCCTGCCAGCTGGGACGTAAACGCTCCTGAACTGGGACCGCTTCTCCAGGCAAAACTTTTACTTTCTTTTGCACAGCAATTCACCTGGCAGGAGTGGGGAGACGGAGGGAGGCTGGCTCCCCCGTAGGAAGGGAAGACTGTGGCTGGTGAGCGAAGCCGAGTGCGTAGCCGTATCCTGGACTCTGGCTGACAGAGCGTAAGACCTCTTTGATACTCAGACTCTGCGGAAAAAGTCTAGCTCAGGACGTCCATCAGCCATACTGGCTGCTGACGTACTCTTCTGCAACCCCCAAGCTGCCACAAATTGTGCTGCAAACGTTAGCTGCTTTCCTAGGCACTTTCTCATCGCTTTCTCCTGGGCTGCTCGAAACCTTCCTGCAGAAGCTGCGTGTCCTTTTAGGCTCTTTGAGAAGAGCAGCTGTGGTCAGTTCTGCAGCAGCAGAGGACAACTGTGCACTGAACCTGGCCAGGGGCTGCCGACAGCCCCCCGCCTCGGCTCCCTCCACTGCGGCACTGGGCAGCGGAATCCCCAGCAACCTCCAGCAGCCCAGACAGCCGTACCCCACAAATAAGTCAGACGCAATTATTTTATATCAAAACAATATCTTAGCTTTTAATGGGTGCAACTGCCAATACGGAGAGTCACGCATTATGAATCACTATTTTCTCCTTCCTAGCACTTTCTAATTTCCTGCTAAGGAGACAAGCCGAATGGGGTCATTAATCTGAATTAGAAGTACCGTGACCTGCTCTGCACTTTACCTGCTAACGTTTTCTGGCATAGCAATATAGGATGGGATTTTGTATTACAGACAACAGTAGGATGTGAGAAATGTAGGTCCTCGTTTCAAATAACCTCAGGAAGAACTGTACTTTTACTAGTAAATGCTTAAATTTAATTGCAGCACAGGGTTCTCTGTCGTGAGGCATCACAGAAAGTATGTTGACCAGGCAGCAGATAACGTGTTCTTTAAACAAGCTAGCGTGGGGACTTGTCTCCTTTACATTCCAACTGAATATTGGAATATTTTCGAAAATACATAGATGAATGAGATCACAAAACAACTATAAATAGAAATATAAGGCCATAAATATAAAGACTATAAATAATAACAATGTTCAGAAAATTAATGAAAAACACTGTACCTATTTTTATTTTCCATTTACAATGCAACTTTCCTCATTTGGGCATCCAAAGGCCCTGACAAAAGATGGGTCATGCTGAGTCTCCGCTTTTCAAGCAGAACTGCACTCTGATCTCTGCAGAGCTGCTCAAAGACACAAAGACGACATAGCCCAAGGGGTCCAATATCTGAAAACACTTATGCACTCAAGCCTTGCTTTCTTTTTTTGTTATTACTTTTTACTAGACTAAAATGGAAAGCGCAAGCTCTAGTCACGGAGTACATTCCCATTGTGCAAGGCACAGGACAAATTCAGACCAACAAAAACAATATGCCAGAACTGAGACCTAAGCGTTGCCCGGACTCCTTGCCAGCTGTTTTACAAAGGAATGCACCTCCCTCAAAATAACTTTCCACAAATGGATAATCCCAGCCTAGTCAGTGGGAGTTTTCCACAGGATTTAAACTGCTCATGGAAACAAGAATTTCCAGCATGCAGCCCAAGGCCCCGTAGGCGAGGCTGCCCGCGTTTCCAGAGCTCCCGAGCAGGACGGGGCCGAATTCAGAGAACAGCACTTACCAACGGCCGTGCCTGGAAGGAGGAACGGCAGCCACCCGGGGCTCAGCATCCGCAGCAGCAGCAGCACGAAGAGAAGCTTCGGCTGAAGATACCGAAGCAAATGCAGCACATGGATCTACTGCGACAGAACACTGCCAGTTCTCACTACAAACTGTTCAGTAATTATTCTCCCGTCTCTGTATACCTTCGAGAAGCCAAGATTAAAAGCCAGTAGTAAAACTATTTCCCCCTCCTTATCTCTTTGGTGAAGTCCTCATTTTCTCCTGCCTATGGCAGTTTCACTATGCCAAAATCCCTTCAGCATTTAATTCTACTTAAAACTACATCATCTTCCCTCCGACCCAGACCTCTGGCTCCCAGAGTGTCAAATTTACTATCAGGTTTTGATATCATGTTAGACAGTTATGTTTCATAGCGTGAACATTTTTCAGCACTGCAAACCTTGTAGCTACACATGTGTTAGGACAGACTACAAATCAGAGCCAAGGAAGTTAATGAAGGCAGAAGAGAGAGTTTTTCAGTTGTTCAGATTTCCCTGTGACTCGGGCACGGCTTGGCTGTGCCTCGATCCTTCTCAAGAAGGTGACAAGCAACTCATACTGCAGCAGCTTCTCAGCCTGCCGACGTGACAGAGGAGAGGGAGAAAAGGTAATGCTGTGCTCCTGCAGATATCGAGAAATAGATAATAAAATTGCAGGCCAAGATCACTCCAATTTTTGTACAAATCTTGTACAAATGAGCACTGCTGTGGTGTCCTCCTGCCTCATCCTTGCACACCACGTGGCAAGAGAACATGAAATAAAGTGTTAGTTCTTGAAACAACTGAGCATTGGTGGGTGAGCAAAATTCTTCCCTCATTTGACATAAAGAAGTTTTACGTGAACGTGAGAGTTTTCTTTTCAATGCATACAGATTGTAGATAATGCAACGTACAGGCTACAGAACCCATTTTCGCCCCTATTTCTATTAACATGTGACACTCACTACAGAGGGGATGGAGCTGCAAAAAATGACAAATGCCTATATAGCTTCCCACCATTTGCTTTCTTCCTAAGTTTGCCCTCCCCACATCTCCCTTTCTTCTTACTGGGACATAGAAATTCTCACGTGTGATATAACTGCTTCCTCTGACTCAAAAAAATATTCTGTGCTGAAAAAAGATTCAAGAAGGCAAAGAGATGGAAGCTCCTGTTTTGATTTTTTTCTTTTTTTAGTAAAAATATACACTGGCATACAATCTAAAAAGAGCAAGGTAGCCTTTAAAAGTCTGGCGTACTTAGAAGTAGCCTGTCTGTTCTTTGATCGGCCCCGACTTCCTTTTATTCAAGAGAAAGGACTGCAAACTGCAGCGCTGGTGACCTGTGGTTTGACAACGGGGTTAGTATCAGGAAACCACTTGCTCTATACTGGGCCAGCACTGTTTTGTTTTATTTTTTCCTATTTTCAGCCTTTGAATATATAAAAAAAAAATATTACAATTTGGCAAACAGTTAAGAGTGCAGGAATCGTTGGTCAGCAGTCTCGCTACTTCAGCATCCTGCCCTTGCCAGCGGCTTTCAGGAAAGCCATCTCTTTCTCAGTCCAACTTCGCTACTGTCACCAGGGCCCGCACAAACCCTGGCTCATGGCTGCGCCCCCTTGGCTCAGCACAGCAAATGGTCTTTCCTCAACTTTGAAGATGATCCAAGCAGTCATCTCATCAACCTTCTTTATTGCACACCGCTAACCTTTGAGGAATTTCATTG
Organism: Rynchops niger; assembly: GCA_013400035.1. Classification (NCBI taxonomy): domain Eukaryota; kingdom Metazoa; phylum Chordata; class Aves; order Charadriiformes; family Laridae; genus Rynchops; species Rynchops niger. The sequence goes on along the minus strand of VXBH01007697.1, from coordinate 213,982 downwards.
TTTCTCAAGGAAAACCTCATGATTTTCCACTGACGCGTTTCCATCGCTGAGCAGTACTTCTGTCCTCACCACGGGTCACAGCACGTTAAGAATAATAAAGTCTAACCCCAGATGAATTCCTTGTCCAGTTTGAGTTGTGACACTAATAGGTACATCCTAATCTCTCTGTTATATTTCCAAATCCCAGAAAAGCTGTAACGCATTCTAACACTTTTTTTTTCCCCTCTCCGTATGCTGCCGTCCAGTTTTTCCAAAGGAAACACAGCAGTTCTTTTCGTGAGCTTTTTGAGAATTTCAGAGGCTGACACTCAGCCATGGAGTAATTCCTAGAAAAAGTAAAGCAGAACAACTGAACATTTGAACTCACACAAATAACCTCCACAATGATTTTCCACATGACCCAGAAGAATTATTTTTAGAACCAGGAAAGTAGCTTTATTCTCTATTTCCATTTAGTCCTTGTGATGTTGGATAGGACATTCAGTAAGGATGAGCATTATTATTCCTCCGTGATGTGTATTCGTTTGGAAAAACTATAATTCCTAGAAGTACCAGCCATGATGAAGACATGCTGTTCTAAGCACTGCGTAAGTTACGGTAAGAGACAGCTTTTGCCTCCTGAGAATTTACAATCAAACCAGACGAAACAGAGAAAATAAGAGGATGAGAAGCCTGTGTTGCAGGCAGGGATCTTCTTTGGTTCCAGTTTTGCCACATGGGTTGGTGTGAGACAGGACACACTTTCTGGACTTGAGACTCTAGTCTTTGTTCAGTCACAAGTGTCTTCTGCCCTGACTAGCTTCCTGTGAACTGAGAATTTTGGGCAAAGGTGCTCAAATGCGGCTTTCCTGAGGGCCAATAGGCATCTTCCCTCTCCCACAGAATTTTGGTTTTCGTTATTGACTTGCCCGCACTTGGGCGTATCAGGTGCCTTTGGGAGGTCACGGAAGAGGCTCAGTGGTGCAAATCAGACCATCACGTTTCCAGTTTTGACACCCCCACAACCTCAGAACCCACCGAAGTTCATGTTATGTTATTCCCATGGCATCTCTCTTCTGTTCACTTCTTGGCCGGCCCACGCTGCTTAGAACCACACCGCTAACAGATGCTCATGAGCGCCTTGCAGGACCCCGGCGTTTCTGACGCCGGCCCTGGAATTCTGTCAAACCTCCCGTTATTGTAATGCTGAGGGGAGATACACAGTGTGCCAGATTGCACGATAGACTAATACGTCCCACACAAATTTACTTATTTGCTAATCTCTTACTTATTTCCACTGCCCGAGGACAATCAGCAGCCAATGACAAATGCTGTGTAAGCAGCTTTTTCTGTATTAAACTACACAGAACTTTCATTTGCATGCTGCAGTAAATGAAGCCATAAATTATTTTTACTGTACAAGTCCATTACTACATACCGTATTACAGACTAACACAAATTCTGGTGCATGCAACTAAAATGCATCGCAGAAAAGGGTTGTGGAGGAGCTATGGAAGTGCGGCCAGAGCGATATATTGAGTCCCAAGAGAATGCTGCTGCTCTCCACAGATGGGTGATTTTCTTAACACTTAGTCTTTTGGTGAGACAGAACAGGGTTTGTGCATTGAAAAATTCTGAGATCAAATATAAAAATATAATAAATATAATTCTGAGAACAACTAAAAGCACCTGTGAATACCTCAGTAACTATTTTAATACCTATTTTAGAAGGTAAGAGTAAACATAACCCAAGGCTATTTATAAGCCAGTCATTGATATCTGAACTACTTTCTAGAACCGGTACACAAGTATTCACGTGCCCCCATTGCTCTTCTCTCTGTTACCTACTAGAGCGATCGTGCCCCAGCAAGACGAAAGAAGCCTATTTCCATTTTTAAAACATTTCCATTTTTACTGCCTTTTCCCCGAAGTCTCAGCTTTTCCAAACGCCGCTTCCTTGGGACCTTTTCCCCGCTGGCTAATGCCTGCCCCGACAGGAGCTACTGCCCGAGTGCCTTGAGGGTGGTTGGGTGTAAGGTTCTCTTTGCGCACGGGGAGTTCACCCCACAGCTCCCCACGCGCCCGGCCAGCGACAAGGCAATGCCTCGCCTTCTGCCAGACCCCTTCGCTCCATCTGGCAACCGGAGGCACCAACGTGCCCTCCTCCGCCTCCCGACGGACTGAGCAAGGAACTTCTTCACAGCAGGATCTGGCTGCGGAGGGGGTACCAAAGTCCGCACATGCAGCCCGAAGCCACAAATGGCAGGAGTTCAGATTGCAACGGCAGCTCTCAGCCACGCTCACATGCTCCATCTCGGGAGTCATTTGTGCACTTTTTGACAAAGCCTTTTCACGGCAAGAGCTCTCTCCCGCTATGAAATCCATTTGAAATCCATGACAACCAAGGGGATGCATCAGTTACCTAAAGTGGGTTTTGAATTTGTGCCTGTCTTCCCAGCACACGTCAACCAGGACCCAGTTAATCTCTGGGCTCTTCCTCAGCGCCACAGGTACACCAAAACCTCCCCTAGCACTTCTATTCCTGTTTCTCAGGATAAACTTTTTGTGCTGGGAAACACTGCAGGTTAAACACCTTGGCTCAGCAAATGGTTCTCTTCAAAGCTTCCACCCCTGCGCTCTCTCTCACGATATCCAGTTGAGACATCGACAGCGACGCTGATGCGGGTTCAGTACCCACATCTAATACACGTTTGTTTCACGTCAGATTTATTGCAGATCTAGAGAACCTAATTATATGTGCTCAGTTTGGTAGTGAGTTTTAAGTCTTGCTTTGTTGATCGCATTGTTTGTTGGGTTTTGTGTTTTGGTGGTGTTGTTTTCTTTTTAAGAAGGTGGCTAAACATTTGAGTGATAAAGATTCCATGAGAATAATCACTTTTAAGAAATGACTGAAAAGCTTCTGTGAGATCACTACAATTTACAGTGAATCAAAAGGAAAAATTCCAATTACAGAATTTTTAATTTAGGAATTTTGTGTAGTGTATTTTACTTTGTGATTTCATCCAAAATAGTTCAGAACACATCCGAAACTCGTGAAATTTCGTATGTCGTCTGTCCTTTATGTATAGACAGGTGACATGCTGTCCTACTTATTGCAAGCAAGTTGTATTAATCTGCATGTTATAAAAAGTTATCTCGTTTTTGTCCTCATTTTACAGGTAGAAATAGTTAAATGATAGATTGTAGGAATGTCACAGGAGAGGTCTGTGTCTCCCTCACTAATGTGCAGGGCACGGCTCAAGATCTAGGCCTACACAGAAATTCATTTACCGTGAAAACACATGCAGGAATATTCCCAGAACAGACTTGAATGAGACAAAACCACCTTATCAGTCCTTCTTCATTTGCCCCTTTCCACGAGCCCTTCCCTGCCCCATTCTGGAGAAAATTAGGTTACTTCTAACACAATGGGTGGTGACGCTGCCGTTGTGCAGCCTCGGCAGGGAGCAGGCTGCTGGGGCGAGCCGGCCCGCGACGGGGACCGAGCGGTGCCGCAGGTGCGCTCGCACATTGTCCCGCCAGGTGCTGCACCGCTCTCCCAGGGAAAAATCACTGGCTTTTCCCCCTGAACCCCTCCACTGGTCACAGCTAGAAGGAACTTGGGGAGGAATTAAGAGTCCAGGGGGAGTGGGAAGGCACAATGAATCCCGCGGCTGAACCCTGGCTGCTGGCAGGCAGGAGGGTGCCCAGAGCTGGAGGGTGCCCCGGCAGGGCAGGAGGGTGCCCAGAGCCGGAGGGTGCCCCGGCACGGCAGGAGGGTGCTGTGCGTCACCCCGGCGAGAGGCCAGGGGTTTGGATCCGTGCCTCCTACCCCAGGCACCGGAGTCCAGCCAGCGCCGCTCACCTCCACCCCACTGACTGCACAGGGAGAACTTTGCACTAGGCATAATAACATTTTTATTCTTTTTAGAGGACACTCCTTCCAATGAGAACCCACGTAAGGATGAATTTGCATTTTGCTGCCCTTTCAGTTTGCAAATCTAACAAAATTCAATCTGCATTTTTTTTAATAGCAAAAATCATTATCATCATCAAGTCAGAATTTGGAGAAGCTCTTTTTTT